>VDFB02105785.1:163315443-163591331 GCA_007258455.2 Sequoia sempervirens | reverse complement strand
TTTTCTTAGTTAAGTAAGAAGAAAGATTTAGTGTCACTATTACTATAGAAGAAAAATATATTGTAGCAAAATCTAGTTGCATATAGGTGTTGTGGATGAAGCAGACATTGAAACATATCAAAGTATCATATGATGAACCTATTCATATGTTGTGTGACAATACAATTTCTATCAACATTTAAAAAAAATGGTAATGCATTCAAGGGAAAAACATACCGAGGCGGGGGGCCTAGCTCGGTTGGCTAAATATTTCTTGTTGTAGGAGGTTGGTCACGAGGTCTAGTCTCCCCCACCCATGTGGTACCAGAGGGTGTGTCGTGCCAGTGCTGCCAGTCATGTTAAAATGTTTACCAAGAACACTGCAGTTTATAAGAGATCATGCTACCTGATTCCTATAGTCTAAATAAATAAAAAGCATATCTCTATATGGTATCTTTGTAAGAGAGAAATTTTTTGAGAATAAACTGAAGTTGGAGTATGTTCTTACAAAAGATCAAATATAATACATTTTAAAAAAGACTCTTCCAAAAGATGCATTTGAGTATCTCAAGCATAAGATAGGGTTTCTTTCCCCTCCTTAATTCAACTAGATTCATGAGTTGGTGCATCTATCGAAGTGAAAAATTCAAGACTTATTCTTTACCTTGTACTGATGAAGTCTATCTCTCAAGAGGAGTAGACAATGGTGTCTTTGGTTGGTGCATTTAGGGGGAGCATATCTTGTGCCCCTAAGGGGGAGAGAGTAGTCGGCTCAGAGAAATTGTGAGAAAGTAAATGGGAGAGAAATTTACTTGCAATTTTTGTCTAAAGTGAATTTTGTAGGTGTTTCCCTTTTCTATTGATGTCAAAGGGAAAGAAAGAGATATCTGTTAAAAAATGCACAGAGAGAAAAGATGCCTAAATAAAATAAGAAGATATGGGAGAAAGAAAGAAGTATGAAATGTAAAAGAAAAAAAATTGAAATGTAAGAATCTCAAAGTAAGGGGGGGTGTTGCCTGATGCATGGTTGATTTTGATATTGATGGTTTTCAGAGCTAGTGTTGCTATCAATGACAAAGCAAGAGATTGTCGAAGATTATTGCACTATGTTGTCATTATTTTTGTCATTGATGTTAACCTATGTCAACCTCTAGTGTGATGGTGTTAAGTAGGTGTTGTACATGGGGAGCTTGTTGTAATCTATACTGTGGTGCTAATGTGAACGTGTTTGTGGTACTAAGCATGTTTTTTTGATGTAACTGGTTCATTTGGTTTCTAAGTTCTTTTGAGAAAATTTGAATAGGGAGTATACAAGGTGATAGAGTTGTGTTTTTCTTTGTGCTCTACATTTCGTCATGGTTGAATCTATGTGCTTGTAAAATTTGAATGAGATGATCAAAGGTGTTTAGAGGTGTTATATTCATAGTTTTAGGCTATAGATTGTACGGTAGTGGAAGATGTGTCTGATAGTGTGTTGCCCATGAAGAAGGTAGTCTAGAAGAAATGTAATTTATGTGCATTTCTCCATGTTGAGGTTTCCTGTCTTGTGGATTTGGGAACATGCTTATATTTATTTAATCTACCATCTGTTGGATTGTTAGGTTTTTAGTTGTTCCACAAGGTTGGTTAGTGAGTTGTACATCTGTGGCAGTGTAGTTGGTTGTACAAGATGATAGTATTCTTAGTTTTAGGTTATTGTGATAATGTTGTTGAATATTTTGATGATGTTAGAATATTCCAAGTTATTGTGTGATGTTGCTACATGGTTTATAAGATGTTTCTAGATTGGGTGAAGTGTGAATTTGTTTTTTATTAGTGTTAGAAAAGCTTTGGGCAACCTAGCATGCTAGCATTGATTGCAAAGATGGTTTTTTGTTTATGGAAGTAAGATGTAGCGTGTCAGTGTAGATTTTGTTCCTAGTTAACCCTTTGTTTGGTCCTCCCTCACTTATTTCCACTACGAAAGTGTTTGGTGTCAATGTATTTGGTGGTTGCATGATTCAGGTGCATACATTTCACTAAGGCCAACCTAGAGATTTTTTTGAGATTATGGAAGATATATAATTAGGGTTAATTGTTGGAGATGTTTGTTGTGTTTTCATGGTGTGAAAGGATGTAAGTTTGATCAAGTTTTGTGATTTAATTTTGAGCTTAAACACCTAAGGCTACTGGAAGTAGTGAGCAAAAGGTGTCTACATTTTAAGTGTACCTAAAGTTGTTGGAGGTGATGAACTCAAGGTTGTAGATGGTGTAGAGTTGTTGTGGTGGATCTTCCTATTGCTCTGAGGTATTGAACCTCATTTTAACAATATTCTTCTATTCTCTTTCTATTCTAGATAGTGAATCCTTTGGGTAATGAGCCCTTGTAAGTGAGTTGTTCTTTTCTTCTGGGTAATGAGCCCTTTCGACAATGATCCTTTCATAATCGATGTTATTCATATATACATGTAAATTAATCCTCATCGTGTTTTTCCCTAATCAGGGTTTCCCATATAAATCTAGTGTTCTATGGTATATGGTTGTGAATGTGTTCATGTTTTATTAGTTTTATGGACACCAAAAAAAGTAACTCTTCTACTCTTTCTATCTCGTTTGGGTCCTGCTTGTGATTTTGGCTTAATTGTGCCTTGATTTAGTGTTGTAATGTGGATAACACATTCACATTAGATCTTGGGCCTGTTTGAACTAAAAATAACTTTAGTGGTACCTTACTTAAGTTTTGTAAAGTGATGTAACACACTTTCACACTTTTCTAGGGTCTTGTTAATGTATTTCACCCGAATAACCTCTTTTTATCATTTACGAAGCCTTATTTAAAAGTGTTGTAAAGTGTTGTAACAAACTTTCATGCTTTTCTAGGGTTTTCATTAATAATTGGACCTTTATTATGCTTTAATTGGACCCATTTTACACTTACAAGCCTTACATAAGTGTATTTTTTAAAATAATCCCCACAAATATCATTTAAAATATCTAAATTCTGAAACCCACT
Source organism: Sequoia sempervirens (assembly GCA_007258455.2). Classification (NCBI taxonomy): domain Eukaryota; kingdom Viridiplantae; phylum Streptophyta; class Pinopsida; order Cupressales; family Cupressaceae; genus Sequoia; species Sequoia sempervirens. Next base: position 163,588,360 of record VDFB02105785.1, on the reverse strand, counting down.
TAAAATGCCTTAAGTGGGACCTATTCACCTTTAGGGGCAAATGAGTCCTCTTTGGAAAAAAAATCAAAATAATTTCAAATTTCTGGTGGGTATTTATTTTCTAGGATCTAAGGTCGGCTTGTGATGTATTTTGGGGAATTATTGCAAAATCAAGTATAAATATAGGGTTTTCCCACTCATTTCACCCTCCCTAATCACTCAATAAATTAATCAATCCATCACTTAAGCATTCTAAGAATTTTCAAGCATCTGCAAGTCTACATCCATTGGAGCTATTACTTGCATGTTTGTAGAATTCTACTTCAAGGGTTTGCTGATTTGTAGCATTTTCTTTGTTCATTCATCATTCTCTTTTCATATTTCATTTCATTTTTAGGGGTTTAACTACCAACATGGGGTTTGACCAAGGAAAACCCCTATTCACTAATCCTCAACAATTTTTCCCTTTCTTTCCATGTGATTTATAGGTCTAGGTTGCATATTTCTCAAAGAGCAAGATTGGAAAAGTTGTCAAAAAATTGTCATAGTCATTCAAAGTTGTCAAAAACCTAAGATAAGCGTGGAGAACACCTACAAGCTAAATTTTGCAGTTTTAGATCCAGAAACTTGTCATGAGAAGAAGTGCAAACATAGGGCTATAGATTCCACTTTTGAATTTCCAGAAATTTGGAATTGGACTAATTTTCCACTAGTGGCGAATGAGTCCCATTGCCTAGGCTCAAACAAAGATTTTTGCAGTTCTGAGTACCCAATTGTTTGAAACCTGTTCCAGTAGAATCTTCTTGAAACAAGACTAAGTCACCCAGCTTGGGATATGAGTCCCAGTTGACATTAATAGTGAATTCTTTAGGATTCCAGAGCTCCTTTCCATCCTTTTCTAGTCTCCAGGTGCACACTTTCAATTTCATAAGCTTATGTTACAGTTTACTTGCATTTCTAGGTCACTTTGCATATCACAACATGTTTTCAAACATCTTTCATTTTTTGAGTTTTGCATTAGTGTTGAAACTTCTTTATCTATTTTCAACCTTGACGACAATCCCCTTTGATAGATTTCAATTTCCTTTGCATTGGAATCTCAAGGATTTGTTTGTAAGTGTGAGCATTGTGAAATTGGATCTATCTTCCTTCATTCCTCTATTGGTGTGAGCAAGGGAGTTGTGCATCCCATTTCCCTTGTCCACACTTTGGTGAACCCGACTTTAGAAAACTTTAATTCTGATTTGGAGTACATTTGCATCCTAGAATTAGTTTTCATTAACATTGCATTAGGTTTTGCATTAGTTAATTGGCATTCTAGGGTTTCAAAGTTTCATTAGTGAGATGTTCATTTAGCTTGCATTATTGCACTTAATTTCATTAAACATCAGTCAAATTATACATTTCCATATCATATTTGCATCATAAAATATAAAAAGCATAAAAACCAATTCTAAAATTCTAAAAAAATTCTAAAAAAATCATTACCTAGACTCATTCCGCCCCTTGGGCAAATCAGTCCAATTGCATCATTTTCACTGCATTTTTTGTCACTTGTAGTTCATTTTCTGAGTTTCTTTTTTCTGTTGTTTCCTTTTTTCTTCTATTACTATATTTTTTGTTTCATTCAATTTCTTGCATTTTGTTTCATTTCATTCCTCTTGTGCCAACTACAATTTGCATCATGGATATCTATTTTAATAATATTTGTATGGCATTAACGTCTTTAGTGGGTGTGTCAAGTTGTGCCTTTGGAACTGATCCTAATGACATTGAACTCACTCATGCTCCTTCAACTCCTAATAAATTCCCTCCTCATGATGTTGACATCATTGGAGAAAATGACGAAAGCATGACTAAGTTCCTAAATGATTGCCTCGACAATCTTGAAGCTAATGCACCCTTTTATCCATCCATGAAACAACAAGACCTCCCTATAGTACCACCTCCTGAGATGTTTGCTCACTCTTACATGACCTTTTCCATCACCTACCTCGGCTCATTCTTGCTTTGCACCAAGTAGGGGTGGGAAGTTGCTAGCATTGTCCAAGTAATACATTTGGCATTTTCCCTTAGCTTTTTTATTCACCTTCTTCTTATAAAGACTGAGATTGGGAGACATATGACTTGCTCGACGGTTGACTTACATTTTCTTTACTAGTCTTTTTCATTTTATTTTTCTTCTTTCTTTTTCTTTTGTGTGATTGCATGTGCATAATGTGATCCGCCGTGAGGTTCTATTTGATTTTCTCTCTCTTTGTGACATTCTTTTGTTTGTACATTTATTCTTCTCTATGTCATGCATCGCTTTGGCATTTTTATCTTTTCTTTTTCTTGTGTTTTCCTTTTGGGGATGATGCAAGGAATTGAGACATCTAGGTCTCTTTAATGTTTACCCAAAAGACTTTTTTTTCTCTGCCTTTTATTTTGTCTTTTTCTTTTTCTTTTGTCTTTTTCTTTTTTTTTCCTTTTGGATGATGTAAGGAATTGAGATATCCAGGTCTCCTTAATGTTTTTTTCCCCTTTTTATTTTTCTTTTTCTTTTCCCTTTAGGATGATTGATATTTCTATGTTGACCTTTCCTGGGGATGATGATATCGCATTCTTTTCTCCTTCATGTTGAAAATATTTTCCTTTTCTTTCACCTTTTCTTTTTCATTTTTCTTGTGTTTTCCTTTTAGGGATGATGGAAGGCATCATGACACCTTATGTCTCTTCCATGTTGATCTAACAAAAATTTCTTTTTCTTTGTTCTCTATGTTTCCTTCCTCTAGTTCTATGTATTTTGTGGATGATGATAGTTCCAAGCTCTCTAAACAACATTGTAGCAAAGAACATACTGACCACTAATCCATAGATCCCTTATGTGTTTTTCATTTTCATTTTAGGGGCAACCCTATTTATTTTATTTTTCTCTCACATGGCGTAGCCTTACTTGGAAATATATGACTTGGCACAGGGCTTTCCAAGTTGGCTCTCATGTCTTTTTTGTTTACATTTTTCATTTTTCTACTTTAAAGTAATCGCTCGCAGTATGGTGTGTAGTAATTCCTTTAAAGTGGGGGCATACATTGGCATTATTCTTTTGCATTTTTCCTTTTTTCCTTGGTTCTTAGTACAACCTTCTTACTTCATATGATGTGTTTGCTGCTTTGTGGATGGCACTGGGTGTGATGTCCTTCATGAGTGTGATCTATCTTAGCATACTGCATTCCTCTTAGTCGCTTGATGTGACACACTACATCCCCTAAGTTGCAAATTTTATTTTCTTTGATTGGTCCTCTCTTGGAGTCATTAGGCACAATGTTCCCTAGGTTAATACCTCACATTAACTAACCAAGAATCCTTTGAACATTCTTTGCATGTTTCATTTTGCATTTTTTATATGGCCACCTTGCAGAACACAAATTGTATGCCTTTGGAGCCATCACTTTTTTTCATGAGCTCCAAGCATACAAATTTTTACTTGTCTCATGAAGTTCAAAAATTTATTTTCATTTGTGGCGCCTTATTAAAGTTATCAAGAGGTATAACTTTGGTATGGTTGAATGGGAAGCCCATTTCGAGGCATGAATTTCACCATAGCCACAAACATGTGTGTGAGTGCATACTAGCCATGACTATATGTTTCTCACCTTTTAGGCCTTCTCACTTGGTGGACAACCATGAGTTCCATTACCTGAGAGTGAATATGCATTTTTTTGGAAAAACAACCTAGATCTGATCCACATCGTATTGGACAAACAACCGAAGCTTGATCTGATTCTTTTATTTTTCTCTCTTTCATCTTTGCAATTGTATGCTTGTTCCTTGTCATTATCATACGTGTTCCCTTTGTGCTTATGTTGGTTCTCCATGAGATCTTGATCTTGCAGGCTTTATCACCCCTCTTGATCGTTGTTGTCCCATCTTGCTAGTATTGGTTCATGGGAACCCCTCTTGATGTGTATTGGTCTACTTTAGTGTGAGTTTGAAGCAGGTTCATCCTCCCACTATACAGGGGGCTAAATGTGGACACTGAGAAAGTAACCCTTCTACTTTTTCTATCTCATTTGGGTCCTTGCGATTTTGGCTTAATTATGCCTTGATTTAGTGTTGTAATGTGGATAACACATTCACATTAGGTCTTGGGCCCTTGTGAACTAAAAGGAACTCAAGTGGTACCTTACTCAAGTGTTGTAAAGTGTTGTAACACACTTTCATACTTTTCTAAGGTCTTGTTAATGTATTTCACCTAAATAACCTCCTTTTATCATTTACCAATCCTTTTTTGAAAGTGTTGTAAAGTGTTTTAACAAACATTCATGCTTTCCTAGGCTTTTCACTAATAATTGGACCTTTATTATGCTTTAATTGGCCCCATTTTACACTTACAGGCTTTACTTAAGTGTATTTTTGAAAATAATCCCCATAAATATCATTTAAAATATCTAAATTATGAAACCCACTTAAAATTCTGTAAGTGGGACCCATTCACCATTAGGGGTCAATGAGTCCCCTTTGGCACAAAACTCAAAATAATTTCAAATTTTTGTCGGGTATTTATTTTCAAAGATATAAGGTCGCTTGTGATGTATTTTTGGGAATTATAGCATAATCAAGTATAAATATAAGGTTTTCCCACTCATTTCACCCTCCCCAATCACTCAATCAATTAATCAATCCATTACTTACGCATTCTAAGCATTTTCAAGAATCTTCAAGTCTACATCCTTTGGAGCTATTACTTGCATGTTTGCATAATTCTACTTCAAGGGTTTGGTGAGTTGTAGCATTGTATTTGTTCATTCATCATTCTCTTTTAATATTCATTTCATTTTCAAGGGTTTAATTACCAACATGGGGTTTGACCAAGGAAAATCCTTATTCACTAACCCTCAACATTTTTTTTGTTTCTTTGCATGTGATTTGCAGATCTAGGTTACAGATTTGTCAAAGAGAAAGATTGGAAAAGTTGTCAACAAATTATCAAAGTCAGTCAAAGTTGTCAAAACCCTAAAAGAAGCTTGGAGAACACCTACAGGCTAAATTCTATAGTTTCAGATCCAAAAACCTATCAGGAGTAGAAGTGCATACTAAGGGATACAAATTCCACTTTTGAATTTCTAGAAATTTGGAAGTGGACTGATTCTCCATTAGTTGTGAATGAGTCCCATGCCTAGGCTCAAATAGAGATTTTTGCAGTTCTGAGTACCCAGTGGTCTGAAACCTATTATGGTAGAATCTTCCTAAAATAGGACTATGTCACCCAGCTTGGTGTATGAGTCCTAGTTGGCATCAACAGTGAATTCTTCAGGATTCTAGAGCTCCTTTCCATCCTTTTCTAGTCTTCGGGTGCACACTTTCAATTTCATAAGCTTTTGTTATAGTTTACTTGCATTTCTAGGTCATTTTGCATATCACAACATATTTTAAAACATCTTGCATTTTCATAGTTTTGCATTAGTGTTGAAACTTCTTTATCAATTTTCAGCCTTGAGGACAATCCCCTTTGACATATTTCAATCTCCTCTACATTGGAATCTCAAGGGTTTGTTCTTGAGTGAGTATTATGAAATTGGATCCCTCTTCCTCCATTCCTTTATTGGTGTGAGCAAGGGAGTTGTGCATTCCATTTCGATTGTCCACAAGTTTACATTCATTTTGATGCATAATAAGGGTTTGAATGTTTTAATATAGAGTTGATTGACCCCCCCCTAAGTTGTCTTATGTGTCTATCAATAGAGGATAATTTTCAAAATTTACAATAAATTTACTCCAAATCCTTATGGATAATCTAGTTTTGGCTTCAAATATGACAAAGCAAGTAGATAAATAGCATAATGAGAATAATTTTGGGAGGTTATTTATTATTCATTCAATCACACACTTACAAATAAATGTCACTTAATCAAAATAGGAACACATTTTGGGATCCATATAAGCCTCTTCAAAAAAATGATAGTATATCTTATAAGTTGGAACCTCTCCTTGTCCCAAAAGTTATTATAAATTTAATACATATTTTCTAAACAATCTAATAGGTAATAATCTATCAATCCAATATTTGTAAACATCACTTATTGAAGATTTATAATCCATTTATTGTAAGTATAATATTGGATTTTGATTTTATTTTTTCTAATTTTAGAATGCTCCCATTAGGTTATAGCATATGGTTTTGTTTGAAAATGAAATATTTTACATATTGGATTGTTATACTTTAATGTAGAGAAAACACAATATGTAGCATTTAACTTTTAAAAATTCTATTTTATGTCAAAATAACACGAAAAAAATCCTAGAATTGTAACATGACATAGAAAGTATTTTCCCTGGATGTAATTTTCTCAAAATGGTATCATCAAGATTTTGAGTTTTAAACTTTGAGAAATTTTCATGTACATCAATGGTTGATTTCGTACTTTTGCATGTTTCTTGATTTTTAAAAATAAAACTATTAGTAATTTTACTAACTTAAGCCTTTTATTTTGCGTGAAATGAAGTCCCCTCTTGGAAATATGTTGCTTTATCATTTTATACAAGTTTCATGGTTTTTGGTATTATTTTGCATGCCCTTCTCTTTTGTCCATTTTAGTTATTGTGGCTAATAGAATTGAGGATTAACTTAGTGTTGGAAAGGATCTTGACTATCCATCGAATTGAAATGTAACCAAGGGACTATTGGTGTAAATAGGATTTACATGCTTAAGTTTACTTTGGTATAATAATAAATTTAATTATCTAGGTGGTTTTTTCTTGTTTTGGGTAGTTTTGTCACCCATCACATATTTCTTTCCTTTATAATGCACTAGTATACATTATGTAAATTATCTCATCTCAATACTTTCATCTCTAGCGAAATAACCTTGTGTTGCTTCTCTCGTCTGTGAAGAATTATTTGCAGTTGTGATCCTTGGATCAGTGGCTAACACCAACATGGTATTAGAGCCTTCAACCTACACCTTCTTCTACTATTGAGATTTTTCATCAGAATTTGATATCATTTATTTTCTCATGCTCACATTTTATACTCTAAAAAACCATACAAATAACAACTTTAATAATTTTGCTTTTTTTTTTTGTTTACGTAAAAGACAATAACAACACAATTCACTTCTTACAACTGCAAGAAATGATCACACTAGTTAGAAGCGAAGATAGAAATGATTTACTACTTTTAGCAATAGAGTCTACTTACTTTGGGATGGCTTAACGTACCTCTTACATTCCATCCTGTCAAAATTTTTCTTGCTCCCAATACCTATACTTGCAAGGTATGCATGACTTGGCACACACATAAGATCAAAGGTGGTTAGCACATGATTACTAAGATAGACTATATGAATCAATGATAGTTTACGATATTAGGGGAAAATGACAAGTCTCATAAAAGACTCAAAAGAAAAGTCCTAGGGGTCCGACCTAATGCCTCAGGGGCTCATCGCTTCATGGCCTTTCCTATGTATATAATTTGCAGAGGCACCGTAGTTTGACAACTTGAGTTTCCTCCAACTTATTGACTCACCCACACAAGGTACATCCACAAGGTTTCAGAAGATAACTCTACCTCCACATGAACATAGCATGATAACACTGAAATATGCTATTATCGACCCTCTACTCAAAACATCATGTTTCCTATACAAATTACACACTATAAGAGTGGGTATGCAACCCTTTCTAGGGTCCATTACCCTAGACAATTTCACAAGTCGGCTGCCACCCACTTAGGTGAAGCCAAAAACCAAAGACCTGAAAATAATTCTACACAACCATATTGAAAATATATAATTGATAGGTGATCCCACAATAGTGGTTTACAAATTTTGGCCAAACTGGACACTGAAATAATTTTTTTAACTAAATCTTCACTTTCGAGCACCTATAGCGGCTAAACCGTGAGGAATTTGAAGATGATGAAAACTAGAGTTTCGCGACATTTTGTCTATAGAGTCTAAATATATTTTTTTCAAAATTTTTGGAGTCAAATTTCACTTCTCTTTCTATCTCCCTCAAAAACTAGTTTTTTTCTGAAAACAACATTTTTAAAAAGTGACGCTCACCTTATAACACATACATTTTTTTCCATGAAGGATAAAATTCTAATTCTTTCGAATTTAGATTTGTAACTCTGATATCTAGTGCTTCCACTTGGTTAGATAGTTTTTTATTGAATATTTTTTCTTTAATCAAGTTTCAAATTCAAACCAATTATAATTCAGACATAGCGCGACCGTATAACATGTAACTTTTTTTGTGTGTATCGAAATTCTTTTTTTTTTCTTTGTTAGATCAAGAACTTCAATATCTGGTGCACTAATATTTTTAATTTTTTTTTTAATAGTATGATATTTTTCCACATGTGTAGAACAAAGAGCTTGATTTTCAGTGAAAAACCTACATTCACGAGAAATAAAAAATAAATATAATAATAAAATTAAATTTATTTAAAATTATACTTTTTGGGAAGCTTATAATAAGGACTACATACTTGCAAAAAAATAAATTTTAAATGAATTCATTTGATCTATCAAAAGTGGATTTTTATCCGCATTTTGATAGGTGTAAAGGAGACTATGTTATAGGTATGGTTTAAAACTAGCGGGGTTCTATCCAAGGGAGTTTGATTTAAGGTAGTTTTATCAAACACTCTTCAATTGGAATTCTTTAAATGGAACCTTTTAAGGCTTATATCATTATATTTTCTAAAAATATGTGATTTCAGCAAAAATCAGTTCCTCCCAGAAATTGTAAACTAGCTTTGTGGGATCACCTAACATGTATAAATTTTCCAACCCATGTCATAGGACCACATAGGCCGATTAGGACTCTAGTGCTAACGATTTTAAACTATATCACACAAGCTAATCCCAAAACCAATGGGACATTTATATAGTGATTAAAATATATTATACCCCAACATACATATTAAATAATCATAAAATTAAAAAAATGACCTTCAAAATATCCTTTTTCCACTTCATTCTCATATTTTCCTAAATCTAGTTCGGAAAGAAAAAATTCAAGTTTCAACCACTTTTAGACTATGAATTTAGTTCATGAAATTTTCCATTTACTCACATAAAATACATAAGAATAAATGAAATTCATTTACTTAATTTTAATCAAACCCATTATTCCAAAATATATTCCCTGGTCTCCCACCAAAATCACCATGATCTTTGATATAACTTGCTATCAATGGATGTACTCTTTATACTAATTTACTCTTTGTTGATATTAATTTACTCTAAAATAATCATATGAAAAATATTTAATACCATTTACAAGTAAATATGTCTACCCATATATACTTAATTTATTCACTTAAAAAGGAAATTAAAAGGATAAAAATATTCACAATAAATGAATATGAGAAAGCTCCCATTTTCATTTATATATATATATATATATAAATAAAATTATACCTATTATTGTCCTTTGTTTCTTTTCACTTTTATTTACCATATTTCCCCCTTCCAAGGGGAAGTAGAATTCCCCCTATTTTTTTCCTAAGAAGAAATTAAATGGACATTGTATTAAGTGTCCCATATTTAAGAAAGGCTTCTTAGAGGTGTACTACGTGAAGCCTTAAATGGAGACTCTTAAAGTATTAGGTTTATATAATAGGTTTTCTAAAACACATTTTAGCCTTAGCATTATTTTAATGTTTTCAACTCTTCATATTATTTGGTATGCGCATCCTCCAAGGCATAAAGAATGGTGATTTAATTAGATATTATAGTTGTAATAATTCAGATTGGAAAGCATGCAAAAATTCAGGCATACAAACTATTTGATACTTTAAAAAAAAAAAACAAAAATAGGCATGAGATGAAATAAATCTCTTGGATTAATATGTCAACCCCTGCAAATCACTATTATTTTCTAACTGTCGTGTTTTTTTGTTTATGATTCCCAGTATAGAGATCAGCTTCAAATCACAGTTCCATGTTTGTTTATAAGGAAAACTTAATTTCCTACTTTGAAAGTATGGGTATTAAACCTCAAGTTATGAGTATCAACTTTTCCTGTGACGCTGGTCCGTGTGCAGTTAATTTATGATCTGCTTACCCAAAGGGAAGAATTATTGCTGCAAGTTTAATTAACTGTAAATTTAAGAGAACACACATGACAATTATACCTAGCACATTATAGTGTTGATCATGTACATTAAACAGAGCCACAAAAATAATTTAAATTTAGCAATCCACGTTTGGCGCACAGCCCACAAGATTAGTTCAACAACTTAAGCAGCAAAGTGTATTCATATGTAATATGTACTCAGAGCGTGCAAGCACTGCAAGATATGAATGTACTAAAATTTTCAAACTAAAAGACATATCAGAGGGAGGCATTGTAATGCCCAGTGATCAGCTGTAAAAGGCACAAAAAAAATAAAATATAAAACTATGGATACGTTTGAAGTCTATGGATTGATTCCATTGTCCGTTAGATATATCTTGGGAATGCTTGTTTGAGAATTTTTTCATTATTTTTTGAGCACATTAGCGTATTACTTAGGATTCTGAGTAAGTTTTCATGTAATGCATTTAATATCATAAACCCTAGTAATCCACAGTAATTTTGGCTAAAAAGTAGTTGATGATGAAGTTACATCTGCTTGGGTATAAAAGAAAACATAATACAAAATTCACACAAAATAAGCGAACCAACATAACTAGTTGTCGCCTGATGGAGTGGAATGATTGCACAGGAAATTACAGGAACTTCAAAACTCAGATCCACACAATTTGAACTTCAAATTAACTTCTCACATAGTGAAATCATTTAAACGCGAATTGCGTATTTTATTATTATTTTATATCATTTTTATTTATTTATTTATATTTTATTTTTAATCTTTTTTTTGTTTTTCTCGTTGAATTTTTCACAGAATAAAGTATGGGGGCTCCACACAGCGCACATCAATTATGGCCACTGTTTAATGCTCAAATTCAGACTCAATCATTGGGATATAAAGAAAAAAGAAATGAACAGGCTGAAAAGGGTCAATTTATCTTGGAGCGCCTAAGTTAAAATAGACTCTATATTTTAAATTAGTCGATTTGCTGCCAGAACATGGCGATGAAATTAAGAATAATTTATTCATAAAAGTATCAAGATTTAATTTTCATTAAAGGGCATTGATGACAGGATGGAACTAGAGTGAAAAATAGAAAGCTGTACATACCTGATCTGTTCCTTCTTTCCTGTTTATGTTGAAAATCTCAGAGACATCAACTCTTCTCACAATGAATCCACAAGCTTCTCAACATTTTGCACAAGTTGTATCACATGGTTTCAAATTCCACCCCTGTGCCAGCCTTCACTCTGACTGGTAAATATGTATGCCAAAGGTGGGCGCACAGACAAAACACGTGACTGTTTGACAAATTCACTCAAGAAATTTTGTCTCTTGGAATGCCATTGTTATAGGATACAACTTTTTGCCAGCCTCCTTCCCTGCTATGCAAAAATGAGAGTTTTTCCAACAGGGTATGGACATCCATCAAAGCATAATGGTAGGAAAGGTTTTTTTTTTTGTCAGATATCCCGTGTTAGACATGTATGCAAAATATGTAAATCATAGACAAGACTTCTGAACTATTTAGCAGAATACCTTCGCCCCCCCTCAAATTGCAACTACCTTGGTTGCTATGTATCTAGAATGTGGACGCGCAGACAAGGCACACCCATTCTTTTGCAAAAATGCCTCCCAAGTAATATAATCACTCTGCTGCCCAACTCCAAGTGTTCAACGTGGACAATCGATATCTCTAGTCACCCCCTGAAGAATGAGCAGACAACCACGTCTCAGTTAACATGCAATACAACGTATTGGTTGGTATGGCATTTATTTTGCTGTCATTTCCACCCTTGGAACTTTGTCCGGCCAACATCCCCAATTTCTTAGCAATAATTTTAGCGCTGCCGCTACAGGATAGATAGATCTAGGGAATACCCAAAATATAAACAACAATTTTATTACTATAATTGACATGTACCATTAATATTAATATAATATTTTATTTCCACAAGCCTGCTCCTAGGCACAGTCTGATGAGTATCATCTGTATAAGAGTTAAAATAGAAAAAAGAAAGCTTCTATTTACCTAATTATATTTGTTATGCTAATTTTATGATAAAACATCTTGTAAAATTGTTATTCTTATGATCATGAAATCAAATAGATAACAATTAATATGAACTTAATATTATATACTGATAATATTTAGTACTCTTGCAATAACCATTATTCCGAGTTAACATGAGTAGCTTCCTAGTTTACTAAGAAACAATACTTTTACAATAGTAAATTTGGACTTATAAGCAAATTATCCTAAACATTTAGTATAATCATGTCTCAATTTTTATCATGCTTGAATAGTGTGGTGACAATAATATTATCCTTATAGTATCCTATTAATCTCTTTAATCTCATTATATAATAATCTCATATACCACTACTTTATAAAATAAAGTTAACGTCAATACCACATACAGTATCCTATGACAATCCAAACTATGACAACTTATAGATAAAAGTATACTAATATGGATCATAATTAGTTCACAATGGTAGCTAACTAAGTGACATAACCAAAGCAATATGAGCTTACTTATACTCTACCTCTCACAAAACAATTAAATCACCTTAACCATAATTCACTTTGAGTACTTTGTTACTAGCTATTAAAATATTCTTAGTTTGTGTTATAGAGAACTAATTGGGGTGGCTAATTGATCAGGCAACCTTACACTTTTACAATCTTTATAATTTTAATGTTATGTTACCATCAATAACATAACATTCTTATGACATGCATTTAATCCATTTATTACTATACATTTTATCATCACTTTTATTTGTTTTTCTCTGTTTATTACTTACCATGTGCATTAGTATATCATTTTTCCCTACATCTTCTTCTATCATCCATTGATTACTACTCCTTTCTCTACTATTAGCTTCTAATTCATACTTTGATTGCATACCTATATACATGAATTTAGTTATCACTTAACAAATATACCTTTGATACAATTAAAATATTCGCTATTATTGAATCGAAGGGTGCAGCCTTACATATTTGCTAAATGTCTTTTTTCGACATCTGAAATTTATCAAATTTCAAAGTTGTCTTATTTGTTGTGTTCATTGCATTTAGATTTGTGCACATTTTCATTGTTTTGGATGTCATGCGCTTTTGAAGGATAATTTTTTCATTGCACCCTAGGCAATTCATTCATCAGAGGCACATTTTTGCTGTAGTGCCATTGTTTGTAAGCTCAATTTTCTGAAGTAGTGGCCACCTCATACATTGTTTGTTGGCCATGAATTTGATTTTCCGAGCCTTATTTTTTTCTGTGGGTGATTTGTTTGTAAGAGGACCAACCCCTTTTTTAAATTTGGTGTAGCAGAGGGGCATTTTGTGCAAACCCAAGCCTATTCCTTGCATTGGGCCCTGACTATTCATTGCGTGTGCTTATCTCTATCCATTGCATGTGGAATGCATGATTCAGGCATTTAACAATAGATGAAAGGTGGATTTTGCTCAAAAGGGAATGATTTGAATTGGTCTATTTATTGGAGATTTCATTGATATTTGGGTTCACGATTTGTCTATTGAGAAGGCCTGTTTCAACATTTTTAGGCTGGATTTGAATTTTACAAGGACCGTGATTTCTTTTTGGAGGCATGATGAAATTTTTAGAGGCCTGCATGATTTATTTATTGTTGGATGTTGCTTTTCCTTGTTGGGCATCTAATCTCTAGGGGTGGCGTGAATAATAGGCGGTATTTTATCCTGTGGAGCTGATTATTTCCGTTAGAGACACTTGCAATTTACAAGATTCAGCCCATGCAAAGACCCAAAGACACCCCACATTGCTAGTTTCCTTTGTGTAGACAATTTCATCTACTGAGTTTTTTAGAGACAACGTGAATGGTTTTCTCTACATAGTTGAAGACGTGAGGATATCTTGCAAGCATTCCAACTCAACTTTTCTTTTTGTGTATTGTATGCTCCTAAATAGATACAAGTCTAGTGAAAGAGCCGTGACCTATTGGAGATTCCGACGAAGGGTGTAGGGTTTCTATGTTTTTATTCATTTCCTTGTGAGTTTTGGGGTTGTGTTTTGCATCAAAGGGGGAACTTTATACTTTATAAAGTTTGCAATGAAATATTTCATTTTAGGGTTTTTGTGTAGTCGAAGTGGTGTGGGCCACAAGTTTTTCAAGTTGTTTTTGGGAAAAATTATACCACAATGGTAGCGTGGGATAGTTTTTTTTTCTATTTAAATAATGTTGCAGTGTCTTTGTTTGTTGTGAGAAAGTTCCATAGGAGGCTATCTTGCTTGTGTGTTTGGTGGAGTTTGCTTAGTGTCGGCATGGAAATCAGGCAATGGATGCATCATTTTTTTCACTAAATCAGGTTTAGTTCTTTTTTGGAAGTTTTTGAAAGCACTATATTTGAATTTTTTTGAAGAATTCAATTATAATGGTTTCTTTGGAGAAAGGGAACTTTAGGGATGGAGTGATTTTATTCTCATTCATCTTAGTGAGCAGAATCTATTTCCATATTTGTATAATGAATTTCCTATTCTTGACACACATAGTAGGTATATGATTTGGAAATGATTAGTGCTTAATTCTTTGGAGTTATTTTTGAGCATATAAATTATGAGGACCTTTTGGATTCACTTGTTCATTTTGATTTCCCTTATGCTCTTTATACATACATTCGATAATTATAAGGAGATCCTAATAATCTGCCATCTCTCGATGAACCTCCTTCTAATACCATTATGTCTCCTTGTTCTCCAGAGAAGATAAACCATGCTTGTGATCCTTTGTAGTTTTTGAGACTTTAGATGAGGTTGTAGTTGCCTTAGAGGTTCCTAATTCTTTGTCAGAGATAGTTGATCCACCTTTATTAAGTACTCCCATCATTCCTAAGCAACACGATTATCATTGTCTTCCTGATTAGGATTCCTATTTTTCAGACATTGGTTCATTGTTTGTGGAATCTCACATTTCAAACTTGGAAGACACATTTGAGGGATTAATTTTCCTATTTGATGATAGTTGTGGGACAACTATTGTTAATGCATCTTTGTCTTTGCAAAATGTTCAAACTTAGTTTCTAGTGGTACCTTGTTTTCCACCTTCTATTGTGATTGGGCATGTTCCTAATTGGTTTGTGGCATCATCTTCCAAGGTCTTGGCTACACATGAGCAAATTCCAGAGACATTTTCATCCTATATTTGGATTTCACTTGCTAAATTCTATCCATAATGGGAAGCATACCTACATTTGTACTTGGTTTTGTTTCTTCTAAAAGGAAGAAAAGTTGTTTGTCGACATTGGATCATGTTTTGTCTTCAAGCACTTACCATTTTTTCCAAGTGATTACACATTGTGGGGGGGATACAGAGTCTCTCACTTTCCCTTTTATGGGGGGGTATCGATTGTATATACATGATGTATGTAGTCCTTGGGGGGTGTTATTGAGTCCTCCATCCATGCATCTTGTTTTTTCTTTTCTCTCTTTTGAAGAGGGGTTTTTTCCCATAAGTTTTTTCTCCTTTTCTCTATTTGTGAGAGATTTCTCTTTTGCATTGTAAATGGGTACCTAACATGGTTGTGTAGCGAGGAACCATATTGGATCTTCATTTTTCATAATAATTTTCCTAAGTTGCACTTAAGGGGGGTGTTAGGGTAGATAGGATTTACCTTATTAAGTTTACTTAGGAATAATAGTGCATTTAATTATCTAGGTGGTTTTTTCCTATTTCAAGTAGTTTTCTCACCGATCACATATTTCTTTCCTTTATAAGGAAATATTGTATATTATGTAAATTATCTCATCTCAATATTTTCATCTTTGTTGAAATAGCCTTTTGTTGCTTCTCTCATCTGTGAAGAATTATTTGTAGGTTGTGATCCAGGGCTCAATGGTTGACACTAATAGGGATGAGGCCAATTAGAGAAGTAAAAATTAATAGATAAATTTGAATAGACTTTAAAACTAGAAAAACATAAAGAATGACTAGTTGACATATAATAAAAAACATTCTTTATGTGTTTATGGAATAAAATTATAGGAAATTAATAAAATACATGATGGTTGTTGAATATCATTAGAGATCTCCTACAATATCTAACCACAAATTTCAAAATTTGCATGGTCATAGTATTGAGAATTGATACTTGAGCATCCTAAGACTAGAAATACCTTAATTCTTGTTTCATTTGATTTGTGTTATCCAATTGATATGTAATTAATCTGTATTCGTTGATTGGTGTTGGTAGCGCCCTTATTTGTACCATGGTTGATGTTTTATGTATGTTTATGCATTATTTAGTGTTGGTGGAGCCCTAATTTTTACCTTATTTAATGTATTTTAATTAGTCTTTATTGTTGGGTGTGTTTGTTCAAACTCCTCCTTTTGTGCATGAGAATTATTGAACTTCCTAGTTATTGGCATCCTAGTACATAGTGGTAGGCCTCAAGCTCCCATATTAGTGGGAAGTGTGAACCACCACTAAGGATAGAGATTATCCTTGATAGTATCATTAGAATTCTATTTTCAATATTTTATGGAAAACTTGTAAAGAAATATATTGTGACCTTGTAATAAAATGAGTAACTAAATATTATAGAACTCTCTTGATTAGAAACTTACAATCCATATTTGGGATGAGGAATATTGCATTGCATTATATTCATGCTATTATTTAATATGATTTTATATTCAATTTTATAAACATTTAATATGTTTTAATCTAACCTAAAAGTCATATGTAAAGGCAAAGTTTCGTTCAAAATTTAAATATAACTTGTGAACATATTTTGTGTATTAATTTGATTATATGATTTAGATATAATCAATAATATTTTATTGTGTTATTTTCCTATCACAATAGATTTTTGACATTCTGTTAGATGATTCAACCATGAGTTATTATTTTGAAGCTTATGAATAGTAATATGATTTTGGGTAAAATAAATTTATGAAATTACAGAATGTTAAATGTGGTGAAGTGAACCAGCCCATGTGCCAAATGGATGCATATAGTGACCTATGCCAATAATGGCTAGATCTGGCATATGCCCCCCCAAATAGATAGCTTGAGACAAAGCGAGTGAACACATTGTTGCCACTGGGTAGTAGATCAAAAACATTAATTTGGAGAGGACAGGCTCTTTACCTAGTATGGCTTGTTACATTTAAGGCTAAGAAAGGAGTACGGGAGAGCTGGATAGTGGGAATTGTGAGAAAAATTTGGGCTTGGAGAACACAATTAGTATGCATTCAGAGGACAACTCGAGTACAAAATCCATAAATTCCTTGGCAATTCTAAAATGATGGAGTCTGAATATCTTGCGAATTAAATGAGGACCTTACAGAGAATTACCTGGCTCATAGTTGAAAGGACGTAGAGGTATTGAATTGGAGGCCGACAATAAATGAAGATCAAGATGTGGTTTCCTATATATTTAGCTCATCGGAGGAGAGTTACGCATCAAAATGGATACTGTGGTGAAGCTGCGAAGCACCGAGAAGGAGGCTGCATTCATTGGCTATATTTCAGACAAACGTGTGAAGAACATATGCTGCAACAAAAACATTTTGTGTCATAAGGCTGTAAGAATGGTGCTCGGGAAGGCATATTATTTCTCAAACAACCGAACGACGGCCAATTCACATATTTCATCTCAGTTCCTAGCCTCACTGATGGATTTGAATTTTTCGAAGGAAAGGTGTCTATTGCTACTGCATTCGGTCTTCAAGGGATCGATCCTGATCGGGGACATTGATACAGTCGTAGTGGCAATGCTAGGTATTGGTCTCCCATGGCCAGACGACATGGCACGCATGTTCCAGCAGGGCGTGGAGGTGGACTGGCATGCATACTCGACCTGAATGGCAATGAGTTGCAACGCCATAGGAGATGGGCCTCGGTGGGCCATAAATTCTTGGGTCGTCAGCTGGGGCTAGACGCGGTGGTAGGTATGGGATGGTGCCATGCATTTTCAGACTTGGTGGGCTCTGGACGTTTTTACGAAGAAGCTTAGAAGGACGGAGGATGGGGGTTTGTAGATATGTTTGTTTCATGCATAATTCTGTGTAATATGCAGGTAGATTTAGGGTGAATTTGTTGGCCAAGAGCCAAATTTTGAACTATATTTGCCCCACGGGGATGAGTTGACTTGATGTAATTTTCTGATCAAATTATTACAATGCATGCAGCTTCGGCTATGTATTAGGAATCCAAAAAAAAAGCGGTGAACTCAACCTTTTTGAAAGTTAAAGATGATTCATTCAAACTATTTTAAAATAGTACTTGGATTGATGTAAAATGTTTTGTTTTGTGTTAGTTTTCTTGAGATATGACATGGGTCTTGTTATCTTGTTTCTCTTGCTGTGAAGTTTAAAATCACTATTATTGGTTAAACATATTATTACAATTGTAGGGGATCCATAGTGACAAATTTTGAACTTTTGGCAACCTTCCATGCACTTTTTGCCTCATACAATTCAAAATTGGCATCTCTGAGAAAAGTGACCTGCACTAGCAACAAGGGCGATCTTAGGATATATTGAATGGCCCCAAAAAGATATCTTATGTAGTTTTCAATATTAACATAAATGATTTGTATCCTATAAGTCTAATTTGAAGTATTTAAAATGACGATCTTCGGATATATTTAATGACCCCAAAAATATCTTGAATAATTTAGGCCAATTCGAACTATTAATAATGGTGATCCTACGATATATTGAATGCCAAAATAGGATAGTTTTCAATTCTAACATAACTGATTTGTATCCTGGAGGGCGTATTTTAACTATTAAAAATGGTGATCCTGAGAAATTGAATACTCTAAAAAAAATTGGAAAAAGTTTCAAATGAAAGTTGACGAGTAGTGTCTTCGTCGAAGACATATCATCTTTTCTTAAGATACAGAATAATTAACCTATTAATACCAGAAGCAATACAGATGAAGCAAATAAGTAGAAGAAAGATAGACAACATAATACAAGAATCAATATAGAAGAAGCAAATAACTAAAATCGTTACGGAACCTAGTAGATGAACATGCAACCTTTAGAACATTCAATGTATGATACGATATTAAATACTAATGAAGCAAATAAGTAGAATCATAATGAAACCCAGCAAATGAATATTCACCCGAACAATATAACTCAGCAAAAAAACTGAGCAGCTCTAATTAAAAATGCATGATTGTTGTTGATAGGCAGTTGCAACCCTGGACACTGTATTGTGTGAATCTTAGACACTAAACCAAGTGAATCTCAAGTAATAAGTAAGGAAACATACTTTAGACAAAAGATAATGGCATTCAAAGGCACGTACATACGGTTGCAAAATTCAAAGCTATTTCAACAGAAATAGTAAATAGAGCCATGGTTAGAAATTACTTGAATCAGTTTGCTGATATTCTTGGTCCCGTACACCCTCTGCACGACTGAGAATTTCTGTGGGTCATCGGAAGGAAAGTAAGGAGCGAGAACACATTCTTCTGTACATTTCTTGCGCTGAGCTTTACAGGCTGCACAGGATACAATATTTCTTTCTGCCATTTCTGGTACTAATAGAAGGCTGATATAAATATCTTATAAGGCAGGGCTAATATTTTATATTACAGGAAGGGGCAAATCGGCACAACAGAGTACAGCCTATGAAATTAAATAATTCCATTAATTATTAGTAACTATCTTTTAAAACATGATTAAGAGTACTTCTCTGCATAATTGTATGCTAATTTTTAGCATCAATATTTCAACTTACACTGTAGAGGAGGAAAATCTGGTTTCAATTAATACGGATACAATCACCAATGACATGAAAATATCGTCTTATTCACATAGGACATGCCATCATTACAATGACCGACTGTTTACTTTGAGACATCCTTCAACACCTGTAAAAGTGAGAATGTCCAATTTTTAGCATCAATATTTGAACTTGCAACGGAAAATCTCGTTCTAAATCATAGTACCTGTCAACATTAAAATCAGCGACTGTTTACTTTGAGAAATAATCAGTTCTTACTTATATACTTTTCGTCTTTGGCTTTGGAGTGCGTTGCTGGTTTTGATAAATTGTTATATTTAACGGAGAAGAAAGATAGACATGGAACCGTAGAGTACGGCGCGACAGGTTGGTTTTCATTACGAGGGGCGGATAATGCGACAAAATCATCCATCGGTATTGCCTAGAAGATTAATGAGTGGCTCTACCATGAGAAAATGTATAACTGTTAAAATGGATTAAACAAATTAACATGTGTAATGATTGAAACCTACAAATCCGTGGCGTTTACAATTTAGTTTTATCAATAATTTCAGAGGATATTTTAATATATTGACAAATGATATATGGTTATTTTATATGCGTTTTTCTTCATATATTATAATATATTTATTTCTTATTTTATATGTATAGAAGCGAATTTATATCTTTTGTGTAAATTCTCCTTTTGCATTCCCTCATCTTAGAAAATCAAATTTGAAGGAAAAATTCCACATCATCCACTTGCCTTCCATCCACTTGGCACGTGTTGTGTGTGTCGGTGGGGGAATTTTCATCAAGGACTCAAGCGTGACACATGAACGTCTGTGTGGCACGTTGTCATCCCTAACAGATTCCTACCTCTAGAGTTCACAAGGACATTGCACTCCTCATTGGAGACGAATTGTAATGTCTCTGTGCGACCAACTAACCCAAAAACGACCCCTCCTCTTCCATTTTGGTCTTCAAAGACATCCATTTCACAATCACTTCATCCTCTACACACTCATTCATTTATTCTTCCAAGATCTTCTAGCAATCTTTCACATTCTCTTTAGCATTTTTCACAACTCTATTGAACATTGCAGCAAGCAAGCTTGTTACTCCATCAATTCTATCCTTGTACATGAGTTGCTACCATAGAAACTGCAAGTTTGGAGTCTTGCGAGACCTCTCTTCATCACTGTTGTGGTCGTGTCGAATTTTCCAAGCTCATTGCTTTCATTCCCCCTTTATTGGCCTTGAGAGCCTTTGGGTGGAGGTGGTATCACTTCATTTTCCTTTTGTGGTTTGATAAAATAGCATAACATCTCTTGTATTGTTCAATACTTTCTTTTCCATTTCCTTTATTGTACCTTCTACTTTGTGATTTTTCTGGCTATTTGTGGATGTGGAAACACCAAAGCGAGGGTGTGACTGAGGAAAACCCCTATATAGCCCAACATTTTTCCCCTCTTGCTTATGTGTAGGTGAACGTCTATGTGGAGCTCACTGGCAAACTGGAGCTTTAGTTATTTGATATTTGTCACCCTTGTCTTGAGTTACTTTATCATTTACATATTTACTTTTCATACTTCATAATTCTATTTATTTTGTTAAAATTAGCTAGCAAGGTCGATAATAGTTTTTCTGCTATTTTACACTATATTTTACATTTTTTGGTTGTGCACACGTTAACACGCCAGAGAGATGCTAGCACACTGCACTATCATCCCATACATGCATTGTCAAAACCTCAAACAAAGAGTCATCTGAGGTGCAGTCTAAACTCTGAAGACCAACTCGTCTAGCCCTGTTTAAACTTTCAGATTTGTAGAGCGACAGAAGCACTTGAGAGTGCTCTTCATGCTTTATTCTTATTGCAAACATCTGTTAGCTTGAGGTAAGCTAGGGAAGCCCTCCACTCTCGGCGCTCCATGAACTAGAGCCTTAGTGTGGTTGGTCCCCCTCTCTTACATTTTTGGTGAACCTGACATGAACAATTTCTACCCATTTGTTTGTGTTGAGACTTATGGACACTAGAAATGGATGCTTCACTTCCTTGTCCACAAAATTGATATGAGGGATCTGATTTCACAATATTCACATTCAAGGAAACCTTAGAGATCTCAACCCAATGAATAATGTGAGGGATCTTACTATAAGATATCCTTGGAGATGATTGAGAAAAAAAAAAGGGGGTTCAACACCAAGTGTAAACTTGAAAAATACAAAATGTTTGAAAACATAGTGTGATATGCAAAAAGACCTAAAAATACGAGACCTAAAAATGCAAGTAGAATATAATAGAAAATTATGAAACTAGAAATGTGCACCTGGGAAACTAAAGGAGGCAGAATAGAGGTCTGGAATCCTTAAAAATCTATTATTGGGGCTAACTGGGACTCATACGCTAGGCTTGGCGAATTAGTGTAGTTTTGAGTAAATTGTGTCAGAACAGGTTTCAGACAAATGGGTACTCAAATCTGCAAAAATCCTATTTAGTCCTATATAGTGGGACTCATTTGCTAATAGTGGTGAACCAATCCACTTATGGATTTCTATAAATTCAAATTTGAATTTTGTAGCTCTTGGTCTACTTTGTTGTTCCTGATACATATCTGAGTCTAAAACTACAAAATTCAACTTGTAGTCCTTCTCCGAGGCTTGTTAGCAACTTTGAAAACTTAGAATTGCTTTGATAACTTGATGGCCACTTTTCCAATCTTTCTCTTTGATAAATCTACAACCTAGATTTGCAAATCACATGCAAAGAGGGAAAAATTTTGTGAGTTAGTGGATAGGGGTTTTTCTTAGTCAAGCCCCTTGTTGGTAATTAAACCCTGAGATGAAAGAAAATATGAAAGGATAATGATGAATGAACAAATAATGATGTTGCAACTCACCAAACCCTAGCAATAAGGTGCTGCAAACATGTAAGTATTGGCTCCAATGGATGTGGACTTGGAATCTTGCTTGATGTTTATAGATATTGAATGCAATGCTTGCTTGAATCACACAATCCTACATCACAAATGTTAGCTCTAAAACAACATGATGCAAAAAATCTTTGACATAATGATTGAAATTTGAAGAAGCTCTTTGAATGCTTGAAAATTTTCCCTTGAAATTCCTTAGATGCTCTTGTGAATGCTCAAATGATCTTGTGAACTCTTGAATGCTTGATCAAACTTGCTAGGTATGAAAATGATAGAAATAAGCTTGTATTTATACTCAATTATTCAATAATTCCAAAAATTATAGCACTATAGGCCAACCTTAGATCTTGGAGAACAAAAATCTAATGGAAAATTAAATAAAATTTGAATTTTGAGTTAAACGGGACACATTCACCATCTTAGGTGAATGGGTCCCACCTAAGGGGACTCATTTTTCCATAATGGCGAATGAGTCCCACCTTAGGAATTTAAGGTGGGTTTTGGTATTTTGATATTTTTAATGATATTTTTCAGGATTCTTCTCAAAAATAAGGCTTGTGGATGCAAAATGGGGCCAATTAAAGCATCAAAAATCTCAATTATTAATGACAAACCTAGGAAAGTGTGAAAGTGTGCAACAACACTTGACAACAATTTGAAATAAGGCTTGGTAAATGATGAAAAGAGGTTATTTTATTAACAAGACCCTAGAAAAGTGTGAAAGTGTGTTGCAAGACTTTAGAACACTTAGGTAAGGTACCATTTAAGTCTTTTTAGTTCACAAGGGCCCAAGACCTAATGTGAATGTGTTGTCCACATTACAACATTAAGCCAAAATCAAAAGGAGTGCCTGAACGAGTCAGAAAAAGTAGAAGGGTTAATTTTTCAGTGACCACATGACTTTTCCTTCATGCCTGGTGACTATTGTAAACCTAAATGTTGTGAAGGTTTATGAGCATAACAACCCAGTCCAAAATTTTTGGGTACATTGTTAGAAGAAGTGTGCGAAACCTACTAATGGAGAAGAAAAAGATCACTTCTAGTTTCATCTCTAGGTTTTCCTCTGGTCTGGCTACCCACTTTACCATTGGTTTTCCTATATGATTTACTAATGAGATTGGTTTCATAGATGAGACCACCCGTGCTCCTACGCCTCTAGCATCCCCTACGACTTCGTCTATAGATGAGGATGATGCTATGCATATCCCTGTGGAAAACATTGTGGCATTAGATAACATACTATCTGACTTTATGAACTATTTGGAGAGAGCACCAAATATAGCGAGAGCCGCTAGGCTTACTAGCGAGGTGAGACATCTGTTAGGAAAGGATTAGAGAGGCATAGAGTTCTTGCATGGCCTTGTTGATCTAATTGAAGCTTAGATTCCTTCGTATAAGTCTAGATTGAGTACTACCAGAGGGGAAGTACTCGATTCCTATGAAAGAAAATAAGGTGTTTCAATGCATACCATGTCTATATGCATGATTGAAATAGGTCCCACAATTAGTGTCTCTTCTACTTCTTAAAGGCCTAACACTATCAAGGTGAGCAAAATACCCCTTGGTTTCAGCTTCACCCCTCCTACTACCCCTAGTCCCACGATCAGTGTCTCTTCTACTTCTCAAAGGCCTAACACTATCAAGGTGAGTAGAATACCCCTTGGTTTTAGCTTCACCCCTCCTACTACCCCTAGTGGTGGAGGCTCTAATGGAATGAGTGGTGGTGGCTTTGGTAGCAGAGGTGGCACTAGTGGAGGTGGCTTTGGTGAACGCCATGGTGGAAACTCTGGTGGAGGCCCTATAGGTGGTGGTGGCTCTAATAGTGGTCATGATGGTGGCTCTAGATGTGGTTCTAGTTGTTCCACTAGGCCTTTGTTGTCCTCTAACCCTGTTCTAAATTCCCTTCTTCATAACATGGGTCGAATACAAAACTAGTTGGCAAGTCTTGCTTAGGCTTCTGTCCAACCTATTTTTTAACCTTTCTTCTGACATAACCCATTGTTGGTAGCAATCTTGAGTACTCCCTTCCCACAAATAATGGAGATTCCTAAGTTTGAAAAGCATGGTGGAAAATGGGATCCTCAAACACATGTGTTAGCCTTCAACTCCATGTGTACAGATTTATTTGACGATGATGCTTTGATGGAGAAACTCTTTCCCTAATCTTTCAAGGATACAACAATTGAATGGTATTGTTCCTTACTTGATAATTCTATGTTCTTATTTGGTCAACTCATGAATCAATTTCTACGTTATTTCCAAGCTAGCATTAGTCTAAAGATGGCCTTCTCGAATCTCGTCCAATGTAAGTAGGGAGATAATGAGAAGATAACTAACTTCATAGAACAATACAAATCACTCTTTTCACAGATCACATACCTACTGCCAGACTCTGATGTGCAGAAGGTGTTCATAGGTAACCTACAAAGAGCTTGGCAAGAGAAGCTTTCCCTAATGAAAAACCCTTCCTTTGCGCATCTGTGTGCTACATTGCAAGAATACTAGAAAATGATAGCTCATTTTGGGGGATCTTCATCGCACTCCCATTCAGAAGGAAATTCAATTGTGTCTATCTTAGGAAAAGGTAAAGTTGCTGTGAATGTAGCCATCATGACAAACGATAATGGCCATAGACACAACAAGAAGTTTACGAAGTTGGCAGAATCTTATTCTTCCATCTTGCAAAAGTTGTTGAAGGATAAGATGATAACTTTGGAAAACCCTTGAACTCTTAAGGAACCTTATCTTGATTGGTATGATACAAATTATTTTTGTCAGTACCATCGAGTTAACGGGAATTATATAGAGCATTGTATGCACCTACGTCCTAAGATACAAGATCGCATTGAGGATGGTACCATTCATCTTGATGGGATGAAACAAAATGAAAATAAATCGGTAGCGAAGGCCAATAGTGAGTTCCAGATTTACACAAACCCATTTTTGTCTCATTCTATAAACTTGATTATTGACCCCTCTGATGCTTCACCTTAACCCTTGGTGTATGTTAACATGGGCTCAGTTACTCCTACCTCACATCCTACAACTAGCTCACCAGATGTGACATTCACCTCGCAGGACTTTCCCTTGAATAACAATCCCTCTCCCCTATACATTCTTGCTCACCTCAATGGAAACATTGTGATAGGAGTCCTAGTTGAGCCCGTAAGCTAGGTAAATGTTATCATGGAGGAGATGCTATAGTTAAACTCATTGCAAATGGAGGAATATGAAGAAGAAAAGTCTACCATACATAAGCACAATGGTCTCTCTCTTAACCCATATGGCCCCATAACCATTTTTGTCCTAGTTAGACCTAGGGTTGTGAACACAACCTTTGATGTTATTCCCAAATCTGATTTGTTTAGGGTAAAGTTGGGCATCCCGTGGCTAGCTTCCATGAATGGAATCACTTTTGTTATTCATCAATACTTAAATTTCTCCTTTGAAAGTGTTGTACACTTTGTGCATGACACTAGATATGAAAAATTGGTATCCCATGGGGGTTATTCATTAAATCATTTTTAGCCTTCCCCAGTTGGTTTGCTTCCCCCTAGAATGGACCATCTTTATTGAAACTATGTAAAGTAAAAAATAAAGAGCAAGGGACAGCTAAAAGTGACCCCTCTGGTAGTACAATAGAAATTTTCTTCCTCTTCTTGAAAGGGAAAGGAGAGGTTTGCCCATCCTCAGGGCACATCTTCTTCCCCCTTCTCCAAGAAGAGTTTTGGATGACTACTGGAAGATTCCACATAAAGAAGTTTGATGGTGCCTACTTGGTGTAAATCCAAGATTAGGATACCAGACCTTCCTACTGTACCTCCTCGACCTTGGCCCTACCTGTATGGTAGAAAAAAGGGTCCACACGGGGAATCCTCTATGTGTCAGCCTTCATGCCCTCCTACCAGTCCTACTCCCAACACAATGAATGGGAAGAGGCCCGCCACTGAGGCATTAGAGCCGACTCCCCATGTTGTTGTTCCAACCTCTTCTCAATCTCTTCCTCATGCTTCCATCCAAAAGTATCTCCCTTCGCTAGAGATGGCCATGATGGAAACTCCTATGGATGAGTAGGAGATTTATGTTCCATCTCAACATTCGGTCTCTAGTTCCCAGAGTCACATAAACCACCTTGCGCATGAGTGAAATCATCAGCGAAAGGCTCTAGTAGTTGAGCAAGATGCTTTATAAAGGAAGGGGAATCAACCACCACTATTTTAGGGCCTCCTACTATGTCCTCCTCTCCCATCCCCTCTTCTTTTGTTTAGTCATCTTTAGTGCTACTTTCGGCTCTTGCTATAAGCATAGACACCACTAACCCTAAAAGAGTGTAGGTGTGTTTTGCTCGCTCATTCAAGCCACCTATCTTGATATCCCTTTTGTACATCCTTCCATTCTCAAAGCTCATGGAAATTTCAAACACCTCGGTTGTGTCTGCTGCATTTTTCTCCTCTCCTTTTGCATCTCTTGCCTTGTCTGTAGGGATTTCACATCCTCGAATGAAGTGGAAGGTGGAGGTTATCCCTTCTAGAAATGGGAGGCATAAGAGGAGTCCACCATCTTCAAAGAGTGGTTTTTCATTAGCATGCACTATCCTTTTGACAAAAGAAGCTCGAGTGTCCCCTATATTTTTCACTACTCCTGAGTAACTCAACAAGCCTAGCAGTGAATCTTAGGTGCTTCCTCCCTTGCCCATTGAGGTAGCATATGACACTCCTATGAAGTGCATGTTTAACTCTTTGGATGAGGTCCCAGTCTTGTAGGAAATCTTCGCAAAGTCACTAACCTTTGATCCACAAGAAACGAGTGGAGGAGACCCCAAAGAGCCTCCTTCCTTGGCCCTTGTTGTGGGAGGATCAGAGGGTTCCCCTCTTAATATTCCACCACTATAGACTCATTCACCTTCCTCGTATAGTGATCTAGATTAGGAAGCAGATGACCTCTTGGTTGATGAGTGTTAGGGGGAACCTATTCTTTACCTTTAGATTAGGTGTGTGTTTGTTGCGATGTGTTCTCCCATGCTTTCATTATGTGTTTTTGGATTACCCTTGTCACTGTTGTAGGTGTTTGGATACATGAGTTTTTTTATGTTGTACAACTTCCTCTATTTGTAGCATCATTCTTCCTCTGTTATGTGTATTTATTTTCAAAAAATTGGGGATGATGCAAAGTGTTGGGGAGATCTAGGCATCCCTCACATGTTGACCCGATTTTTTATTTTTACTTTGTTTTCTCCTACATTCTTCACATAGTCTAATATAGTAGGAGGTTTATAACAATTCATTAATATACTATTACTATAATTATATATATTTATGAGTAGCTTTGACCCCAAAATATCAGATCGCCCCTATGCCCTTTGTTTGTGATGTTATTGTCTCATTTTGCAATTTTTGAACTTATCTCTCTCTTCTTTGCTTGAGTTGTGATGTTGTGGTATTCATGTGTTGTCCCTCATGTGTGTGACAACATCACCATAGTGACATATCACTATGTCCCGCTGGCCACAACATCACTTTTTCATTCCTACTTTTCTCTCCTTAGGATGCCATGTGCCTTTTGTTCAACATGAACCATCCTAAGGGGTGGCTATCATGTCAACTTTTATTTTCAGGATACGCATTCATAGCCAACAAATATTTTCTTGAAAATATTTGCAAACTTTTTCAAAAACCGCATTCTTGACAAGGACTGCCTAGCAAAATATGTTTCCTTTGTCATGGGTTCACAAAGAAAGAACTTGAACTTTTCTCTGAGGAGGGAGAAATATTTCCTACAAGAAAGTCATCGACCTTCCCCTCATGAGGGGGTATTTTCTTCCTTTTGAATTCCTTGATGAAGTGAACATCTTTCAAAAGGGTTCCCTGATGGAGGATTGATTTATGAAAAACTATTCTTGTACTTTCAAATAGCACATCCCTTGAGTGGACCCCTCTTCTTTCGAAGGGTTCCCAAGGGAGCCCTTTGAAATTTCTTCCTCCAATTGTTTAACTTTATGCATGATTGTCTACTTATTTGCTTGCATGGCTACTTTTTTTTGACATGTTTTATATGAGAACTAACATGTTGCTTTGTATGTGTGCTTGTGAAGCTTCTTTTTAGTTTGACTCTACGGAGTCCCCTTTCATTGGGCTTCCTTCATGAGAGAGTACTTGGGGGAATTCCTTCTTTGCAGGTTTGAGGGTGTGTGAAGTGCTTGTATCTTGTGGGATTTGTCCATCATTGGTTTGCGAGCCTTCAATGTACTTTTCTCAACTTCATAGTTTTGTAGAGCTACGAAGTTCTTTTGTTCAAACCTCCTCAAGAGAGAGCTCCTATGGAGTCCTTTGTCGGCCTGACAATTTTGAGTTTTCTAGATTGCGGTTTGCTTCCTCGACAGTTCAACTATACATTTCTAACTCTTTGATCTACTTTACCAAGCACTCATTGATACTTTTGTTCGCTAAAGTGGGGGAAAAATATATAGGAGAAAATTTGTACCCTTTGTGTAAATTTCCCTTTGCATCCTCTCACCTTAGAAAATAAAACCCGAAGTTGAAATTCCACAACATCCACCTACCTTCGATCCACTTGGCACATGTGGTGTGTGTCGGTGGGAGAATTTTTGTTAGGGACACGAGCATGGTGCATGGACGTCTACATGGCGTGTTGTTGTCCCTAATAGATTCTTACCTCTGGAGTTCATAGGGACATTACACTCCTCATTGGGGATGAATTTTAATGTCTCTATGAGACCAACCAACCTGAAAATGACCCCTTCTCTTCCATTTTGGGTCTTCAAAGGAAACCATTTCACAATCACTTCATCCTCTACACATGCATTCATTCATACTTCATAGATCTTCTAGCAATCTATCACATTCTCTCTAGCATTTTTCACAACTCCATTGAATATTGCAGCAAGAAAGCTTGTTACTACATCAATTCCTTTTTTGTACATGAGGTTCTTCCATAGAAGTTGTGAGTGTGGAGTCTTCTAAGACCTCCCTTCTTCACTATTGTGGTTGTGTCAACTTTTCCAAGCTCGTTGCTTGCATTCACTTAATTAGCCTTGAGAGCCTTTGGGTGGAGGTCCAGTATCATGTCATTTTATTTTTTGTGGTTTGATAAAGTACCATAACATATTTTATAGTGATCAATACTTTCCTTTCCATTTCCATTATTATACCTTCTACTTCGTGACTTTTCTAGCTATCTGTGGAGGTGGAAACACCAAAGCGGGGGTTTGACTGAGGAAAATCCCTATATAGCCCAACAATTTTTCCCCCTTGTTTGTCTATAGGTGAACGTGTGTATGGAGCTCATAGGAAAACTAGAGCTTTAGTGAGTTGATATATGTCACCCTTGTCTTAATTTACTTTCTTTATCATTTACATAGTTACTTTTCATACTTCATAATTCTATTTATTTTGTTAAAACTAGCTAGCTAGGCCAATAGTAGGATTTCTAGTGTCTTACACTATTGTTTACATTTTCTAGTTGTGTGTATTCCAATGGACCAGATAGACGCCAGTGCGTTGCATTGTCATCCTAGACCCACACTGTTGTCATCAAACAAAGAGTTGTCTAAGGTTCAATTTGAACTCTAGAGACTAGCTCATCTAGCCCTGTTTAAACTTTCAGATTTGTACAGTGATAGAAGCACTTGAGAGTGCTCTTCATTCTCGATTCTTATCCCAAACATCTATTAGCTTGAGGTAAGTTATGACAGCCCTCTGCTCTTGGCTCTCCGTGACTTGGAGCCTTGGTGTGGTTGGTCCCCCTCTCTTACAATATATTTATTATATTTTTTAAATCATGTATTAATTGGATCTATTAATATATTTATTCTTATTGTAGACATATAAAATCATTTTGATATGCCTACACTCTTTTTTCATTATAGTGTTAATTAAATAAGTTTATTTATTTAATTAACATTTTCAATTGTTGAAATATTAAATGTTACATTAATAAATTCATGTTAGTGACTTATTTGTTTTTGTTATTAATCAATTAGTTATATTCGTGTAAGATGGTCAATAGGTTTTTTTTTGGAAAATTAAAAGAAAAATATTTGGCCAGAGCCAATTTAACCTAGGGTATGCTACCTATGGTATTAAATATTTTATTTCAAATAATTGCCATGATTTCTATTTTTCTAGTTTGTAAGACAACTAAAAAAATATAGCATAAATTTTTAAGAATTTTATAAGTGCATGGAATTACTTTTAAGGAAAGTAATGAATAGGAATATCTTTCTAGGAGTTTGTAAGGAGTAAGAGAGACATAAATAAGTAGCATATAAGTAAATTTGTAATAGGGTGAAGCTTATTAGAATATTTTAAGGATGTAGTTTTTCTTACATATTGAATTAGGAAATTAAAAAAATTGAATTTGAATAAATATGGAGAAGTAAGGTTTAAATTTGAATTAGTAATACATGATATTTTAAAAATAAATAGAGAGGAAATCATAAAAGATGCATTTTTAGTGGAAAATTTCACCTTCAAATTTGATAATATTTAGTTTTGTTATGTCACTAAATATTTGTATTCTCCAAGTAGTCAATGTTATTCTTGTCAAAGATATTAGAGACTGACATGCTTTTACTATTAGAGAATTTATTGAGACATCAAATGCTTAAAGTTTAACAATGGTAGATTCTAAGCTAGAAGTGTTAGATATTTTTGGAATTTCATCATCTTGACTCAACTTCTTCCACAAATATGGTGCTTTGTATGAGAAACATGCAATTTTTTGTTTTCCTTTTCTAATTTTAGTAGAATTGTAAAGTTTCTTTTTTCAAAGATAAGAAGGGATGTAGTGAACTCAATATATAATTTTTGTGAAATTGTTCAAGATTTTGTTGATTTCAAGAACTATACCATTTTGAGTTTCATAAGATAACTTGATGCACAAAAAAGATGGCTCAAAATGGATACTCATCTAATAAATTTTGGGATCTATAATTAAGGAGTTTGATGAAGTGGTGATTTAGGAACTTAGGAATCTAGCTTTGAATATACTATATTTCAAGGGTTATAAAGAATAATTTTAGTGTTTCACTTGGCTAAGAAATACTATTTTCAAATGAAAATATTCTAAATAATATATATTTATTTATTTTGATTAGTTGATTTTGTTGTGTGAAATGTAAATGAAAGATGTTGCATTTGAATATTAAGGTTTACATTAATAAATTCATCTTACAGAATTACTAGTTATTATTTTATTAAACAAAAATATATATTAGAGCATAAGATGGTAGTTCCAAATGTTATGTTTAAAACTCTTTATAACAATAATACTGTAACTTTTGAATCTTGGTCCAAGGGATATGAAACAAATTTTGAGTTTAAGGAAGTTGTGGTGTTGTCTACGAAGAAGAGTGTGAAGGGGAAGAAAAAGTTCCCCAGGAAAGAAAAGTCTTCTATCAAGAGGAAGGTGGATATGTCTAATGTTGTGGAGGAGTCCCATGTTTCTAGTGAAAATCCTTCTCTGAGCCATAGTAAGGTAGGTGCTTCTAGTGAAAATCCTTCTCTGGGCTCTAGTAAGGTGGGTATTATGGAGAGCTCCCCTACTGTGGTGGATAGTCATGTAGTTGGTAAAGACCTCCCTGGGGCTGTGTAGCCTATGGAGCCTATGGAGATTAATGTTCAGGGGATTGATGGTTTTGAGTGTTCAAAGGGGTTGACCCTAACCATTCTCCTCTAGACTCTCCTATTAGAACTATGTAGGTTAAAGGGAGTGTTGTGAAGGCAGAGTGGCTCGAAGTCTTGGAAGATTTGGCGAATATATCAAATAAGCACTAGGCTAAAATTGCATGATTGAAGTTGATGAAGATAAGCAGGATAATGAGGAGCCTCGGGAGGACCCTGTTCAGGATTTTGATGCTAAAGTTGTGCCTCTTGTTAATTGTGATTAGGTTAACATGGGCTTGTTCTATAGGATGATGAGGATGGAACTTGCAACTTGATTTCTCTGGTTAAAAGGATTTTATTGGAAGTTAAGGAGCTCAATGTCTAGGTAAATAATTTTTAAGATGTTTGTGTGGCTCTAGTGCATAGTAAACAAAATGAATGGGTGATTAAAGGTAAGGTCAAAACCATGAATGTTATGCTTGATAAACATGTTGTGGATGTTGATCGCCTTGGTAATACTCATGAGGAGAGGATTTTTTCTTTGGAATTGGAGCTCCATGAGACTTTTGAGGAGATATTAGTTAACATATAGGACAAAATTAGCAAGTTGTCTGATGATTTGAAGACTATAGTGAACATTAGCAATAATTCCCTGAAATCAACTGCTAAGGGTCTCACTATTTTAAATGAGAAATCCTTGAAATGGACTAGTAAACCCCTTGAGCTAGGTGATATGGAGAAGGCTGTGGAGGATTTGAATTGCTTGAATCTAGTGGGGAAGAGTGAGGATCCTACTCTAGTTGTGGAAATGGATGTTGCTCTAGTTGTGGAAAAGGATGTGGATGTTGGCCCATGTTTGAGAACAAGGAGCAAGACCAAGAAGCAGGCTTCTATTTCATTTGAGGAGCTCAATGATGTTATGGATATGCACCAGGGGTTCATTGAGGAAATTTTTTCCTTGGTTAATGTTTTGGAAAAGATGTTGTAGCTGTGTTGTTTCTTTTGCTTGATCAACCTTGTTACTAATGTTTTGCTTTAGGGTTGCTGACAAGTCTCATTGTTAATTTCTGTTGTCAGAATTTTGTTTTTTTTTAGTTGTGGACTCTTTAGGTTTAATCTTTCTTGCAACTTTTTTCCTTTGTCAAGGGTTTTGGGGTCCCTCCAAAACCTATTTTTCCTTATTAGAGACAATATTATAACACATTCAAATGTAACTCTTAATAATTGAATCATTTATTTTGTACTATAAAAATATAAATTCTTGTTGAATTTTCAAATCTCAATCATCTTTAAATCATGTATTCAATTATATTGTTTTTTATCCCTATTTCTATTTTAGTTCATAATTAGGTGAATTGAAACTTATTTAATTAATTTTACCTCTCATATACCTATCTTCCAAAAATTTGATAAGTACCACTATTTATTTAATTCTTCATTTTCCACCTTAGTTACATTATTTGAAAAAAAATGTAATATTTAGCTATGGAGACAACCACCAAGATCTAAATTTTGAAGAATGACAAGATTAAAGAGAGCATGAAATAACTTTCACAAGAAAATTAAATATGCACAATAGTATGTTTATCAAATATGAAATCAAGAGTGTATGATACAATAATCAAGCCTTACATATATAGGAAAGGATTAGGAGGTAGGAAGGTAGGACTAAACTACTGACTACCCCTCTATAAGTGGGACACTTGTGAGCTCACTTGACAATTGGGTGACCAAGTGTCAATAGGTGTCTCATGTCTTGAGGACACATGTCTACATGGTGTGAAGTGAGACAAAAGCAAATGAAACCTAAGTAAACTTAAGTTAAGTGTGAATAGGTCAATCCTAGAAAGGTGATTAGCTAACTAGGTAAATAAAGGCACTACTTACAATGGGACTAAATGCCTAATGAAAATCATAAAGAACTAAAAAATTAAATATGACAAGAATAAATGTTTATTTAATCAAAGAATGCAAACAAAATGTATATAAAGTATATGAGAGACCCTTCATCATATATGAAAATTTTATTAATCTTATAATATGAGACATAAAGTGAAAATTCCCAAACAAATCTAAGAAAACTTAAGTGATAAGGTATGAAGATGATGCAACAGTGAAATTAGTTAGGGAATTAACTTTATTCACACTAACAAAACCTTGAAGTGCACCTTGGGGGGAAATTTTAACCATGCAAAAATAAAAATATAGGTGCTAGCTACATGGCCTAATGAGGTACCAATGTGTAAATGAACCTGCCACAATTTGAGAAAAAAATTATTGGAAAAAAATACTCTACAAAAGATATATTTTTTGAAAACTATTCTCTAAAGGATTATAAGAACAAATCCTCATGCAAGAAAAGACCCCCCCATTATAGAGAGTGAAGAGAGATAGTTAGTTAATCCATCCTAAACAAATTTCTTCCACCAAAATTAGAAGTCACAAATTATGATGCTTACATTTAGTGAAGGGTTTTCTAAAGATATTTTCCACCAACTCCATTGTAGGATAATAGAAAAAATCAATGGCCTACTATTGAATCAACTCCTTGATGTACTATATGTGTATTCTGATGTGTTTTATCTATTAATTTTTAACCAAGTTCTTCAAGATATCTAGATTGTGATATATCTATCACATAAGAGGAAACATATCTAAGCAATGATGAAGCCAAACTATATTAGAATAGTTTGAATCCAAATAGATCATTAGGAATTTAATTAATACCTCCCCAATATTAGACTTTTCTCAAAGAAAGAGAAACATTTTTTTCATTCTATAAATAAATGGGGGCATTTCCTATATAATATTTTTACCAAAAACTGAAATTTTAGTCATAAATATCACCAATCGACTCAAAATATATGTATACGACCAAGTTTACTCATGTACCAACTAAATAGTGAATCCCATGTTGATGTGTGATAGAAATGTAATACAATATACATTTGGTATCTTTATAGTGAATCACAAGGGGTTAATGTATACAAAAATTAAAAAAATTCAACCAAAAAAGAAATATCATTTTGAGTATGAGACAAGTAGATGACAGTCACAAAAAATGATTGATTTAATGTGGAATTGACTAGTAGAGTTAAATACTTTACTTCAAGCTTGAATCTAGATGGAAAGGGATAGATTTTAGGATTATAACAATCCATGTTCAATAATGCTAGTAGATCAAGCGAATACTTGGGATTAAAAAGTGTGAATCATGGAAAAGGATTGAGTGAACTCAATACTAAGAAAGTAGTACAAAAATACCAATGTTATTCATAAGCAATATAAGATACAAAGAAGACTTGAATCTACCAATGATATATGATTAAGTCCCTATAATGATAAATTCATCAACATAAATAATGAGAAGAAAATAAAAGTCATTATATTGAAAAACATGGAAATTTAGATCAGGATATCAAAATGTAGACAATCCAAATGAGAGAGGAAATGAAGACATCTTAGCATATCAATCCCTAGGGGCCTATATGGAGCCATATATATACTTACTAAATTTACTAACCTAATGAGGAATCCCACAATCATCCATGTAGCTACTCCATGTATATCTCCTCCTAAAGATTCCTATAAAGAGATCCACTCTTCAAATCCATATATGATGTACAACCCATCCATGACCTGCAATGATAGCAAGAGTCAAGAAAATAGTATTCATCTTCATGACTTGATATAATGTCTCTTTGTATTTATCACTAGGGAGCCTATCAAAATTATTTTGGTAGAAGTCATTCTTTGAAATTTTCAAAAATTCTACCTGATGCGAATTTGGTTTCATAGATCCACTTATACTAAGGGTATGTGCAAGATCATCATGGTAAAAAAAGGCCCTTAAGTGGCAAAAAATTTAGAAAAATCAGAGTTAGGAAAATTGACATAAAAATTTGAATAAGTTATCTATATTATTTCAAAAATATGTAAGAATAGAATCTATAGCAAATTGAATGTAGTTTCTAAACTACTAGTTTTGTTTAAAAACACAAAATCTATTTGGTGAAAATTTGAAATTTCAATGCAGTGGTACTTAAATTTCAGGGAAAAAATAAGGAGTAGGTGTTTTTCTGACCACCCTAACCATAATAAAATGATAAAAAAAAATTTTGATATTTTATATATAAGTAGAGGACTCATTCCTCGATGTGATGCATATTTTTTTGTAATTTTTTTCCAAGTAAATAATTAATTATGATTTTTTTATTACAACTTTAGAAAAAAAAAAAACTCGTATGACTAACCACCTTAACTTGGTCAAAACTTCATGAAATTCAATTTTTCTTTTTTTAGTCCTATAGTATGCGAAGCATAGAATATGACACATGTTTTGAATTCAAAAAATGTGATACCATTTGAAAGCTATAGATTTTTTCAATTAGCTTATCAATCGGGACTTTAGTCATGATTTGAATAGAAAATAAATAATAATTGCTTATTAAATTCAAATTAAAGTATAATTTATATCAATGGAAAGTTGAGAATCTCCTTTAAAAACCCTTTTCATTTCATCAATTTTGGGTAAAAAAGTAGTCGCCAACCACATACCCATCATATTGCCACTTTTTGGCCCATCATGATCCTGCACATACCCCTAAACAATTTTCCTTCACTTTGGAAGTGGGAGAAGGCCCCATGTGTTTTTCCTTATCAAAGAACTTCACACTTCCTAAATTTATGAATCCCACATGACATTGTTTTATGCTTCCTTAAATTATTTTTTATTAGAAGTGGAAGAAATGTATACATTTGGAAGGCATTAATGTTATAGCCAAGTTTTTTGAGTGTTTTAAGGATCACAAGAAAATGTCATTTCTGATTGCAAAGTTTATTGATCTCATCAATGCAATAAAGAAGATGGTGATAACTAACCAAAATCTATAACTTCAAAATGAGAACCATATAGAGGTGTAAACTTATAAGTTTAAGATTATCTAGAGTTGTTTGAGTCACTTTAATTTGATTTCACTCTAGAATAAAGATGAGGATAATGAGAGGAAAATAAGGAGAGGTTAAATCCTAGAAGTGTGAACTCTTATCAATGAAGAGTTCATACATATCTAGATCCAAGAGTCAACATTTCTTGAAACAATTACAATAGAAAATAAATATTTAAGGCTTACTTTTAGGTTCAAAATACCTCCATTTCTTTGAAGGAATGTGTGCCCATTAAGGGAGGTGAAACACTAAAAAATGGTGCACAATTATTTTCCTTCCAAAAAAATCTTCAAAGGCATTATACCTTTCAAAAATTCATGATGAGCTTAATTCTTGATGTGCTTATTATAATAAATGGATTAGTCAAATATTTTAGACAAAGGGAATGAGAATGAATTGAGAAAATATCTATTTCTTTTAGGGTAATATTATGCCTTTACATATCTCCATTCTACCATGTTGTGTATACAACTAAGTTATGAATGTCTATCTCTTCAATAGTGTAGAATTGTTCAAGATTATTCTTCACATTTTCTTAACCATTATTAGTAAATATAATCTTTACATAATTTCTAGATTAAATTTGAACATGAGACTTGAAATATTGAAGCATATTATAGAGTACACTTTTGTGGTAAATAAATTATACCTAAGTATATATAACTATCTTTAATTAAGGTGAGCATTGAGGAGGCCATTCCAAAATAAAAGTTTGGAAAAGGACCCACTAGATCATGTTCAACCAACTAAAGGAATTGTGAAGCTTTACAAGTCTTCCATTTTTTAAACTTCTCCTTTATACACTTTTTCTAAAGCATGATTTAAAGAGACCAACTTTTTTATAGTAGAATTAAGTAAATAAGTATCCACATCGTCACTAGCATAGGTTAAGGTTGCAAGGGTAGGGACCATTTTGTTGAAGAATTCCCTCCATAGGTATACATATTTCAGCTCTACATTGCCATCATTGATGTTAGGCATGACTTTCATTTCTATTAAATCGAAATATTTGAACTTAGCCTTTATTTTTTGCACCAATTTTGTTATGTATACTTTTATTTCCCCTAAAAACTTGGGGACATCCCATGTAGGAAATTTTTTATCAGCCATATCATCTTGAAATATTGATCCCTTGTTTATGCCTTGTGGACTAGCAATCCTAGCTACTAATTTATTCATAATTTACCCTAGCTTCTCCCAATCTTGTGGAATTATAGGATAAGAATCCTTAAGATTTGAATAACCTAAGTATGAAACCTCTTATTTTCCCCCGATTTTGGAAACTCTATGCTTTATTATATCCTCTAATTTATTAAAAAAATTCTTTTTCTATTCCCCATGAGCATTTTTCAATTGCTCTTCTAACTTCTTTATTATTGAAGTCAAAAAATTTATTTTCCTTTCATCAAAGTACTTAAGAACCTTGAGTTGGGGACACTTACTACTTCAATCCGTGGACATGGAAAAATTAACCCTTCTAATTTTTCTTGTTTTGTCCCTTCTTGTGCTTAAATTGGCTTGATTTTACCTCGATTTAATGTTGCAATGTGGCTCATACATTCACATTAGGTCTTGAATCTTTATGAATCATTAAGACCTTGTGATGTCTTTTAAAGGTGTTGTGAAGCGTTGTAACACATTTTCACACTTTTCTAGACTCTTCTTGTTATAATTCACTTAAATGCCCCCTTTTTATCACTTACCAAGTATTATTTTAAAGTTTTGTAAAATCTTGTAACAAACTTTCACACCTTTTTAGGCTTGTCATCAACAAATACACCTTTCTTATGATTTATTTGGACCCTTTATGCACTTATAGGCCTTAATCAAGTGTATTTTTGAATATAAACCTGATTAATATCATTAAAGACAACTTAATTCCAAACACCCATTCACATTGCCTTGAGTGGAACCCATTTGCCATAAGGGGTGAATGAGTTCCTCTTGGCACAAAAATAAAAATAAATTCAAATAACTGAGGGTTTTTATTCCTAAAGACCTAAGGTCAGCCTAAGATGTATTTTGGGAAAATAGGGAATAATTGTGTATAAATACATGATTTTATATTCATATTACATCTCCCCATTCATCCATTCAATGTATTCATTCATCATAGAATTTTAGCATTCTAGCATTTAATCAAGCATTCAAGCATCTTGGAGCAACATATCTCCAGACTTCAACATCAAGGGTTTGGTGAGTTTATGACATTGCATGTTATTTTTTCACCATTCTCTTCTTATTTTATTTCATTATCAAGGGTTTGATTACCAAATCAGGGCTTGACCAAGGAAAAACCCTATACTCTAA
The DNA here is from genome assembly GCA_007258455.2 of Sequoia sempervirens. Taxonomy (NCBI): domain Eukaryota; kingdom Viridiplantae; phylum Streptophyta; class Pinopsida; order Cupressales; family Cupressaceae; genus Sequoia; species Sequoia sempervirens. The sequence continues at coordinate 163,548,769 of VDFB02105785.1, read as the reverse complement.
CCATTAATACTCTTCCCCTCTTTGCATGTGTGTTCTGTAGGTCTTGTATGTAGATTTTTTAAAGAGATAGGTGTTAAAAGTTTCATCAAATTGTTCAAGATCATTTAAAGTCAACATAAGCCTATTTGAAGCTTGAAGAACACTTTCCCATCAGATTTTCAAAATTTAGATCTGACAACCTGTCAGGCAGAAAAGTGCAAACCAAGACCCACAAAATTGACCTTTGACTTTTTAGAAATCTACAGGTGGAATAATTCACCATTTTTTGTGAATGAGTCCCATTGCCAGGCCTGAAAAAGTTTTTTTTGAAGTTTTATGTTCTCGGCATCCTGAAACTTCTTCCAACAGTTTTCGCCAGAAATAGGACTAATTCACCATCTATGGTGAATGAGTCCCAATGGGCTTCAACACTAATCTCTGCAGCATTCCAGAAGCTCTCAACATCGTATTTCAACATCCAGGTGCACCTCATTCATTTTAATTAATTTATTTTATTGTTTGTTTATGTTTTTAGTTCTTTTTTGCATACAACACTATGTTTTCAAACACTTCATATTTCTTATTTTTCCATTCATAATCAATAGCTTTTGTTCATTTTTTTCATTTAGATAATCTCATCCAAGAATATTGCATCCATTTTACATTAATCTTGAGTGTTTACATTGCATTTTGGCCCATCTTTCTCCTTTTAGGTGAAAAACCCTAGAAGTGCAAGAAAACCATTCGGGTGCCAAAATATTTGTTCCCACAATCCCTATTGGAAGTGGTGATGAAGATGGTTGTTGCATATTAAACTTATTATATTTTGCAATAAGATTAACACATGATCACTAAATAGTTTATCATATTCCTGGTGTAGTATATTGGTAATTGATTCACTCAACATTTATGTATATACTACTAGTAAGGATTCTTGGGGCCATCTCTTGTCCAGTCTTTGCCACCAGGGGATTTTTAGTATATGGATAAAAGTCACAAATAGTGAAGGTTTCCCACTTGAAATTAAGACCTGATGTAGAGTATGATTGCTCTTCTTTCTCATTTGAAGAAAAATCCTCCTTATTTTGTCTTTAAATGCTAGAAAAAGCTATTGCATATGCAATATCCCATTCTAATAGCAACAATAGTCCACTCTCTCTTACCAATCTTCCTCCCTCCTCTATACATATTTAAAGTCAATTTCCTTCAACATCCTCTATGCAAATTTTTCATATTTGGAAAGATGGGATTCACCTTTATCTTTGTTAAACCTTTCATTGCATTCTGCTCTTATTGTTCTAGTTATAAAGTCCATCAACTCCTTACACTTAACAAATTCATCATAAGAGATAAAATTGAGTATCTAGGAAAGGTCCATCATGTCATCAACCTCATTATTCCCACTTTCCACACTTAGTAGAGAATGACTTCAATGTAACTACTAACTACTAACTATAAATTCATCATAACTATAAATGCCATTTGAACATTGGGTTGGGTAAATATGTAATAGAGGATGACTTCCACATAACTACTAACTAGGGATAGGAAAAGTGGTGGTGGCACATATTTTTTAGAAACTTTTCATATTATGATGATGGTAACTCATGTTATTTTATCATGTTATGATGGTGGCAAGTCATGTTATTTTCTCATGATATATGATAAGTGCTAAGAGGATACACTTTGTATGGAGAATAGTTAGTGGCAATATTTTAAGTTGTAGCAGTTCTCAAGAAAATGTTTTTTTTATCCCAACACTTAATTCTAAATCCTTGTCAGTTTAAATCCAAGTTATAATGTGTGTGTTTTTTTAGATTATAGTATTTATTGATGGAAAGGTAGTTATGATAGTTAATTTCATATTCATGTTCCAAGGATATAAATTCAATAAAAATACCTTATAAAAGATAACATCAAAGGCATGCTTAGGGAAAGATTATAATTGACAGTCATTATAGTATAGGAATTTTCCAAAATATTGCATCTACTATGAGATTCATGAAGCACAAAGATAATGTACAGTAAAGAATGGTAGTCCATTTCCTAAATATTAGTCATCCTAGGGTCATCCCACAATAATGGGTTACACGTTTTGGCCAAACTTGACAATGAAATCAACATTTTTGGAAAAAACTTCACTTTTTGACACCTATAGTAAGTAAACTATTAGGAATTTGAAAATGATGTAAACTAGTGATTTGTGATATTTTTTCTATAGATTTCAAATATATATATATATATATATTTTAAATTGAAATTAAATTGTAATTTTTTTAGCGTCTCCTTTGATGACTAGTTTTTAATAGTAAACAACCTTTTTTAAAAGTGATGTTTACTTCGACACGCATAACCTTTTTTCTACAAAGGATAAAATTATAATTCTTTTTAGTTTAGGTTGGTAACACTGGTATCTAGTGCTTTCATTTTTTTATAATGTTTTGTTGAATATTTTTCTTTTCATTAAGTTTTTAAGTCAAACCAATTACAATTTAGACATAGGTGCATTTCAGCTCGCAAAGCTTTTTTGGTATGTATTGATTTCTTTTTTTGTTAGAACGAGGACACCAATACTTGGTGCATATATACTTTTCACAAAAAATTCCTCAAATTTATATGTTTCCACAATTATTTTTCATCAAACTTGACATTTGGTGAAAAACCTATGTATAGTAAAACTAAAAAATAAAATAAAAAATAAAAACAAAATATATTAAATTTATAGTTGTTGGAAAGCACATTTCGATCACTACAATCATCCAACTTGATTTATCAAGTTGACTCCATTTTCACCTCCTTTCCTCGTAACGCCGTATAACTCCCAAAGGACAATTACACAAATTACAGCACATTTTTTTTTTTTAAATTAACATAACATACATGCAATTCACATTAAGTCATGACATGAATTTCATTTAAGTAGATTCACTAACACATACAACCCTTGGGGTACACAACAAGTCATTACGAGTCTAAGATCCACACAACAACAATAAGGAATAAAATCCAAAGATATAATCCATCACCAAGAAAACATTAACAAATGTAACACATACATGAAAATTCATTGATAAGAAACCATCTGTGTACATAAATACAACATATACATGATTAACTTAATGCATTAAATAACAACTGCCATGGCCAATATCTATACCAAGTTTAACATTATATTACAGTACAATGTTTAAGAAGTGCCAATGATACAAAAAGTGTTTCCAAAACACATAAATGGAAACCATACACACATACCATGATACAATAAATAGAGGAATACAAAGTATCATAATTGGCTCCAAGACAAATACAAGACTAGAGTCAATCGCAACAGCATCAATCCAAGACCTCTCGATCCTTCACCGGGACCTAATGGGGTGCTTAGCACGCTCCATCCTCGACGACTTGAGTCCTAAGACTCCACCGCTAGGAACTAACAAGAAAGAGACCTCAACCAAGAACATCCAAACAGGGAACCACAAGACTCAACGTCATACAAAAGTATCATAACACTCAGGAATTACAATGACATAATCAACCACATCCAAGAGTCATAAATCTCATCACATAAATCAAAGCAATGACCAGTAACCAAGTAACCAAAGGATGATTATGAAACACTTCCAATCAAACTGCATTAATAAACATAACACAATTCCAAATTGCAATTAACCAATCCAATAACATCATATCACAGTACCACAAGGGTACAAGGTCATAAGTCAAATATCAATGAGATCATACAAGACCACAAAGTACACCAAAGATAAAATAGGGTTAAACCATAAATCACTTCAAACAACTATGTTTCATCAACTCAAGACAAAGAACCACTTCCAGAGGATTTCCAAAGAAGCAACATAGGAAGGAGTGTTAGAGGAGAGTGTCATCGCATGGCTTAACATGGATTCTCTAGGCTACCTATTGCAAGGTACCGCCTCCATCTACTGACGGATTATCCAGGCAACCAAGCACTAGGAACCACCTCCATCTATGGTTATCCAGGCTACCTATCTCAAGGAACCACCCCATAGGGTTGCTCATGCGGAACCGTTACCTTTCGCGAAGAAGAGGCAACGATCATGCCAACCACGACCTTCTCAATCCCCTTTAGTCTGTGGTAGCACTAAAAGGCGGATGAGGCATCAATTATCTTTTTAATGTGATTCTACCCACCCCCTAGTTAATTACTTAGGTTTTCACTTATTAATCACACTCTAACGAGGGCTATCCTAGCACCCCTTTGTGCATCAACCACCCACTTAGAGCCACTCTCACTCTAGACACTCAAAACATAAAAACCAAAATCCAAGGGTTGTACAACATAACAACAACATTAGATCACAATAGAGAAACATGTGAGGCATTACCCATCTCGCTAAAAAGTACAAAATTAGAGTCTCAACAATTCTTGTACAACCTTTTTAAAATCATGATACCAAAACACTTGCCACATCAAGGGCACATAAAGAGAGAACATCAACAGACAATCATCTCAAGCCTCTAGAAGCCAAAATAATGAAAACCCACAACTACGGGTAAAATGAAGCAATCCAGTCCCAAGCGGGCGACCAAAATAATAAGGATCCATCAAACTCATTCATTAATCAAATGTGAACTCAATGAATAAAATCACCTATGAAACCCAAACAACTCAAGAGATACATCAAAATAAATTCATCATAACAATCATTAAACACGGGGATACACTTAATGAACAACAATAAACAAACAAACACTTTCTATCCATCCGCAAGGACCAAAATCTAATCACAACCTTATGACACAAAAGAGCTCCATCCATAAACAAAACTCAAATAAAATAAAATAAAAATACATAATCATTTTGATACAAATCAATCGGCTCAAACCATCAAATCAATCATGAAACAAGTAACCATCCATATAGAGAATATACGAAGAAGAGAATAAGGAGATAGTCATCATTTAGAAAATCATCTAATTAACATAATCCCTACATCTATCCAAAAATAAACAGTCAACTCTACAACCATCAATTCTCCTAATTACCAAAATAAAACTATCTTAACCAAGAAATTTTCTTATTTTCAACATATCCCTACCTACTTCATAAACTTATAAATATAAAACAATCACACTAATATTCACGTCACACAATTACATGAATGAATGTTTATACAAAAATGTTCATTTCACATAACAATTCGTAGGTCTCAAAAATAAATATGAAAGATTCCATTACCTATTTGCCAAGAGTATCCATTAGCCAATCATAAAAGCATGTGAGGAGTTAGATATTAAGATAACATTTATTTAATTCTAAAAGAAATATAAAAGAATTAAAAGATATCATGAAATTAATACTATTACATCACCAATTAAGAGAACATGTAAGAAAAGTCAAGATATACTTTATATTTTAATTTTAATTTTCATTAAATTAAATATCACGTTAAAATTTTTACCCTACCTTTCCATCCTAATTTAGATACAATGATTAATAATATTCTAAAAGGACATATGTTTCCTCAGATAGAAGGAGCAAGGTTAAAGTGTTGGACTGGTAACAATAATAATAATTTAATAGAAATGGATATAAAATTGTAGTAAGGTAGCGACCTTAGGAGGAATTGAGTTTAAGCCATCGGTACCAACATAGTTTGGTAAAAGATATTCTATTTGATACCAATCTATTTCCAATAACTATTTAGATATGATTATTGCTAATTTTCAAATGCGAAATAAACCTTAAATTAATATTATGGTAGGTGACATATAAATACAAGACTAAATCCTACCATGATCTTTTTATTTCATACCCTAGCTATATCGTTTTACTTCCAGGTTTCAGCACCCACTCTGCCTCAATATATTTATACAAGTGATAATATTAGTATATATTTATAAATATATATACGTGCATAATTAAATTACGCATTATACTACAAGAGATTCCTGAATATGAAAACGTACTCCCTTCACCGATTTGATTACATATGGGCAATAAAAGAAATCTTATTACTATTCTATTCCCTATCGATATGCAAAAGACTCAATCAATATACTAGTCACAAATGTTGGATACAGAAAAACAAGGAACGAAAGGAAACATAATCACCAGGGACCAAGTACAAAAAAAATGGTAGGGAAAGGCTCTTATTTCAACCAACCCTCTCACACAAGATCTCATTAACCTGATCTAACACATATACTATTGACATACGAAGTATATTTTATTTTCAAGTGCTGCAACTGCGATAGATTGACAGAAGAATCAAGCAGGTTATTTAAACCCTTGAACTTTCCTGTTATATTCAAGCGCGGCTGAGATAGGTTTGCCAAGGAATTAGAGGGATTATTTAAATCTATACACCCTACCATGATCAATGCGCCACAGTGTCAGGCTAACAAAGATACCAGAGAGACTATTTAATTTACTACACCTTTGCAAGTCTAAACATTGCAGCTGTGATGGTTTGCTAATGGTTTCAGGGAGACTATTTAATTCTGTATAATGTCTCAACTCTAACTGCCGTAACAGTGACAGGTTGCCAAGCATATCAGAAAGTAAATATTGGAATTTGGAAATATCGCCATCTGCTTGCATTATTGTCAAATCCCAAATGTTTTCCTCAAGACTAAGGGGAAAGGAGATAGGCGAAGTGCAAATACGTGACTTAAGAATAGGAGAAACTTTAATTTTCAAATTCAAGCCAATAAGTCTGAGAACAAGGCCACACACAGAAGTATTGATTCACAGCTCAGAGCTATGTATATATAGAAGTATGCATATATTTATATCAATTTACAACTAACTCAATATCAACCAAGTAAGATAGTAAGCATTTATGAGTTTATAACCAGCGCAGTGAAATAAATCTAATCCCAGACCATTGTTTACTATGCATTGTTTACATTATATCGAACTTCAGAGCAATCAAATTTTGATAAATATCAATAACAGTTTGTAATACATAATAATCTACTGGAGGATGTCTGATTAAGACTTGGCTTAACCCGGAGAAGGTAATATAAGCGGCGGTGCATGCAAGAACCATTAGTTCAAAAAAAAAAATAGCCGAAGCTAATCTAATTCCACATTGTTCTATAATTATGAGCTCTGGATCAGACAACCAACAATAATGAAGGGGAAAAATTCAATATTTTCCATACGTTGTGGCTACAAGAAAATGTGTATGCAAAGACAAGGAAAGCGAACTGATCCAAAAAGGGGATTTTCAAGAATGTGATATCATGAAATACCATCATTTCAGATTAAAAGAATGCATTGAAAGGACCTCTAAATTTTCAAACATATGCTAGTGGTCAAATGGCTGAGATGGCACAAATAAGGCATAGCATAAACAAGCGAATTGATTAAAGGAACGCCATGAGAACTGTCTTTGCATGGTCTACGATGTTTGCATGACATGCCTAAAATTCCAATGATATAATAGCTTTAGATTCTTTCAAACAATACGATTTAAGCCCAGTTTCAAATTTCTAAATAGATATGGATAGAACACAAAGAGATCTAAAATACTTGAAATGTAAAAAGGGAGATGTGTAACTTACAAAATCCATCACAGTGCCCTTGCAGCCGAAATACGACACAAGAAATCTAAAGAAGCCACAGAGGGCCAGATTACGCCTCAATCAATCAAAATTCTGCTCCAAACTTTCTCTGTACTTCACCCCCCCACCAATATCTTCACATTATTATCAAATTTCACTCGCTTGGTTTCTTTTCCTCAAATCCTGAATCTTCTCGTGAAGTTCCATAGATGCACACCTGATAGCTTTTTCCCTCTCTTCGATTCTGCAAAATTGGAAACATGTTCTCCCTTTTGACCCTCATGCCAGAGGTACAATATACTACTGTAGGCGCCCCTTCAATTCCTAACTAAATGTCTTTTCCCTTCCCCATAACTGAATATTGAAATAGAGATAGTATTTCTTTTCATGTTTATTATTTATTTCACAGAGGAATAATGATAAAATAAAATCTTATATGAAATATTTTATCCTCCGAAAATAATAATAAGGGAGTCATTTTAATTTTGTTTATTATACTATTATTCATTATTTCCATAATCATTTATTTATTTACTGATAATATTCAAGTTTGATTTATTTAATTCATTTTAAACATTAATAATATTTTATTAGAATTTATTTCATCACATTGTTTACCATATTAACATTATTATCTTCACAAGATAATTAACTTATCAATTATAATTAGGCACCAAACTTTTAATGGCTTTTCTCATTTTTACCCTCATTCCAACTTAAGTACAATTTTAATATTTAATCCTTTCTAATATTTTCTCACTTTTAAATTTATTAATCAAATTTAATCATTAAATGATAATTACCTTTCCTCATTTAATCTGATTACTTTAAATAACAACTCCCAAAGATAATTAAATTAGCATTTTTTTTATTGAATCTAATTCTTTATTTAATCCCAAATAAAATAGGTAACCTTATAGTTAAATTAATTTTATTAATCAAATCCAAACATATTATTAGTGTTATTTCATAACCTTAAAATTAAATTAAATAATAAAATCACCACATCATCATAACATTACCAACAACAACTTACTTAACATCAACGACAACCGCAAACGGAGGGCACTACACTAAGGGCATGAATCCCAAGGGAAAGCAATAACATATGGATTGAGTCATTTGTATTTGTCTTCAAAAGGGTTTGAAATTTGGATGAAGTTCAAGTGTTTGTTTCCATAATGTTTTCGATCAAGCAATGCATTTTGTAACCCAAGAATAAGTACAACCCTATGGATGTGTAAGACAATGCTTGTTGGATTCCCACTTGGACAAGTCCAACTACACTTATCTCTAGCGAATGGTTAGATGCTTGACCCCACTGGCTCCCCTCCACGACACTCACTTGTACGGGGCAACCAAGCATCAACACCCATGAAACTCCCATGGCATGTTTTCCATTTCTACTAGAAGACCGTAAAAGTGTGGGGCGGCTTCAGAACGACCGTTCTTGCACCAACAAATAGATTAAAGTATTTTGGAAAATTCTAGCACAAGGGTTTTAATAAGTACTTTTCGTTCGTGGAAATTGACCCATATGGCAAGAGTCCCCTTTCAGATCCATCTTGTCTGAATCAACCACGTGATATTGGCGTTTCTTCCAATATCCACATTTATATCTTAGTTGGAAATACTCTTGGCTTTAGAGTGTTACCGGTTGAGCCATTCCCTTGGGTGAGTACTTTTTCCCCAAGGCAGGCCCTCTAGGATAAACAAAAGTGAATGAAGAACAAAATCCATAACTCGATCAATCTTTGATAGCAACAAAGAGAGAGAATATACATGAAAATGCCCCCACTCACACTCGCACAAGATTTTGTTCAATTTTAAGCCCAAATCGAAATGTGGAGGTGATTGCTTTATCTTAACCCAAAGTCATGAAAAAGGCCTTTTGATTCTCAAGATTTCTATAAAGCGCGAGATAAGCGCATATGTCCTTTTTCAATGCCTTTAGTCTAAGTAATCCTTCACGAAAAACAAAGCTACACTTATTCTTTTTAAATCCACAAAGAAAAATGTGAGTTCGTTTTAGAGCACCAAATCACAAGTGTAAGACATTTTGTTCAATTTGTTAATCCAAGAAATAAAATCTAGTAAGTTGTGATCCTAAGGTTCGTTTTAGCCTTTTGCAAGAAATGGAAAATGTCCTTTTTAAGCACAAATGAAAGTTAGTGTTGTAAGAATGAAAAGATAACAAATTCTCAAAATAGTGTTAAACAAACACTAAAGTGTTTAAAAACACTTGGATTGGACGAAACATCATCGTGCCCCTTTTTCCTTTGTTTTCAATTTTCAACCTACAAAGAGGAAAAACTAGTAAGATTCCAGAAAAACACAGAAATTAAAAAGCAAAAAATAGAGGAAAAATCAATCATAAATCAAAAGCACGTGCTAAAATTAAGTTTTCCCTTTTTACTATCTCCCAGCATCGCAACTCATGATGGCGTCATAGTTTGGTCTCTCAGTGGTGCCCTCAAAGTGCTGCTTACCAGTCAGCGTCGCTCTGTGTCAGGACAGAGAGCTCAACTTCGTTGCAATTTTCAGCTCATGTCACAGTTTGCATCCAGCGTCGGAGTTTAATTTTTTTTGAAAATTTCTGTAGGTCGGCGAGTCTAGTGGCAGAGTTTAAAATTCAAAATTTTTGGCGGGACAAGTCCAGTGGCGGAGTTTGTGTTTTAAGCAATGCCATATAGCGACGCTGAGCTCCCAACGTTGGAATTTCCTGTGTGTGAAGAAAAATGTGAAAATTTCAAGAAAAGATTAGAAATAATGATATCCAGCCCTCCTTCTAGCGCCAAATGTGCGAACCCCAAACTTGGTACCTGCAAAACAACATGGGTAAACAAGTTAAACAAGGAAATGCAAGCCAAAACAAGGATTCCCCATGAAATTCATTTACAACATTCAAACTAGGAATGAAATATCAAAGAACACAAAGGAAATGATAAAGCAAAAGATTAAATCCTAATTAGATGTGAAAACTCATGATCCCATGGGGGAATTGGTGCCAATTTGATGTGAAAATTTGGCCCTTTCCCAATTCCTAAGATGCAAGCTTCGAATGTTGAAGAGATTGATCCACTTTGTTGATGAAGAATGAAGACTCCAAGCAAAAAATCTGCAAAGACCTAGCTATGACTTAATGATAATGGATGAAATTCAAGAGGTATTTGAGCATGATAACTTTTCCTAGATTGTGGATGATCAAATGAGGATATGAGCTCTTTATTTATAGAATTCTAGGATGGATGAATGTCCAAATTTGAGCAATGTGGGACTAACATTCATCCAATGATATGATGCCACTTGTCAAGCTATCAATGGATGATGGATGTGCAAAATTTGGGATTTGTGCCAATAAATGCCAATATTTGAAATTCAAATTTGTTGAAATGACATGCAAGAGGGAAGGGAAAATGCAATAAATGCCACTTGGCTCAAGGCAAAGGATATGTAAGAGATTTTAAATGTCATGTTGGATGTACATGTTGACTTAGAATTTTTGAATTCAAATTGAGAGAATATTCCAAAAGATGCCTTGTGAGGAAAATAGAGATTTAATAAATGAATTAAATCTATTTTCATGTGCAACTTGCATTATCTAGAGGATGTGACATGAGATGAGGTTAAATTAATCAAGGGTTAATTAATTTAAGGAGGGGTTAGATGATGTGACTTATTTGACTTAAATTTATGGATTTATTTAAATCAAATAGAGAGGAATATGATAAGAGCTAATTAAATAAGGATTTTGATTTATTTAATTAAAAGGGATGGTGTTAGATTAAATCAAATAAGGTTTTAATTTATTTAATTTAATGGATAGACTTTAGAGATTTAATCAAATAAATTGATTATTTAATTAAATAGGATAATTAGATCGGATGGATTGATTTAATTAACAAAAGAGATTGACTTGATTAGATAAAATGATTTATTTAATTAAGAGAAAAATATTGATGAATTTAATTAGATAGAAATTTGATTAAATGGTTAGGCTGAGGGATGATTCGGAAGAAAGCGATGTTAGTAGGTCGTTTAGATGCGATGTTAATCGATATTTTTCGTGTCTCTGGATAGGCTAATTGAAAAACATCTATAGATTTCAAACAATATCATATTTTTTGAATCCAAAACAATCATCACATTCTATGGTTCACATACTATAGGATTAAAAAAATAAAAATTGAATTTCATGAAGTTTTGACAAAGTTAAGGTGGTTAGACAAACAATTTTTTTATATTTTTTAAAAGTTGTAATTAAAACTTCATAATTAATTATTTACTTGGAAACAAATTACAAAAAAATATGCATCACATCGAGACATGAGTCCTCTACTTATATCTAAAATCTTATAAAAAAATATTATCATTTTATTGTGGTTAGGGTGGTCAGACAAATACCTACTTATTTTTCCCCGAAATTTAAGTACTGCATTGAAATTTCAAATTTTCACCAAATAGTTTAAAAAAAAAAACCTAGTAGTTTAGAAACTACATTCAATTTGCTACAGATTCTATTATTACATATTTTTGAAATAATATAGATAACTTATTCAAATTTTTACGTCAAGAACTGCCTAACTTTGATTTTTCTGAATTTTTTTTCACTTAAGGGTCTATTTTTTCCATGATGATCCTACACATACCCATATTATTGAAACCCTCAAAAAATAATAAAATCCAAAAATATTCATAAAAATAAAATATCCAAAATCATCAAAACATACCAAAGATCCAAAAATAGGTTGAAAACAACAAAAAGTCAAAAACATAGTCATCATGTCAATATGTGTTATCTCTGAGCTTGAAAATAGGAAAAGCCAATAATTTATCATCCCTTGAGGCATTAGGTTAGTCCTTAGGAGTGTCATAATAAACTAACAATCCACACATGTTCATACTTCATCAATAAACGAGTCTATGTTAGTCAAACTATGTGGTCTATGCGTATATAATGTAGTCAAGGCTAATCTTTGATCAGCCCCTGAGGCCCCTAGGATAGGTCCTTAGGTTAGGTTCTTGGTCAAAATCTCATAAAACACAAAAACATTAGAAAATTTGAATATCAAAACATTTTTAAAACATATCGAAAACCCAAAAAATAGCCTCAAAACATTTCAAAAATACCAAAAAACATTCAAAAAACCCAAAATCCATCCATCCCATTTCATGCTCACCCACAATAAACATCCACTCACAATAAATCATTTTTCACCTTCAACCTTTGGCAAAACAATCAAAAACAAGTATATCAAATTGAAAAGTGTTAACTCAAAATGTACAGGTATTAAGTTTAGGTTAGTAGTTAAAGAATTTGGTCATCTCTTCGTATCAATAGCCCATCATCCCATTAGTCACAACATCATCTGATAAAATCATGTCCTAGGATGCATCCTTCCTAAAATGTACATCAACATCAGGTATCAACGTAGGTTAGTCTTTGCTAGAGGTATGAAGAACATTAGCTTCTGTGTGTACTTGATATTTTCTTTTGGTTTATCTCATTGTACTCATTCCAACGACCTCTTGAGATGATGTCTAATCAAAATGATTTAGAGTGAAAGGAATGGGGCATTAATCAATATCTTTTTTTTGTCATGCTTATTGTATATTCTTGTAATATAGCTTTGGTGATGCTTACTTTGTTTAGTATGTAGGGAGGATGTTTTGGATGTCTTGTTGACTATTACATAGGGAGGTTTCTCCTTTCTGCGTTTTGGTCCAAGGTGTTTCACATGTCTGAAGTACATCGTAACAAGGTTTCATATGCCGAGTGTGAACAAGGATACTCCTATCTTTTTACCGAGTTAGATTCCATTGCACTAGATACCATGCCATCCTAGTTGTTTATACCTCAATGCATTGTATCTATGTGTGTTATCAAACATAAGGAAAGTTGTGCAATTTATATCCCAATCCCTTGATAAGCAATAAACCATCATCGTCATATCTAATAAAGTCTCAATGACTCATAGACTTGTTGGACTTCTGCATCTTCGTGGAATCAAGGGTTGATCCCTCTCTTTCTTCTATCTTCTCCACGTAATAACATGGTAGATCATAACATTCGAACAAAAATTTATCTGCATCCATCCTGCATCCACAAACCACCAACATCTTGCGTACACATGTACATATCATTATAATAGGAAACATCATCCATATCACATGCATTGCATCATCATTTACGTTGTTTAGGATAATATAGATTTATTATTCTAAGCATCTTAAAACCATCTCATTTGCATCAGCATCATAATATATATTTGCTACTCTAACCTTCTCATTTTACCATCTTTAACCTCTTTTTCCTGACCTTGACCTAAAATTGAAATTTTCGCTTGATCTTTCGAGGGGGCAATGTACCAACATAATTCTTTCCGCTGGGGCAATAGTGGGGCATCTAAAAAAAAAGGAAATTTTTGAATTTTGATTTCAGCAACATCAATATTTGAACCAATGCAACTGGTACATTGCTTCAAAGAGGGGAAAATTGTATACATGCAAATAATCCTAATCAACATTGTACATCTAATTCAAATTAATTAACATCAATTCTTCTATTAATCGAATAAAGCAATTTATTGGATTAATTTACTAATGTTTATCATGTCTAATTAAATAAATCAATTTATTTAATCAAAACCCTAAAATCCTCCCATTTGATTTAATAAATCAAATTATTCAAATCAAATGTCACAATCTCCTAATCCCTTCAAATTGATTAACTATGAATTACTTAACTCTTAATCATCATTACCCATCCTCTAGATTTTGACTCAACCTTGGTCAAACTAAACCCTTGATTAACTAACCAACTTGCACATGAAAATAATTCTTTTAATTAACTAATTTTCCTATTTTCCCTCACAAAGGAATATTCTTTGAGAATATTCCTTCAATAACTCCACTTATTTGAGTTTCTTACCCAAACATTAATGCCTCTTACAAAGGTATTAACTCCTCTTACACTCTCAACCATAAGCATTAATCTCTCTTACATGCTCACCCACATCCTCTTACACTCTCAACCATATACATAAATATCTCTTACATCTTCTTAACTATGCACATATTCCAAAAAATGTGGTCCACCTGCAACCATTAGCCTTGTGACAAATGCCACAATCTCATTGATTCTCCTCTAGTCCCACATTCCTCCAATATCTTAATTCTTAAACCCTTCAACCCTATTGATAGATAGATTCTCTATGAAGAAAAGATCCACAATCATATGCAAGTTTAATATAGGCACACTTATATCCATCCTCCAATTGCTATTAATATCTTTGAGGGAAATTAAGCATTCATCACTTGCATCTTCATCACATTTTGGAAGCTCATCACAAGGGATTGGGAATGGGCTCTCTTTCCATATCAAAGAAGCACCAGTCCCCCTATGGGATTGAGGTTTGGTCTATTTTAGATAGGTTTACATGCTTGCATGCTTTCTTTGTGTGCTTTTATTATCATGTTTTCTTATCTTAATGTGATCAATAATTTCATAGGGAGCTTGATTTGTCTTCGCTAACTTGAATAACTCTCTTGTGTGTTGATCATGTTGGATTGAGGTCAAAATATTGCTCACAAGACCATAACATACATCAGACTACCAAAAACACTCGCACATGGTACTCTATTCATGAACTTTATCTCAATAGGAGATTTTCAACAATCCTTCATAGAAAGCTTTGTCCCCTGCAATACAAGAACAATTAACTATCTGCAAGTTTTCATGATGAACCTCTCCAAAACTATATTCACATACTTAGCTCTATCTCTTCTGTTCTCAATCCCCAAAATATACCTCACTACACCTAGATCCTTTATCTCAAACTGTGTTGACAACTGAGACTTGGGTATGTGCAGGATCATCATGGAGAAAATAGGCCCTTAAGTGGCAAAAAGTTAAGAAAAATCAAAGTTAGGCAACTTGACGTAAAAATTTGAATAAGTTTTCTATATTATTTCAAAAAATGTAAGAATAGAATTTGTAGCAAATTGAATTTAGTTTCTAAACTATTAGGTTAATTTAAAAAGAAAAAATCTATTTGGTGAAAATTTGAGATTTTAATGCAGTAGTACTTAAATTTCAGGGAAAAAATAAGAAGTAGGTGTCTGTCTAACCACCTTAACCACATTAAAATGATAATAATTTTTTATAATATTTTAGATATAAGTAGAGGACTCATGTCCCGATGTGATGCATATTTTTTTGTAATTTCTTTCCAAGTAAATAATTAATTATGAATTTTTTATTACAACTTTTAAAAAATATAAAAACTTGTATGTCTGACCACCTTAACTTGGTCAAAACTTCATGAAATTCATTTTTTTTTTCAATCTTATAGTATGCAAATTATAGAATGTGAGTTAGTGTAATTAATATTTAATTACAATTGCATAACTTTACTTAGGTAATATTTAATTCCTAGGTTTATTTATTCTCATCATTATCGTATTGAGCTATCTTGCTGCTCAAGATAAGATTAGGGTTATGCATCTTTGCTTTTATAAAGCAAATCATATCTTGTAATTAAGAATTCTCGAATATATCAATTTGCACATCTTTATGCGAATCTCTGCTTTTTCATTTTTTTCTTTTGTGGAAGGTGATTTTTTTGGTTTATAATCAGATCTTGGTTTCTAACATTGGATTAGAGCCTTGATTTGCAACCCCTTCTCAGATTTTTTAAGAAAATCATTGCAGGGTTTGTTCACGATTCCTCGAGGGTATCATGCCTTGAGTTTACTCATGATGAATTTTGGATCAGATTGAGCTTCACCATTGGATTCAGAGCGCTGAAAAAGTTAGGATTGACTTTTATTTTGTAGATTTTGGCTAGCATTTGCCAGATCTATGAGGGTTTCAAGCTAGGAGATTTTTTGCAAGTTCTGGAGGTAGCCAATTTTTTGGAGTAGTTTGAGCAAAAACGGAGGTCACCATGACGTTCGTAGTGGCCAAAAACCCTAAGATCACCTTTAGTTTCATCGATTTTGGTGAAAGTTGTTTTTGAGGCAAAAAAATTTTGCTTGGGGGTCGTACGGCCTCCCCAGCACGCAGTCTGAGGCTCGAAAATAAAAAAATGTAAAAAATCCATGTTTTTTGCTATGCATGTCGATGCCTCCCATACAAATTAGCTCCACCACCTGGTGGCCACCGGCCCGCCATCGCCGCCGGTGCCCACTGCCCAAGCACCGCCGAGCCGAGCTAGCCCCCGCGGGCTCCCTACAACAGCTCCAGTCCTATGGGGGACCGGGCTCTATGCGCCCAGCCCCAATGTTGGTTCTATGGAGAACTAGGGGCTTCACCCCCAGCTACTACCTTCTAGCCCCTAGTCCCACACAGGACTAGGGGCCGAATTTTTTTTAGCCCCTAGGAGGCCCTGCAACCCTTATTGGGCATTCAGGAGCACTTTTCACGAAATCAGGTGTATTTTTTGCATACGATCTCCGTTTTTCATAAACAAGATATCGTTGGAAAGATGATTCCGACACCAATCCAATGGTATAGGTGTTTTTACCATATTTTTTTCTAGATTTATTTTTCAGGTCTTTGAACTTAGATGAAGTTTTTTTCACTTTAGAGGGCATATCTTTTGACTCAGTGATCCTGTTTTCATCATTCTTGTGGAATTGGAAAGCTGATTCAATCCTCTACACATATCTGAGGTCTATTTTTATTTTTCTATTTATGCATGTTTGTATGCTCTCCTTTTACAATCGTTGGGTTATTGTAATAAATGAACTATGATAAAACTCCATCAGGGGGGTTTCTTCCATACTAAATTTGATTAGAGTGTAGTTTTCACTTTGATCTCCATCTCCATCTTGATTTTTTGGCAACTCATATGGGTTATATGGTTTCCTAGTATCTTTTGGCCACATTTTTTTGCTATTACTTGACACATATCAGATTCATTGGTTCACACCTCAGTTGAGAGATTATGTTTCTTGATCCGCATTGCTTCAAATATTTCTCAGTTTGAGGGCCATGTTTTTATGGTTAATGTTCCAGAGTCTTTATGGTACTCCTTCCCATGGGAGAGTTTTAGTCACAGTTTGGCATCGGCATCAAGATACACAACTTCCAGATTCTATCATCATCTCATCTACTGTTGCTTCGCCGATTCTAGGGTTGTTCCAGTTTGTGAGTTTTCCAGTGTTCCGTGGCATCGGGTCTGCTATCACATTATCATGATTCCGTGTTTGGTTTCAGTTGTAGATAGAAGTATCTTTCCATGCTTTTTAGATTCGTTATAGTGTTACTCCACAGTGTTCTTCCAGTGCTTCTCTGCAGCAGTCATCTCATTGTAGGGGGGTTTTGTCCCACTGGGTTTTCCTTCTCTACTTCATTATTGCATTTGTACTTGAGTACCTGATCAGGCCTTGTTGTTGGGACCCATTCATGCTTTCTTGAGTTCATCTTAGTTTTAGGTGCATTCTTTTTTAATCTCCCTAAGTTGCACTTATAGGGGGGTGTTAGTTTAATTAATATTTAATTACAATTGCATAACTTTACTTAGGTAATATTTAATTCCTAGGTTTATTTATTCTCATCATTATCTTATTGAGCTATCCTGTTGCTCAAGATAAGATTAGAGTTATGCATCTTTTCTTTTATAAAGCAAATCATATCTTGTAATTAAGAATTCTTGAATATATCAATTTGCACATCTTTATGCAAATCTCTGCTTTTTCATTTTTCTCTTCTGTGGAAGGTGATTTTTCTAGTTTGTAATCAAATCTTGGTTTCTAACATGTTTAACCACCTAAACTTGGTCAAAACTTCATGAAATTCAATTTTTTTTTTCAATCTTATAGTATGTGAAGTATAGAATGTGACACATATTTTAGATTCAAAATATGTGATACCATTTGAAAGCTACATATATTTTTCAATGAACCTGCCAATCAAGACTTTAGTCATAATTTAAATAGAAAATGAATAATAATTATTTATTAAATTCAAAGTAAAGGGTATTTGTAGGATCATGATGGACCAAAAAGTGGTAATATGATGGGTATGTGGCTGACGACTATCTTTTTATGCAAAATTGATGAAACGAAAAGGGTTTTTAAAGGAGATTCTCAAATTTCCACTACTATAAATTATGCTTTACTTTGAATTTAATAAGTAATTATTATTCATTTTCTATTCAAATTACGACTAAATTCCTTATTGATACGTTGATTGAAAAACATCTATAGCTTTCAAATGGTATCACATTTTTTTAACTCCAAAACATGCGTCACATTCTATAGGATTAAAAAAAGAAAAATTGAATTTCATGAAGTTTTGACCAAGGTAAGGTGGTCAGACATATGAGTTTTTATATTTTTAAAAAATTTGTAATAAAAAATTCATAATTAATTATTTTCTTGGAAAAAAATTACAAAAAAAATGTATCACATCAGAGCATGAACCCTCTACTTATATCTAAAATATTATAAAAAATATATTATCATTTTATTGTGGTTAGGGTGGTCAAACAGACACCTACTTATTTTTTCCCTGAAATTTAAGTACCACTGCATTGAAATTTGAAATTTTCACCAAATAGATTTTTCCCTTTTTTAAACAATTCTAGTAGTTTAGAAACTAAATTCAATTTGCTACAGATTCTATTCTTACATATTTTTGAAATAATATAGATAACTTATTCAAATTTCTATGTCAAGTTTCCTAACTCTATTTTTTCTGAATTTTTTGCCACTTAAGGGCCTATTTTTTCCATGATGATCCTGGACATACCCTAAAGCATAATTTATATTGGTGGAAAGCTGAGAATTTTCTTTAAAAACTTTTTTCGTTTCATCAATTTTGGGTAAAAAAAGGTTGTCAACCACATACCCCTACACATACCCATCATATCACCACTTTTTGGCCCATCATGATCCTGCACATACCCACTTCAAATTTTAAATAAAAATTTTACCATTCCCCCAAAAAAACATATCATTCATGTATAATGCAATTATGAGAATACAATTATTATCTAATTTAGATCTCAGAAATCCTAATGACAACAAATAAGTATCAAACTTTTGGTACCACATTCTAGGAGATTACTTAAGACCATACAAATACTTTTTCAACTTGCAAACCAATTTTCTTTACCTTTAACCACAAAATGCTCTGATTGTGACATATAAATCTCTTTCTCCAAGTCACCATGAAGAAACGATGTCTTCACATCCATTTGTTCCACTTCTAGATCATAAACTGCTGCAAGTGATAACAATAATTAGATAGATGTTAGCTTCAAAACAAGAGAATTTTTTTTACCATAGTCAATTCTGTCCACTTGAGAATACCTCTTAGGGACCAATCATGCCTTATACTTCTCAAAACTAACATTTGGACCATATTTTCTCTTGAACACCCATTTACATCCAACAAGTTTGCATCCTTCAAGAAAAGGTACTAGATCCCATGTATCATTTTTCTTCAACGCAATAATTTCTTCATCCATGGCTTTCATCCAGGAATCTACATCACTCATACCCATAGCCTCTCTAATAATCCTAGGCTCATTAGTGTTAGCAATCAAAGCAAAAATACAACCAAAATCAAACAATGAATGACCAAACCTTTCGGGTGCATATCCAAACCTATTAGGTTGCCTCCTATCTCTAATAGACCTCATTACTTGCTGAGGTTGAGGTTATTCTTCTTCTTCAAAACTCTGAGAGCTTCTCAAGTTCTCCTCATCAGCAGGTCCATTTTAGGCTTCAGGTTTGACTTTCTTAGAATCAAGACAAAGTTTAACCACATCTTCTTTCTTTTTTTCTTTTGTAGGCTACAAAATGATGGAAGAAGGTTTCATCTCTCTAAAGATAACACTTCCACTATCAAGAACCTTTTCGGCCAATGGATCCCAAAGCTTGTACCCTTTCACACCAATACCATATATGATGAAAATACACTTGGCAACCTTGTTTTCCAACTTCGACCTTTTCTCCCTTGGTACAAGAGCATATGCCTTGTTAAAAAATATACGAAGATGTACTAATGAGGGATTCTTTCCCAACCACACCTCCGTAGATGTCTTATCAATAAGAGTTGATGTAGGAGATCTATTTACCAGATAGCATGCAGTGACAACATCTTTAGCCCATAACTTTTATTCAAGGCTAGTTACACTTAGCATACTCCTAGCCCTCTCCATCAACACCATGTTCATCCTCTCCGCAACACCATTTTTCTGAGGGGTATATGGAGTTTTATTATTCCTTTCAATCCCATTTTCTATACCAAATTTATCAAATTTTATGGAGCAAATCTCACCACTCGAGTTGTTAGTCCTCAAACTCTTTATCTTCCTACCAATTTAATTTTCTACCAAGGACTTACTTCTGAGAAAATAAATAAGTGTCCTACTATAATCATCTACAAAAGAAACAAAATATACAAATTTTGATAACAAAGGAACATTTATAGGACCAAAAAAATCAAAATGCACATAGTCCAAAACCCAAGAAAATTTGTGAGAACTGTGATAAAATTGAATACTATTTTGCTTTCCATAAATACAATGTTCACAAAAATTGAACTCAAGATTACAATCACCAAGCCCCTCAACAAGGAATTTATTTTTCAAGGTTCTTAAATCCTTTTCACCAATGTGACCAATTCTTTGGTGCCAAAGCATTGTCTTCTCAATATGCAACTTTATCTCCAAAGCATGAGAACCCTTGGGTACCTAGAAAGCACAACCATCAAAAGTAGATGCAACTTTCTTCTTTGCGACTGGTTCCAATGTTGAGGATAGTGACTTGAAATTTCTTTTCTTCTTTTCCACAAAAGAACTATCACACTAAACTGTGCATGCATCCAATTGAAATAGAGTTCCTATTTGAAAACCCTTAGCAAGAACTATAGTTCCTCTTGTCATCTTGCATTCTCCATTCGAGAAAAAAAATTTCACACCCACATTATTTAACTTACTTACAAAAAGAAGGTTTCATGCTAAACTAGGGACATGCATGACACCATAGATCCCCTTAACTCTACCATCTTAGAATCTTATCTTGATAGAGCTTCCACATCCAACAATTTTTAGGTGACAGTCATCACCCAGGTACACCTTCCCACCATCATAATTTTTATACTTAGAAAACCAATCTCGATGTGAAGTCATGTGGATAAAATCCCTAGAGTCTATTAGCCACATGCATCTTGTGATGTATGTGTTTCCAAGGAAGTGACAAAAGCATCTGCATCATCCTGAGAAGATTTATTAGATTCAGAATAGAAGAATTTCTTCTTTTTCTTCTTTTTCTCCTACCTACAATATTTGCTGAAATGACCAGGTTTTTTTGCAATTCCAACATTTTTCCTTGCTCTTTTCAGGAGACTTACATCTCCCATGAGATTTGGATTCTAACTTTTCTTTCTTTGTGTTTTTCTTTTTACCTTTTTCTTTCATTCTTCCTTGAACCGGTAGAGCCTCCTTAGCCATTTCAGAATATTTTGTTTACATCTCTTTAGCTATCAATGGTGCAACCACTTCATCCATCTTAAAGGTCGTAGTGGTACTTACAATGGCCATAGTAAGGTGGTCCCAAGAATCCAACAGTGAGCACAACAAAGTCATGCAACAATCCTCTTCCATTTTCACACCAATAGATTTCAACTGGGCAACAAGCATGTTGAATGCATTTAGGTGATCTACAATAGATCCTCCTTCCTCCATCCATAGAGAATATATCTTCTTTCATAGGAATAACTTTTTTACTAGGGATTTAGCCTGATATTAGCTAAACAAAGTCTTATTAGACCCTTAGCCTTTTGATCCATCAAATCACAATCTTCTTATTTCATGCCCATTGTGATAGTTCCATAAACAATTGTCCACAAGTCGTGGTCTACAAGCATGTCTTCCATCTTGAGATTCCACAACTCAAAGTTGCCTCTATTAAACTTCTCTATCTCAATTCTACTAGATGTGCTTGCCATCTCCTTCCTACAATAGGGTCAACACAAAATTTCTACAAAAGGCTCCCAGTCAAATAAGATCAATACAAAAAACCCTTTAACCCACAATAGGAAATAGACGTGATCAAGCTCTGATACCAACTGAAAGGAAGCCAGGTACATGGAAATTCTTCCAACACTAATCTATTAGACAAGAAGATGCACATACAAGTAAAGTTAAGCAATAGAGATACACTAAAAACACATAACACCAAATATACGTGGGGAAAACCCTTTCGGGAAAAAAAATCTCACTCCAAAAGCATTTAAAATTTATTATCTATAAACAGCGGTTACAATACACTTGCAATACTAGCTTCTACAAGAGTTTATCTGTGTACAATTCTAGAGTAAATACGATAGCATAATGGTATCTCAACACAATTTCACACGACTCCAAAATACACAAGTGCTCAGTATATAAGAGATTACAATGTATAAAATAAAAATTTCTAAAATAAATGCCAAAGGCAGAAAATGCAACATGGAAAGATCCAAAAACACTATGGATGCACAATGGTAAGTTTCCAAATTGTCACCACATGCTAATCTACAAAATCTGCACTTGCCAAAATAACCGCTCTTTAGAAATTCACATTCCATTTAAACTCAACATGAAAATAGAAAAATATTTTATGCAAAACTCCACCTATAAGAAAACAACTTTCTAACTTGACTCCTCATCTGAATAGAAACTACAAGTTCTAACTCACAAAGACAAAGTGAGAAAATCAGCAACATTTAATATTTAGAAAAATCAAATCTATGGAAAAATCAAAGGTTGAGACACCTTCTTTTTCCTAACACCTCTCTTATCCTCTCTATCTCTCCTCCTCTCTATATATTTATCTCTTCAATATTTATTCTATTCCTATCACATTTCTATAAGTCTATCTACTATCTCTATCTCCTTATTTCTCTACCTCTCTCCCTTCCCCCCTCTATCTCTCTCTCCCTATTACAAACATAGCATGAGCCTATTGGTAATGGAGTCTAATTATATTCTTTATTTAGAGGTTTTTTAAAGTCATGTTTGGATCCATGTAAGCTAATGGATAGTTAATTTGATGCCACATATCTCCTCCGTCTCCATCTCTAGTTCATTATTCTGATTTTGAGTTTCATTTCCTAGGTTACATAGCTAGATTTGCATATAAATTGAATTTCCTTCTTTCTAATCCTTTTCTTAGCAGTGAACACCCCCACCTTTCTTTAATCACACCCAAGGAAACCATCCTAACCCTATTCCATTCCCCAATCAACTCAATTGGTTGAGGGGTATTAGTTTCCTTTAATGAACTAGAGTGAAATAGGTCCTTAGTTCCATCTCTCAAAAGTTAGAACCCTATTTCTTTGTGTTCATTTTGGTGAACCTAACCTTAAACCCTTTATTTCATATTTAGAGTGCATGATAGTCCTAGATCTATCTTACATTAACTTGTTGAAAATGGAGGTAATTATGGAGCTTAAAACTTGTAAAACTATGTGATTGTAGATCTAATTAAGTGTTCTTTGTTATAAATTCTTTGTGTATGATTATCTATTTAGATCAATTTTACCAATTGTAGAAAGTAGACAAAAGATTGTATCTAAGAATGAGACAAGAAGATAGAAGTGACACAAGATATATGTGGAGAAAACCTTTTGGGAAAAAACTCCACCGCCAGAATCAATAGTGCTTGTATTATTTAACTTTAGAATAAGATTGCAATAACACTATATCAATCCTTGATCGAGATGCTTCTTTTTCCTTCAATAATTCTTCTTCACAACCTAAAAATAAACTTTGATAAAACTTTTTTCAGCTTGCTGCAATTAATAGACAATAATGAGTATTGTAAACTAAAAAGAGTTGTCCAAACCAAGAGCATAAAGATCCTCACAAATATCTAAACCTAGATTGTGCAAGTAGAGTTCTATCATGTAACATGAAGTCAAAACCAAAGTCTCCTCAATTTAGGCACTCGAAACTGAGTTCCTAACTGATCGTTGGTCAAGAAAATATCTTCCAAGCTTCTCCTCAAAGTTGGCGCCCAAGAATGGGCCCACTTAAGTCAGCCTTGTAAATATCTTCTCATGCAAAAGTTGTTAACTCCAAGATGCCAACTTGGGCGCCCAAGGTGGGTCCTAGTCAATCTTTGTTAACTGAAACATATCTCTCCATCAATTCATGCTAACATTATGCATGATTGATCATCCCCACTTAACTAAATGTATCCATCTATTATCTATCATGCAATTGAAGTCATTAGTCATGCAACTGAAGTCAATTGAAGTCAACTAGCATTCAATTGAAACTAACTACATGCAATTGGAGATAACTGAACCATAACTGAACTAAACTAAATTGAACTAAATTGGACTTAACTAAATTAAACTCATGCAAATATCAATCACTAACTTGTAGGATCAAAAACATGCATTACTAAGGTGTTATCAATTTTCCAAATAGTTAACTTAAGCAAGTGGGTTCCACCTTCTATTTGGGTGCCCCATATTATCCTATCTTGCAGGAGCTCTTCTTGGACACCCCCACATGTTTCTATCATTTAGGAATAATTACAAATGTCAATTTACATGTTCATTTCATTTAAATTTAATCTCTTTCTAATCCTAGTGTTGGGGAACACTTTCCAAGGACTTAGGAGATAGATGAAATATGTTTAGGATTGCAATTAAATGGCATCCTATTCCCAACATTTTTCCACTTGAAATTATACATTGCAATTATTCTAAACAAGGAATCATTATTATAAATCAAGTACAAAACTTAAGGCCAATGGCCTTCCTACACCAAGAGAACTTATCTATAGGAAAATGGTTTCGTAAGATAATCTACAACATTGATTAAAGTGTCAACTTTCTCAATCAATACCTTTCCACTCAACCATTTCTCGCACAAAGTGATACTAAACATCAACATGCTTGGTAGGAGCATGATACATAGGATTTTTGGCTAAACAAATAGCACTCTAACTATAACATTCAAGTTTAATTTGCTTGCAATTAAAACCAATACCTTTCCCAAGTCTTTGTAACCAAACTACCTCTTTAGAGGCATGTGTAGCAGCCATGTACTTTGCTTGTGTGGAGGAAAAATCAACCATGGGATGCCTCTTACTCATCCAACTAACCACAACTCCAAACAAAGTAAACACATAGCCACTTGTTGACCTTCAACTATCTAGGTCTCCTACCCAATGTGAATCAACAAAACCTTGTATGTCCAATGATCTGTGCATAATATTAATATCATTATCAACATGATAAACCAAACAACAATCAAAAGTACATTGTAAATATCTAAACACCCTCTTAACATAAGTCCAATGTTCTTTACCAGGGTTAGACATAAACCTACTTAGAATTCCCACTACATGGGCTATATCTAGTCTTATACAGACCATTGCATAAATGAAACTACCAATTGAACTAGCATATGGAATTTCAGAAATTTCCTCATAATCAAAATCAAATTTAGGACTCATGTCTAAACTTAACTTCGTGCCAACTGGTAAAGGAATATTAATTGGTTTACTATCCTTCATGTTAAATCATTTCAAAATAGTATCAACATAGCTACTTTGACTTAAGCTTAGCTTTCTTTTACCTCTATCTCTGCTTATTTCCATACCAAGGATATATTTTTTAGCCCCTAGATATTTCATCTCAAATTTACTAGAGAGTTATGCTTTCAATTCTTTGATCATTACCTTGTTCTTACAAATAAACATATCATCAACATACAAGATAATAATTAAAATTTGATCATCAATAAATTTTATGTAAACACAATGATCTTCCTCACTCCTAACATAACCAATTTTCAATGCAAAAACATCAAATTTCTTGTACACATTCTCGGTGACTGTTTCAATCCATATAAAGATCTCTTTAAGCTGCAAACCAATTCTTCTTTTCCTTTTACAACAAAACCATCAGGTTTCCTCATATAAATCTTCTCATCAAGATTCCCATGCAAAAAAGTAGGTTTCACTTCCATTTTCTCTATCTCAAAATCATAAGCAACAACAATAGATAAAAAGAATCTAATAGAAGTTAATTTAGCAATAGGAGAGAAGATTTCATTAAAGTCAACTCACTCTCTCTAGGAGTAGCCCTTGGATACTAATATAGCCTTGTACCTTTTGAGATTACCATCTTCTCCAATTTTCTTTTTAAAGATCCATTTACAACCAATGGCCTTTCTTCCTTTGGGAATACTCTCAAGATCCCATGTGTCACAAGTATCCAGGGATTCCATTTTCTCATGCATAGCTTGTGACCAAAGCTTTTCACATTTGAAGACAAAGCTTCCCTATAAGAATTGGGTTCATCATTAGCACTCATCAAAGGAAATATATAACAAAAATTTGGTGGGCTATACTTATCAACGGAATTTCGTTGTCTTGTGGATCTTCTCAAAGGGGTTTCTTCTTGTTCCTCAATATTCTCATCATGAGCATCTATCTTAGAAGAAATCTATGAGCTCTCCTCATGAAATCCATCCAATTGTTCTTTAACATGTGCATATTCATGCTTCTTAGTATTTATATCAAAATGTATTATTCGAGAAGTATCCTTCTACTATGGTTGTTCTTCTAACTAAGCTCTAAATTCCTTGAAAATCACATCTCTAGATAAAGTAATTTTTTAGGTTAGAGGATTCCAAAGCTTTTAATCTTATACATTTTTACCATAACCTATGAATATGCATTTATGTGCTTTTAGATCCAACTTAGATCACTTTTGGTTAGGCACATGAACAAAATCCTCACAACCAAAGATCCTTAAATGTGCAACACTAGGTTTCCTACCTAACCATGTTTCATAGAGAGTTTTATCTTCAATAGATGAACTAGGAGATCTATTGATTAAATAACAATAAATACTTATAGCCTCAGCCCAAAGGCATTGATCTAGATTAGCACTAATTAATAGACTGCTAGCTCTTTTCATTAAGGTTTAGTTCATCCTTTCTGCTACAACATTTTCTTGAGGTGTATATGAAGTAGTTTTTTGTCTCACAATTCCTGCATGGTTACAATAATCATCAAATTCCCTAGAACAATATTCACCACCATTATCTAATCTCAACACTTTTATGTTATGATCTGATTTTTCTCAACCAAACCCTTAAATTCTTAAAACTTATTAAACACATCAGATTTGTTATGGATAAAATAGATCAAAGTGTATCTTGAAACATAATTAATAAATGTGACATAATTTATTTAGTTTTTCCAATAAATTCAATATCCATAGGGCCCATTACATCTGAATGAATAATATCTAATAATCTTTTATACTTATTTGTTCCATTATGAAATGATGATCTAGATTGCTTTCCAAACAAACAATGCTCACAAAAATCATTTTTTCCAATATTATAATTAGGAACACCATCAACCAATTTCTTATTAAGAATGGTCTAAGACCTTTCTCACCAATGTGGCCCAATCTATGGTGCCACAACATACATTTATTTTCAGCTTCAGTTACATTGGCTGATTTATGCAAATTAGAGGTATTAAGCTAAACAAAGTCCCAATCTGAGATCATTTAGCAACCACCATATTTCCTTTCACCAATCTACAACCACCTTTTTCAAATGTCACATGCATTCCATAATCATTAAACTTAGTTACAGAAAGTAGATTTCTAGAAAGTCCTAGAATATGTAAAACATCATTAAGGGTCTTAACCCTACCAGCACTGAAACACAACTTTACCTCTCCTTTTCCCACAACCTTTTTGTGCTATTTTCTCCAAAGAATACATTCCCTCCATCATATGTAGTATTCTTAATGAACCACTCCTTGTTAGGAGTCATTTGCTAGGAGCAACCTGAATCAATAAGCCAAGAGTTATCACTAACAATGTTACTTGAAATGACCAATGCATCATTACTATCATCTAAGGATTTCTCTGTAGAAGCATCTAAACTCTTTTTCTCTCTCTTACAATCCTTCTTTATATGTCTAGTTTTTTCACAATTCCAACACTTTACCTTACTCTTACCAAGGGTTTCAGTCTATCCTTTGGACTTACCCTTTCCTTTCTTGTCTTCCTTAGATTCCTTTTCCTTAGGCCTACCTCTTACAAAAAAGGCATCTTGGGATCCTATTTTAGACTTCCTCCTCATCTGCTCTGATAGGAGAGTAGGAATTATATTGTCCATCTTAGGATCTACACCACTACCACTAATGGCAACAATTATATTTTCCCAACATTCTGGTAAAGAACAAAGTAACAAAATGCATTTATTTTCATCTTCTAGCTTTACATCTATAGATGCTAACTAACTTAGAATGAAATTAAAAGCATTTAAATGATGCACAAAAAAATCACCATCTTTCATGTTTAAAGAATACAACTGTCTTTTCATATACAACTTATTATTAAGAATTTTGGTTTAATAGATATCACCTATTCTCTTCCACAATTTATATGCGATAGTTTCATTTGAAACATTCAAGAGAACAACATCTACAAGAAATAATTTTATGGTCCCTCTTGCCTTCTTATCAAGCTTATCCAAATCCCAATCTAACATCATTGTAGGTGACTTTGTCTCATTACAAACAACTTACGACTGATCTCTCTCTTCAAGGAGATTCTCTATTTTTAATTTCCACATCTCATAACTAGATCCATTGAATCTTTCATTATCTAAATGAGAATTAGAACTCATTGTAACACACTTCTTTTACAAATCAGCAATAACACAATAGTAAAAGCTCCCACTATAGTGAAACAACCTTCAAAATTTTAAGAGAAAGGCATCCCAATCTCTACCCAACCTCTAGCTCTAATAAAAAATGTTGAAAATGAAGGTAATTATGTAGCTTAAAACTTGTAAAACTATGTGATTTTAGATCTAATTAAGTGTTATTTACTACAAATTCTTTGTGTATGATTATCTGTTTAGATCAATTTTACTAATTGTAGAAAGTAGACAAAAGATTGTATAAGAATGAGACAAGAAGATAGAAATGACACAACATATATGTGGAGAAACCATTTCGGGAAAAAAATCCACCACCAAAATCAATATTGATTTTATTATTTGACCTTAGAATAAGATTGCAATAACACTATATCAATCCTTGATTGAAATGCTTCTTTTTCCTTCAACAATTCTTCTTCATAACCTACAAATAAACTATGATAAAATTATCTTCAAATTGCTGGAATTAATAGACAATAATGAGCATTATAAAATCCAAAGAGTTGTCCAAAACAAGAGCATAAAGCTCATCAAAAATATCCACACCTAAATTGTGCAAGTAGAACTCCATCATGTAACATGAATTCAAAACCAAAGTCTTCTCAATTTAGGCACCCGAAACTGAACTCCTAACTAATTGTTGGTCAAGAAAACATCTTCCAAGCTTCTCCTCAAATTTGGCACCCAAGAATGGGCCCACTTAACTGGGCATTCTAAATATCTTCTCATGCAAAATTTGTTAACTCCAAGATGCCAAATTTGGCGCCCAAGGTGGGCCCAAGTCAATCTTTGTTAACTAAAACATTTCTCTCCATCGAGTCATGCAAAAATTATGCATGATTGATCATCCCCACTTAATTGAATGTATCCACCTATTATCTGTCTTGCAACTAAATTCATTAGTCATGCAACTCAACTAAACTGAAGTCAACTATCATTCAATTGAAACTAACTACATGCAACTAGAGATAACTAAACCATAACTGAACTGAACTAAACTAAACATTTGAACTCATGTAATTATCAATCCCTAACTTGTAGGATCAAAAACATGCATCACTGAGGTGTTATCAATACTCCAAATAGTTAACTTAAGCAAGGTGGGTTCCACCTTACATGTGGGCACCCCATGTGCTCCTATCTTGTAGGAGCTCTTCTTAGACACCCCCACATGTTCCTATCATTTAGGAATAATTATAAATCCCAATTTACATGTTCATATTATTTAAATTTAATCTCTTTCTAATCCTAGTGTTGGGGAACACTTTCCAAGGACATAGGAGATACATGAAATATGTTTAGGATTGCAATTAAATGGTATCCTATTCCCAACATAACTTTGAATTAGATCTTACATTAGTTAATTTGCATTTAGGGATTATAAATCTTGCATTAGGGAAAAGTGCATGTAGGTTGCATTTTTCCACCTTGCATCATTGAATTTCATTTGAAATTTGTAATTGCATATAGTCAAGACAACATAAAAACCAAAAACCTTAACATTCACTTAGAATTTTCTGAATTTAGTGTCAAAACCCTAATCTGGGACTCATTCGCCCCTCTAGGTGATTTAGTCTCGATAGAGGTTGTTTTACCTAATTTTTGGGAATTTTGTGTTGACTATTATTCACTGTTTGAACCCTTCAAAAACCCTAATTGGAACTCATACACCTCTCTAGGTGATTTAGTTCTGTGTTAGACCCGAAACTACATTTTGTAGCATTAAAAACCTTGTTTCTATGCTTTTGTTTGTTGTTGTTAGATCTATGATTTATATTACTAAGCTTCTATTTCATTCATTTCATTAGATCTAGCTTAATTTGGTTTCATTTCAAGTGCATTTGTAAACATAAGAAATAGAAAATTTTAAAGAATATCATTTATCTTGTGCTCATTACATTTATCTTGCATTCATTGATTGTCCCTTGCATGAGCTTTATAACTTGGTGTCCTATTGTGAATACTATAGTGATAAATGGTTTGAGACTCATGTCATCTCGTGATCACACACTCATCATGGATCTTGGGTTATCTAGCTCTTTCACTCATAGTGTTGACACTAGTTCACTAGGTATAGACCATATCCATAACAACTCTCCACCCTCAAGTAGCATGACAAGTGTTGAAACAATGATTGCTAGTGTTCCTCAAGAAAACATAATCCAAATCCATGAAGAGTTAGCAAACCTATAACATCAAGTGAGTACTAAAAAACTTTCCAACACTTCTATTCCTACCATAGATAACATACATTACATGATTGAAAGTGAACAAGGAGTAGAACTTGTGCATAACCTAGCTCATATTTTTGGAAAACATCTTACCTCAAC
The DNA here is from genome assembly GCA_007258455.2 of Sequoia sempervirens. Lineage (NCBI taxonomy): Eukaryota > Viridiplantae > Streptophyta > Pinopsida > Cupressales > Cupressaceae > Sequoia > Sequoia sempervirens. Next base: position 163,517,193 of record VDFB02105785.1, on the reverse strand, counting down.
AATTAGTTGTGCTAAAACTTTGAACAATATCCAAAGACAAGGAGGAACCTAAATTCCTCCTCATACAACCATTTCCTCTATTCCTACCTATACCAACCCGCAAGTTACAACAACGATGGAACCTACTAGTAATATCTTTCCTACCTTGGGTATTTCTGCTAGCAATTCTAGTACCTTTGTGGCATCTCATGTCATATATCCTACCACTTTACCTCCCATATGTATTCCATTCACTTCCCCCTCAAAAAATATACACCTCCACCATATTAACCTCCATATCAAAATGCAACCAATCATTCCATCCTTAACCAAGTTTTGCAAAATGTTTCATCGAGGTTCAAAAGAAAATTTCCACCATACACCAAAATCAAAATGGCCAACCTACATACTATGTCAAAAGAAGTCCCTTATCCTTGGAGATACTAAGAATTCCGATGACATAAGATATAGATATTCCTAGGTTTGAGAAATATGGAGGAAACAGAGACCCTTCTAACCATGTTTCCACTTATACCGCCTCATGTGGTGACTTTGTCCTTGAAGATGAGCTCTTCACTAAGCTTTTCCCTAGGTCCTTGAAAGACCACTTTAGAATGGTTTTCCTCGTTATTGAACAACTGAATTCATCTATTCAATGAACTTGTTGAGTCCTTTATTAACCATTTTCAAATGCACATGGTGCCTAAGATGCCATTAGCTAATTTGATGAGATGTAAGAAAAAGGATGATGAAAAAGTTACTGATTTTATTTCACACTACCAAATTCTTTATTCCCAAATCGATGTAAAGATTGTCGATCCTCACCTTCAATGGATGTTCGTTGTGAACTTGAAAACTAAGATACAAGACAAGATTGGAATGATGAATTTTCGTTCCTTTGTACACTTGCGTACTACCATTGATGATTATCAAAACTCAGTTAGTAGTCGTGAAACAAAACCCACCTCTAGCCATCCTGAAAAGTCTGAATCCACAAACCAAAACAATTATCAGCCTTTTAGAAAATAGAATAAAGGTTTCCTTGAACTAAATTCCCCACAACCAACCCAACATGTTGATACCAAAGTGGCTGCTATAAAGAAGAAAATTACTTTTACATTTGGAGATCTAGCTAGAAAATTTACTCCCTTACCCAATACCCTCCATAACACAATATTACAACTTCTAGAACAATAGATGATTTCCTTACCTACTATTAAAATTCCCAATCCTAATAAGCCTTCACCTCCAAAATTTAGATCAGATTCTTATTATTATTATTAACAAAATGGACATTGTAAGCATCTTAAACATCTTGTGCAAGACCTCATTGATTCTAGTTGACCTCAAATTGGAGGTGGGTATGTGCAGGATCATGATGGCCCAAAAAGTGGCAATATGATGGGTATGTGGCTGATGACTATTTTCTTACCTAAAATTGATGAAACGAAAAGGGTTTTTAAATGAGATTCTCAAATTTCCACTGATATAAATTATGCTTTACTTTGAATTTTATAAGTAATTATTATTCATTTTCTATTCAATTTATGACTAAAGTCCTAATTGATAGGCTGATTGAAAAACATCTATAGCTTTCAAATGGTATCACATTTTTTGAATCCAAAACATGTGTCACATTCTATGCTTCACATACTATAGGATTAAAAAAAACAAAAAAATTCATAAATTTTTGACCAAGTTAAGGTGGTCAAACATACGAGTTTTTATATTTTTTAAAAAGTTGTAATAAAAAATTCATAATTAATTATTTACTTGGAAAAAAATTACAAAAAAATATGCATCACATCAGGGCATGAGTCATCTACTTATATGTAAAATCCTATTGTGGTTAGTGTGGTCAGACAGACACCTTCTTCTTATTTTTTCCTTGAAATTTAAGTACCACTGCATTGAAATTTCAAATTTTCACCAAATAATTTTTTATTTTTTAAACAAACCTAGTAGTTTAGAAACTACATTCAATTTGCTACAAATTCTATTCTTACATATTTTTGAAATAATATAGAAAATTTATTCAATTTTTTATGTCAAGTTGCCTAACTCTGATTTTTCTAAATTTTTTGCCACTTAAGGGCCTCTTTTTTCCATGATGATCCTGCACATATGCAGGTGTTAATGATCAACGAAATAAGTTTGTTTCCCCTCCTAACCAAAACTTGCAAATATTTACCAACCCCATGTCAAATAATAATATTTCATTTGTCAAAGCTAGTGAAAATAAGAATAATGATGTGATGAATTTTGACATGGATGATGACAACATGGATACTATTGAACAAGGTCCTATGAATACTTTTGAACAAAGTCTTATGAATGATATGGTTGCGTTGATCGAAACACAAACTCGTAAGGGTTGAACCAAAATTCCTCTTGACATTTCTTTCTCATGTAAAGATATAATTAGAAATGTACCTAATGGTCCTCTTTACATAGTTGGCCGAATGAATGACAAGCCCACTAATGGGATATTAATTGATCCCATATGTGGAGAGAATATTATCATTGAATAATTCTTACTTAGAGTGCATGAAGTCTATCAAGAAACATATGATAAGCCAAAAGCATGGATAAAAATACATAATGGCTTTGCTTTTCCTATGCTGGGATCGATCGCCCTTCCTCTAAAAATTTGACTAAGACAATTAGATGTCTCATTTTGCATCATCTTGACATTAGATCAATTCTATGTGAAGCTAGGTTATCCATGGAAGCCTTCACATCGATCATACATAAATGTTTGAATTTTCCCTTTGACAATGAAATATTTATTGTGCACCATAGTGGCTTTAATCTTGTGTCTTCCCATGGGAATTTTTCATTAAATTTCTTTTGGCCCAAACCTATGGAACCTATTAAACCTCGTGAGGACTTCTTTTTCAAATCATATCAAAAGTTTAAGGTGAAATGCATAGAAAAAGTACCCCTTAGAAACATGCCTCAACCCATGATTGAGCCTCCTATCCTTGAAAAAACTATGATTGAACCAAAAGAACTTCCAAATAACCAAGACCAACCTAAGATAGATCCTTTACCTATCTCCTGAAAATGACCAAGAGACAACAAAAACAATCCCCTCACACCTCCTAAGATAAAAAATAGTTTACAAAGCTAAAGAGAAAGCAGTTGAACAACCTCCCATGGTTCCTTTCGTTCCTCCCCTAAGGGAAGGAAAGAAACCTATGGTTGATAAACCCTCTCCTACAAAAACACAACTTGAAAATCATAGTAAAAGAAATAGAAATGCTAGAGAGCATAGGCGTAGGCATCATGCTCTTACTCAAAGGTTAAATGAAGATAAAAACAAAGAAAATCAATCCAAAATTTATAGGAGCAATACATGATGACTCTCCCTCATCGCAACAACAAAAATATCCTATATCACAATCACAACAAGAGCTAAATCCTTTTTTAGAAATTATCAATCAACCTCCCATTGTGATTAGCTTGGATGATGGTGATGAAATTACTAAAATTTATGAGGAAGTGCATAATGAGTTGAATACCTTATTTTCCTCTTCTATGAGCTCAAATGATAATTCTCCTAGGAAAAGTGTTGAACTTGGTGAAAAGAGGAAAATTGGGGTCTCTCTTTCTCTTCTAGGGTTTTGGACCTAAAAGGAGAGAGGCTATTTCCTTACTCTTCACTCAAGAACAAACTCTTGATATTTCAATGCAAAGGAAATTGAAATATTGCAAAGGGTTGTTCTAGGGGACTGAATGATATCTAATGAGGGGTTCACCACCAAGTGTAAACTTGGAAAAGATAATGAGTTGCAAAACACAGTGTGAATTCCAAAATGACCTAGAAAGATGAATAAACTGTAACATTAAAAAGCTATGAAATTGAAAGTGTGCACTTGGAAGAATGAAGAAGGTAGAATGGAGGTATGGATCACTAAAAAACATGGTGTTGATGTTGACTTGGACTCATTCGCCAATATGGGTGAATCAATCTAATTTTCAGGAAAATGTGCAAGAACATGTTTTAGCCAAAAGGGTATCTAGATCTGTAAAAACCTCTGTCAGACATGTATAGTGGGACTCTTTCTCCAATGTGGCAAATCAGTCCACTTTTTCTTTTCTGGAGATTTTGTACCTCTCAGTCTGCTTTGCTCTTTTTGATTGGTTTTCGGATCTAAAACTCCAAATTGCCACCTGTAGACCCTCTCCAAGCTTCTCCAAGGCTTGATGACAACTTTGAGGACTTGACAAATTTCTGCCACCTTAGCTTCTTGACAAATCTACAACCTAGAACTACAAATCACACATAAGAAGGAGGAAATTTTTTTTGGGGATTAGTGAATAGGGGTTTTCCTTGGTCAAACCCCTTGTTGGTAATTAAACCTTGAAATGAAAGAAAATATGAATAGAGAATGATGAATGAACAAAAGATAATGATGCAACTCACCAAACCATATTAATAAGGTGATACAATTATGGATGAAATGGATACAATGGATGTGGTTCTTGACTCTTGCTTGAATGATATTGATTTTGCTTAAAACACTTGCTTGGATCATGAACTCTACATCACAATTATTAGCAAAATAACAAACATGAAGAATGTAATATTTGACATGACAAATAACACTTGAAGAATTCTCTAAAATGCTTGATAATTTTCTCTTGAAATGCCTCGAAAGCTCTTGTGAATTCTCAAATTCTCTTGTTAACTCTCTAAGTGATCTCTTGAATGCTAGGTGTGAAAAAACCTTGTATTTATACTTAATTATGCAAGAATTCCTGAAATTACAACACTACAAGCCAACATATGATCTAGCAAAATAAAATCTCACTAGAAATTTAATTTAAATTTGAATTCTAGTCAAATGGGACTCATTATCACAAGGTGGAGAATGAGTCCCATCACACATAATGTATAGGACCAAAAATCAAAAGTGCCTAGAAATGTGTGAAACTTGCATTGGGGCCAAAAAGACCTAGGTGGGAGTCATTCAACCAAGGTGGCGAATGAGTCCCAAACACTAAATCTAAGCCACACAAGCTAGGAAAGCCTAAATTATCATTGGTTATTGATTGGTGTCAGTATTATCCTTGAAAAGATGCAATAAATGAGGCCCATGGATACAAAATAGGGCCAATTAAAGCATAAGAAAGCCCAATTATTAGTTACAAGCCTAGAGGAATGTGAAAGTGTGCTACAACACTCCAAATAAGGCCAAATTAAGGTTAGTTTTGATTAATTATGCTTAGTTAATTGATAAAACCCTAGAAAAGTGTGAAAGTGTTGTTGATGGTCAAAGTAACATAGCAACGTTAAAAAAATTATTTCTACTCTATTTCTCTTGAAAAAGATAACTAATCTAAAACCACCTATCTTCCAAGGTCTTTGTAGTTGGTTCTCAACTGTGTTGATGTTGTTTAGTGGAAAATGCAGCTGTAATGTTCAAGGGGCCTAATGGTAAAAGGGATACAAACTACATCATACCAATTAATCTACATTTGGGGGATGCAAATAAATATCAAAAGATAGGGCAAAGCTTGGGACAAAAAAACATGAATTTAAATTTCCTTCAATTCAAACATACAAACTTCATAACGAGCATTATTTCCAAACAACTAAACCATAAAATGATACAATCTATAGCACAATCTATAACATTGCATTCATTCATAGTGAAAATTCAAGACATACAAATCATTCACCATTCAAAAACTTAAAAATGCATAAGAACAAACCATTAGCTTTTCATCAAAATTCATAGATAAACAAACACATAAAACCCCATTCACATATAACTCAATGAAAATAGTCTCAAATTTGGAATATTCTATTGATTTTCATAAAATAAGATACATTTATGAACAACATTCACTAGCATACGAATGACCATCTGTTCATTGACATCATCATTGAAACTAGTTCTGAAAATAACATCTAATTGTATTGAAAAATGCAAAAATATCTAAGGGTCTTTGCATAAAGCTATAAAAAGTTTCTAAAATTGTAAAATTTCTCCTAACTTCTCCTTAGGATGCTAATCTTTCATTAATTATCCCACCTTTACAATATGGGGAGAAATATTACATATAGACTGGTCCTAACACTAATTCCTCTAGTCACAAAATTGAGATCCACAAATTAAGGGAACCACTGGAGCTACATGAAATGACTGCCTTAATAATCTTGTTGATGAATTTGTTACCAAAATACGATGCACCAAGAGGGAAGGTAAAACTATTGGGGATCTCCAGTTGAACTGAGGTCATGATCCTGCAAAATAGGAGGGAAAGAGAGAGAGTTGTCTAGCAACCACGTCACCAGGTGTCCATTAGTAACAAAATGTTGATTGCCACTTTATTCCTACGTTTTCTACTCAAGAAGTTACTCATCATAGCTGGTGAGAAATTGTTGGAGTATGTATACATCAGGCCCATCTACCCAATCATCTTCAAATTTAATTCTTTTCAATTTTGCAAAAGAAAACTCTTGCATATCTTTCAATTTAATTAACTCCCTCCTAACAGCCTTCACTTCATCCTTGATATCCATGAGTCTATCAAGCAACAAGTAATCACCATCCTCCTCTTTTTGTATCACCTCCTCAAACCTATTATTCTACTTTTCCTTTAATTTTTCAAGAGGAAGACCTTCCTTCACAGGGACATCTAGATTAACCAAAATAGCAATCACTACTTCCAATTCATCAATTTGCTCATTCAGATCATTACTAGCTTGTTGAACTTCATTTCTATGTTCATAAATGAATGGGGATTTGAACTTGATAATAATTATTGCATTTTCAATGAATGCCACATTATCCTCATCGAGGATAGACTATTCCAAGAGAGTTTTCTTTGGCAACTTGTTGATGTCTTTCAGGTTCTTTGTATGCTCTCTATAGTCATCCTCTTGTTTCCCCAAGACTTCAGCATGTGAATACATTTCCTCAACCAACTCCAATGCACCCTCATGTTCCCTACAACTATCAAAAAGAATCTTATCCACCTCTTGGTTCAACTGATCTATCCATCTATCAACCATTCCAACCTTACTCCTCATTTGTACAAGATCATCAACCTCCTTACTCAAAAAAACTGGTGTTTCCAAAGCAATTGATTGAGAGGAAATAGGGGTAGATACATCCTTCAGGAACTTATGTAATTGGTCTAATTGATCCGTAAGATCATCTTTTCTTGGTTTGTCCTTTATCATCCTAGATTTGGTGAAGGATGCCACTATGTCAACAAGGTTCATCTCCTAATTTCTTGTTGGTTTCCCAAAATTAATCATACCCAACTGATAATCAGTCAATTTCATATATTTCTTATCCTTTTCTACCATTGGAATGGCACATTCCACTATGATTTCACCTGTATATGTTATCTTTGTCGAATGAAGGACCCTATACTTTTTCTTGGGCCTCTCTTTCTCTATTTCTTTCATCATGTCTTCCCAATTCAAGGGCTGAGGTTGGAATATTTGTTTCCTTTCTAGGTTGAGTTTCAATCATGTTGGAGTAGTAGGAGGAGTTATCACTTGACTGGATGAAGAAGTACTAGGAGAAATAAGTTTCCAAACTATTTCCCTAGGATGAGAGTCAACCTCTTGATGTTTCTCCTTCTCTGTGCTTTCCTTAGCCAATTTTTCAGCCTCAGGTTTATCTTTTTTCTCTTGTACCCTTTTAGCTTCTAGCTCCTTTTCCAAAATTTCATCTTCTAACCTCTTCTCCTCTAACATTTGATCCCTTTTTATTTCAAGATATCTAAATCTATCCCATACTTTCTTAGACTCTTTCTCATGTTTAGCAAGTGATTTTGCCTCCTTTTCTCTCAACAGGCGTTCTTCCTCTTCCCTCCTTTTGTGAGGTTCCTCAACTACTCTAAATTTTGCCTCTAGGGCCTCTCTATCTCTCCTTTGTTGAGCTTTCTCTTCCTCAAGCTCATGAATCTTTTGTAACATAGGTAACTTATCCCTTTCTTCTTTAGTATTCAATTCTTGTTCTTTTTGTAGATGCAACAAATTTTCCTTTTCCTTTTGTTTCCTTGCTAGCTCTTCTTCTTTAGCTTTAGCTTCAGATTCTTGTTGCCTAGCAAGTTCCTTAGCTTGTGCTTTGGTATCTTCTTCCTTATTAGCATCCTCAAAGAGTTTCCATTGATCCTTTGAGGTGAGGACATGCTCAGTCCCCACATCTTCAGTCTCTTCATTGGGTACAATCACAAGAGTTTCCTTGTCTGATTGGGTAGCCTCTAAAGTAGTATTAATATCATAGATCTCAACCTCATGCTCTTTCCCTTTTAAATATTCAACCTCTTTATGAAGGCTTGCAGTGGGCATCTCCTTAATAGGTTTATCTATAAGGGGAGGCTGAGTTGAGGTTTTACCTCTAGCAGTTGTTGATGCTCTAGGTTGAGATGAAGTCTCTTGTCTAGCAATTGAGGTCTTAGGGTGAGATGAGGTCTCTTTTGTAGCAGTTGTTGTTCCTTCACCTTGTGATTCAAGGATATCCTGAGTTGGTACTACTGGATGAGGCTCTTCCCCAGAGTTAGGAGGGAGAAAATCCAATGGCTCCTTAGGATCTCTCCTCCTCTTCATTCTTTTGAACCCTTGGGTACTTGCAACTTTCCTCTTCTTAGAAGTTTGAGCCTTTGGCTCCTTGATCCTCATCACCACCCACTGGATACTTTGATCCATCACTGTCCTTGTAATTTTCCTAATATAAATGGACTCTTCCTCATCCCAGTTTACTGGATCCAAGTCCTTGGTACATATGTTTTTCAGCCTCATACTAGGGATCCAAGGTTACACCATCATTTGATAATGTATCAGGAATATCTTCCTTCACCCCATACTCAATCATTAATGGGATGGAAAACCTTTCATAGTTCCTCCTACTTACATCACATTCATCTTGTAGATCAATCAAAAAATCTTCTAACAAATTGAAATGCATCTCAAAGATAGTAGGGAGCAAACCATTCATCTTATGCTTGGGATCAAAATGCTTCTGAGATGTATATAAACCCAATTTAAAATAAATCAATTCATCATAAATTTCCTTAGTAGCCACATTATGTATGCAACTATACTCTCCTAACTTCATGGAAAATTTATGGCAACCAGTCTTATGCTTGCTAGAAAATTTAAGATTAACTCCTATGGCCTGATAGATGAATTCCATAAGGAAAATTATGTTACTGTAGCATCTTGGAAGCAGATGAGGATGGCCATCAAAACCTGCCAACTTAAATTAAGTAAACTTGGGGTATTGAATGTACCAATGTCCCCATTCTGCAATGAATGTGATGGCTTCCTTTCTTAATCAATACCTTGCATCACCTGTCAACCAGTTAATGATAACATAAAAGAATGCATAATTAACCCTTCTATAGTGAAACTCTGATGCTTGCAAATTTAGTTGATCATAATGATCCCACACTTTCTTCTGTCCAAGAGATTCTCTGAATACTCTAACTGCTTTCGAACTAGGGAAAATTCCTCTCCTTGCAACTGCATACACTACATAAGAAGTCATGAAGAAAATCTTTGTTTTCCCCACTCTTAGAATTTGATTATGTAGGCTCTTTGAGAAAATCATTGGCCAATCAAATTGTTGCTTGCGATCCAAAATGGTTTGAATGAATGGAAACATCCATTCCTTAAAGTGTGAAGAGTCTATCTTTTCTAACACTCTGGAAAGCATCATGATTATGTCACCAATATCCTTATTGAAATATGATCTATTTGGTTGATCAGGGATCTTATTCAAGGATTTCCTTTCCACCCTCATTCATTTCTTGTTCATGTGGGTCTTGTTAGATTCCTTGTGGTTGCTATATAATTGAATTACCTCTACTTCATTGTGTTGATTGGTTTTTTGTGGTTTAGATGCATCAAACATGAACCTTATCATATATGGAGTGAGATCAATGATTATATTCCCTTGTAGGTCCACACATTTCCTTGTTTCTGAGTTGTAAGCTCCTGCTACAATAAGTATGAGCTATGGAAATTGAACTGATAGAGGAAAGAGGGAAACATGTTCCAATTCGGATTGAACAATTCTTTGTGTTCTCCCTGTCGTATCCTCTGTGAAAGTTTCTTCAACCAACTCCTTATAGTTGAATGGCCCTAAGTTTGTATCAATGATATCAGCCTTTTCTGAATCCACCTTGATGAATGTAAGAGTGGGACTCTTGTGCTTGTATCTCAAGGTGTAAGGGAGCTGCTCCACCTTTATCTTCTTAGGCTTTGTTGGCCTTGAACTTTTTGCAACCTAGCTCCCTCTTTGAGAAGCTTCTTCAGAAGCTTTTGACATTTTTCACTCATGCAAAATAGTATTGTATTAGATCAACAAAGACTTGTAAACCATTACATTGATATTACCTTTCATATCATCTTCTATTCATCCAAGGAAACTCTAATACTTAGTTAAATTTTTCACTTATCAGAAGCAGAGCCAAGAGAGAATCAGGAATAGAAAGTCTTTTAACAGAGGCAAAATTGGGATCAGAACTGGGATGAGAGTGGAACCAGGATAGGAATGGAAACTAAACCCATAACTACTTGATGGTTCCAATTTCTTTTCCCACTTTGGTTTCACTTCCACCAAAAGAATAAGGGTGTAGACTAGAATCAACATTCATCAGAAGCAAGATCATTTTTAGAATTCATTCTTATGCAAACACTTATGGGATGATTTCATTCTCAGATCCGCTTCTGCGAGTTTATTATTCAAACAAAGCACATTTAAACACACAGTTACACCAACCTCAGACTTAGGTCACATGAAACCATAAGGAAACTTTAAATAAGGGGTTTGACAACACCTTTAACAGGACAAAACCAAATTTGAAATTTTCAGGGCACAATATTGTAAAGGTCAATGCACAAACCCTAGTTTGCACGACTCATCGACTTATAGAAATTAGGGCTTCAAAACCATAACGTGAAAACCATTAACTTGACATAATAGTAGGATCAAAGGGGTCGTCAAATAAATTCAAACACTTTTAAAGAACATAAGATCCCTCAAAATGAAACCCTAGTTGAAACTAGGGCATGACAACATAGAAACACCACGAAAATGAAGAAAATGATAGCAGAATGACAAAATGAATGGGAAAATCCCAAAAAGTAAAATAGAAAATGGGAGGAAAACAAAACCAAACCAGAAACAACAAGTGAACCAAACAAGGAAACAAGCAAAGATCTCTGAAAGAAAGTCTCACAAATGCACGAATAACACAACAAATGATAGAAAAGGAAAAGACAAATGGAATGGTAAAACCACCTACCTCAAAATGCCACCAAGAAAGGTTGAAACTTTGACAAGAATCCACTCACCAATGTCTGCCCACAACTAAATCGTGCTCCTCTCAAAGTTACTCAACCTCTCGCTCATAATAATTTTTTAGATAATGAGTATGAGCTAAAATAACCTTGATTAAGGTTTAAAAAAAAATTCACACATGTGAGAGAAGTGGAATTAATGTCATTAATGCAGTTGGTTCGGTGTGGAAACAAAAGCGTAAATGAGTATTCAACTAATGTGCTAATCAAAGGTAGGGTAGACGTGGAAGTGGAGTCAGAATAGAACAAAGAAACTTTACCCAAGTCTCTTATCTAATGTCGAATCATGTTTTGGTCTGGCAGAAAGGAAAAGACAACAAAGGGAATGGGGGAAAAATTGAACCCAAAACTGGACCCAAAACCTTTACAAAGTTTTGAGTCTAGTTCCGATTCTAGTTCTACTCCCAAAAAAGGAAGAAACACCAACACAAGGATAATGAAAAAAGAAATGAAAGGAAGAAAGACTAGAATGAAAACCAGACCCAGACAAGACAACAAATGAGGACAAAACACAAAGGAGAAAAGCGGGAGCAGGGTCGAAACCAAAACCAGACTTAGAACTTTTACAAAGTTCCCAATTTGGTTTCCGTTCTGATTCCACTTCTGTCTAAAGGGAAAAAAAATGAAAAAGAAAAAGAAAAAAATGAAAATCCAAAGGAGGAAACCATCCCAAAGGCCCAACATGAGAAAAGCAACAAAGAAACAGACAAGGAAAGAAGCGAAGTCGGAACCAGATTGAAAACTGGACTGGGAACTTTGGAAAAAGTTCTAAGTCTAGTTTCAGCCCACGTTTTGAACCCGTGAAAAAAAAAGGAACAAGGTCTTTGGAGGAAAAAGAAAAACTCCTAAGACCCAAACAAAACACCAAGGACAAACAAAAACAAAGGGGGACCCATTTTGATCCAAAACAAGATTGGGTTGTTATGCAAGGCATAACAATTGGTGACTCGACTAGGAAAATGGTTTACTCATTTTCAAGACATTGAAGAATTTAGTCACCTAGAACCTCTAGTTTATGAACATTCTTACTCAAGTAGGATCAGATATATTGAACAAGGTTGAGCTGGAATCTCATATGTAAATCAACATGAACTACTTTGAATCTGAGTGGGTGTATGTATGGTGCATCTTTCTCCATAAAAAGATTCTTTACCCATGAACAACTATACCTAAGATTCAATCTACATAAGTTGAGTCTTTTAATTGTCATGCAATGATATCCTGGGCATTGCTTTGCTGCCAGCTAGGCATCCATAGCCCCGATGGAGATACCTCTAGTTCTCTCAAAGAATTTCTCTACTGCCAGTCAGACATCCATAGCCCCGATAGAGATACTTGAATTACCCATTTGATATTGAGTTTGCCTTCTTTCAATGTTTCTCTTTTCTCCTCCCTTTTTTAGGCTTCACTTGTAGGAATTCTTTATTAACTTTTCTCAATACTAAGATATAATTAATCTGAAATGTTGGTTGAGAACTATAGTGGAACTCATGATAGTGTTAGGAATTGGATTTTTCACTTGAATCTAAGATACAACAACCCTAGGACAAATAAGAATGTCTTACATAGGCAGATGTTTTTATCTATTTTGTGATATATTTCAATAATGGTTCATGAGTTTGTTTATAATATACCTTATTCTTAATAAATTTTCAAACCATTACTTAAAATGATCATAAGACACAAGTTTAGAATGAAATATTTCAATAGACATATGTACTTGAAAAATACCTAAACCAATTTCCCTCCTAGTGCATACATGTAGTATACTTTGAATAACAACCCCTTCATTCTGAAATGGAGGAAAATGAAGGTCCCCAAAAACCAGGAAAAAACAAAATAGAACAATAGAAAGAAAACAAAGGGAAAACAAACAATCAAATAACACACCAAAACAAAAAGGAAACTAATTACATATATAGAACCAATAGAAAATTAGAACTTCATGGGCCAAAATAATGTTTGAGAAATTGACCATTGATAGGCAATGGAATAGGTTCTCCTATTAAAGTGCTCAAAAAAAATACATTCTCACCTAGGATTTTGGCTATCTGATATAGACCCAACCTAAGTCGGTCAAACTTCTGGTGGTCCCCTTTCTTTTCCCTAGCCTTATCCCATAACAGTACAAGGTCTAATATTCTAAAGGCATTAATTTTGGCTCTTTTGTCAAACCAATGTTTGACAACAACTTGATGTTTAGAAAACTATTGTAAAGCAGCATCTCTTTGTTCTTCCATATTAAGTTAACTATTTGGTCTAACTTCTATCCTATCATCATTTGAATAGAATTCTTGTATAAACCTAAGAATAGGTATATGTATATGAATAGGAAAGATTGGATCTTTCCCATAGACCAAATTAAAAGGTGAATTTTCTAGGGAAACCTTAATGCGAGTTCTGTTTTCCCATAAGGAAAACCTCAATCAAGTATGCCAATACCTAGGATGACTTTATAATAGCTTCCTAATTACTTTCAATATATTTTTGTTAGTAGACTCAGCTACTCTATTCCCTTGTGGGTAGTAATTAGAATAATATTTCAAGACAATTTTGTGCTCATAATCCCATTGAATAAACTCAACAAAAGAGAAAGTAGGGCTATTATCACATACTAGAGCAAAAGGTACTCCTAACCTGGTAATGATGCATTCATTAAGAAATCTGATGACTACCTCGGTGGTGTTGTTCTTACAATGCTGAGCTTTAGTCCAACACATACAATAGTTAGTCACCGTCAAAATGAATTTGTGACCTACATATGAGTTTTGGTTAATAACCCTAACAAAATCCAGTGCCCATTGGAAAAATGGTCTTACCTCATACATTGGTTGTAGGGGCATCGTTGGATCACGTTCCTTGGATGTCAAAGTCTAACATGTATGACATGTCCTCACATGTTGGTGAGCATCACATAACACATGGGGCCAGTAATAACCTTATCTAAGAATTTGGTGTGCCAAGGAATCAACAAAACCATGTCCAGTACTCAACAATGGCGTGTTTTGCTTCTTGCTAATCCAAGCAGTGCATGTAAACACCTTCAAAATATATTTTGCACAAGGATCCTCCTTTAAGAATGTAATGGAAGATCTTCATCCTTAATTCTCTCCTTTGAGTAGTATTCACCACATCTAGGCATTTATTATTAAGCGGAAAGAAGATCAGATCTATATACCAAGGATCATTTGTAAATGATTGCACTGTGTATTGTTGGCAAGTAATATTCTTATCAACATCCACCATAGCTTTAGATAATCCTTGTCCTCAAATGAGCTTCACTAGATGTATTTCAAGGTCAAAATCTTGTAAGATTTCCATCCACTTTCCTCTTCTCTCCCCTAGTTCACTCTGCACATGAGGAGGGATTTCACAACAAGATCATGAACTATGGAAATGACCTAACTATGAAGGATATAGTGTCTGAAATTTTTGAGTGCTCATACAAGTGCAAAGGCTTGCTTTTCAAGAGGTGGATATCTGACTTTTGCATTATTAAATGGGGAACTCATAAAATAAATATGCCTTTCATCTCCCTCACTTTTTCACTATGTCAAAACAACAACACACAAATGATTAGATGCAAAAGAATAGATATAAAAAGGCTTCAAATAATCAGGGCTAGCTAGGACTGGTGCCTCTAAAATTGATTGTTTAATCTATGAGAAAGTAGATTTAGTTTCATTTCTCCACTCAATCATAGCATCCTTCTTCATCATTTCGTTGAGGGGTTTGACAATATCCGCAAACCTAGTTATGACCTTCTGCACAAAATTAATTTTTCCAAAAAAGGACCTCATCTCCTTTTTTCTACCAGGCATGGTCAGTTTCAGAATGGATTCCACTTTATCTAGGTTAACTAAGATTCCATTCTCTAAGTTTATGTGGCCTAGTAATTTTCCTTGTGAAACTCCAAACACACACTTTTTTGGATTAAGGGAGATTCTATAACTTATGCACTTTTGAAGAACCTTCAGCAGATCTGCAATAGGGTTTTCTCTATTCTTTGAAAAGACAGTCAAGTCATCCACATATATAATAATACACTTACCTACCAAATCCTTGAATACCACATCTATTCCTTGCTGAAAGGTAGCTCCAATGTTGATAAGACCAAATGGCATCCATTGATAAGCAAATTTCCCCCATTTGGTAGTGAAGGAAATCTTCATCCTATCCTCATAGTTGACCATTACCTGATTGTATCCTGAATACCCATCTAGGAATGACATCATTTGGGAACCGTTTACTCTTTGTAACACCTCATCTAGTGAAGGAAGAGGATAATTTTATTTCTTTGATGCTTTGTTAAGGTTTCTAAAATCAACACATAACTTGATCTCTCCACTCTTCTTACAAATAGGAACCAAGTTAGTGACCCAAGTCGAATGTCTGACTGGAAAGATTATCCTTGCAAACAACAACTTTTGCACTTCTTTATTAGGGGCTCGATCAAGGAATTCAATGGGTGTTGCTTTTGGTAGAAAGGCTTTTCTTCGGGCTTCAAGGGGATAGTAGGTGTCATTACTAACGTATCAAAAAAAATTAGGTCTTCATACCCCCAAGTGATGGCTGCCATGTCCTTCTTTAATGCTACAAGGATTTTCTATCGAATGTGTTTGGGGCATATTTCTCCAAAAAAACATTCTTCTCAAGACTTGAATTTTCCAAATTAACTAACTCATACTTTCCTCCATCAACATCAGTAACCATCTTTTCATGAGCTCAATGATGAAATTCAAAGATCCTTTCCAATGCTACCATTCCCTTAGGAATATTGTTTGTTTTTAGGTTCATTATCACCTCTGCATCACATGTGTTATGCCTTGCATAACCACCCCACTTTGATTTGGATCAAAATGGGTCCCCCCTTTTTTTTTCTTTTGGTTTCTTTGCTTCTAGTTACTTGCTTTCCTCTTTCAAATTCTTGTGTTTTCCTCCTAATTTTGACTTTTTCTCTATCTGATTTAATTCTAGTTTTGTCTTAGCTTGAGTTGGTCTTCTTCTTGCTGAAAATTGAATGAAATAATCATGAGCAACAAAATGGTTTATTTCAATATGTTTCATATGCTTTGGGACTGATGCAAACCTTCCTTTTTGTAGGGTTAAATCCTACACTTGATGATATTTCTCAGCTGAGGCTCAGTTGGAAGACATTCCTCAATCTAGTTGGTCATAAAGTTAGCTAAGGAAAAATTGACAGGACCCTGGCGATGCCACAATGATAAGAAATCATATGCAGGCATTAATCGCCAAGACATCAATCATCATCTTAGTGACTAGGAGTTTCCTATCGGCATGAGTTTTTCTTCAGGGTGAGGTCACAGCGAAGTCTCTATGTCTCGCCGACCACTGTCAAAAGGATTCATATATCAGCATAAGGTTTTCTCTTCGCCAAGAAGTCTTGGGGAATTCATAAAGTCTCACCGACTAGCAAAAAGGGGCTAACATTTCAGTGGGAGTTGTTCTCTTCAGTATGTGCTCTCACCGAATGCCAGGAGTCTTGCCGACAGGGAAGGGTCTATATATCGGCAAAGCAAGATAACATCACCAAGAAGTCTCGACGAATGGGTGCAGTCTCGCCAACAAGGGTGTCTTCGGGGAGAGTGTGGGCGTTCGGCATAATGTCTCACTGCTGAAATATAGTCACGGCGACTAGGAGCTACACTTCGGGAAGAGGCTTGTCTTCGAAGTAAAGTCATGGCGAGTTCTTCGTGTCTCACCGATCGGCTCATAAGTGAACACCTCGGTCAAACAATCGACATTCGACATAAGGTCTTGGTGAAGTCTCTTGGTCTTGCCAACTGGTGGTGAGAGTTTCCCATTGGGGAGAGAACGAAATTGTCACGGCGAAAAAAGTGGACTTATGAAGGCTTTCACCGAGACATAAGATGTTTGCAGGACATCTCCCTGACAAGAGAATCCTACAGCGATGAATGTGAAACAAACGAACCCATATCGGCATGACTACAAAAAGGTCTCCCCAAAATGAAAGGATCGCCAAAGGTGATCCCTTCGGCATAAAGTCTGGCCGAAGTGCTAAAGTCTCGGTGACACAGAGGGGAGTCACCAGGAGTCTTGTCGACATGAAGGGGTCACCATAGGGTCTCCCCAACCATGCAAGGTCCCACTGAAAGAAATGGAGCTTGCCAAGAGGGTAATTCCTTCGCCTTAAGGTCTTGGCAAAGGAAGGAAGTCACGCCAAAACATAAAAGCTCGAGGCCGAAGGGATAGGAATGAACTCGGGGAGAAAAGATAGCGGCGCTATAAAGTCTCACTAACATGGAAGGGTCTTACCGATACAAAATGTGCTTGTCGAGAGAAGACGAGCTTCACTATGTGGTCTTAGCAAAAGAACACAGTCTTTTCAATAGGTTAAATGAACTCGATGTGACTTATGGAGCTCATCGAATGGTCTCATCGATTGGTCCAGGTCATGCCGATAGTTGTCAAAAGCGATATCATCACATCGGGGAGACACCAAAGGTGTCTCACCGACATGCAATGCATTCGCATGACCTTTGACCTCCCAGAAATCTTGCATGGCCCCTATTTCACCAATCACAGGGAACTCAGGAATTAATCCATTGGCTCTTTGACCGATTGACCACCCCTGTGTAAGAAGTGTGTCGAGTACAAACAAAATGGACTCCTTCTAAGATCCAAAGGCAATGAGTCGGCTCAGGTGAAATATTCAGATCTACAGAGAGGCCTGATCATGCTTCTTGAGGATGGTCAACGTACAAAGAAGTCCAGAATAGAAAAGGAAGCTGAAAAGAAGAAGAATCCATGACTCACAGGGACAGTTGTGGTAACCACCAGCGGAGATTGACTAGTATTAATGGTAAAGTGCCTTGGAGATATTCTGAGCATTCAAGATGACCCTGAGAAGAGTTTGAAGGTGGATACAGAGACATAAGAGTAAATTTTGCAGTTACAAAAGATCTAAGGTCATCCCCGGGACAACCTTTCAGCAATACGGATAGCAGGGCTTCGCTTTGAATGCAACTTTGACCCTCCTCAAAAGATCTGAGAGCTGACTCTCCTGCAGTCGGCAGATATTTTGTAAACCCTAGTGCAAGGGACAACACATTCAAGTTGGTACATTCTATATATAAGGTATTCTTGCCTCTGTGTAATATGTTAGAAGGATTTAGAGGAAAGTTAGCACTTCCAGATTAGAACTTCTAGGATTAGAGAACTTTTAGACTAAGAACTATTAGGAGTTATTTAGTTAATAGAAGGAGATAGAGTTGCATCTTGATTCTCATTAATGAGAGCTTCTCTTGTCTTCTTGTTTAGCAATTAGATTTCAATACAAACTGTAATGTATTTTCTAAGTTCTCTTAGTGTAGTTGGAAACAATCTGGAAACACAAATTCTCTATACACTAGTGATTGTGCCAGCTTTGTAAATATTGCTTACCTGTTTTATTGAAAGTAGAAGCAATCAAAGTTTAATCTACTTCATGTTGTGTTCCTGAATGATATTTGTCTTAATTGATCATTTGATTTGTGAAGTCTTCAAGGAATGAAATGTTATTTGTGTTTTATTTAAATGGTAGCCAAAAATATGTTATTTGAGTTAGCATTGAGAATGAAAGAGGCTGTGTGTCAATCACAAGCTTATCTTGTTCTGCAGTTTTAGTTTATAATTCCTTGAAGTTAACAAGTCTGGTTAAGATTGGATGAACTATTATTCTTTTCTGTTTCAAAACCTTGATCTATCTTTTGTTGTTTCTTTAAAACCCTAGTTAGAGTAGGTTTTATTTCATGCTTGATCTTAGAACAATCCAGAAGCTCATACTAGTAGGCCCCTTGAATATTACTGTTGGATTGACCACTCAGTAACATCAGCACAGTTTAGACCCAACTACAAAGACCTTGGGAGCTAAGGCATCCATGTGTTTCCTTTCTCTTTTAGGAGAAGTAGAATAGTAATATTCTGCTTGCATTGTTGTGGTGCCAAAATCATCATCAACAGGAACTGGTGCTAGAAGAAGGGCCTAGAAGGGAAAATTGGATAAATTTGGGTTTTCCTCTCCAGAAAGGCCTCACAGAGTCCTTCGATCAGCTAAAAATCCATCACTATTGATAGAACTCAAGACCCCAACAAGACACAAGGTTTGAAAAACTGGGGCCAGCATCATACCACCCTTATCAGCTCTGCTCACTCCACCAGGTTTTTCACCAATACCCCAGTGGATACCTATCAACCCACCATCACGTCCATCTCAATTGTCATCATAGCTGGTTCAACCCATACAACAGCTGGCTCAACCACCACCACTGCCACCAATGGCATTCTTTTAGAATAATCCCTCTCCATTAGGGACTATTCCTAGAGGTTTTCATGACCTGCCTAAGAACCCTGAGAAATTCTACCCCAAGTATATTCATGGCGAGTCAAGGAGTGTTGAAGAGCACATACAAGCTTTAAAGGATGCTTGTACTAGAGCTCAGATAGCTCACCAAGATGTAGTATGTCAGTTGTTCCCTTATTCTTTAGGAGACATGGCATACAATTGGTACCTTAATCTCCCTCAAGGTTCTATTCTGACCTGGACACACCTAGAAAATGCTTTTATTAATCAGTTCAGAATCTATGTGGATCTAGCTCTTTTATATCACCAATTCGCTACCATCAGAAAGGAACCAGGTGAACCTTTTCCTTTATTCAATACCAAGTTCCAATGAATGTATAGAAGATTGCAAGATCCTTATTTATTCACTGAGGATAGTGCCATTGAAGCTTACTTTAGGGTTATAGACACCTTGTTGGGCTTGTTCTTGCAAAGGACCTATCAACTAGTTGAGATTGACTCTCTATCCAAAGTCTATCACCTAGCTATCAAGCTGCAGCAACAAATCAGTTTTCAACAAGGAGGCCTAGGAGGGGGTTTCCCTTCAATAGGATACCAGATGCATAGCTCAACTCCTCTATTCAACCCTATCCCAGGGATGTCTTCTTCACATTATGGGCCTATGTATGAATTGCAAACCCAACCACCTATTCCATTCTTTGCTACTAGGACTTCTGATCTTTTTCAACAATCATAGCTTCGTCAATTTCCCATGGTCATCAGAACCAAATTGGAACACCAAGTCATGTTGACCAGCCACCTATTGTTAAGAGCATTGAAAGTGAAAAGATAATCCAACTTACAAATGAGGTAGAAACCTTGAAGAAAACACTATCTCAAGTTACAAATGACATGGCTCAACTTTGATTGAACTCCTCCCAAAACAATCAGGGTAGCTATCAGAATCCTAACAAGTACAACCAAAGGGGTTATCAGGGCCAAAATCCCTCTAACCAAGGGTTCCAAAACCAAAACAGAGGGTATAATCAAAGGCCAAATAATAATAGACAATGGAATATAGGGCCCAATAATGGTGGAGTCTCTCACAACTATTAGGAAAATGAGGAAAGAGCACATATTGCAAATGTGGCTGACCTCAACTTCATGACCAATTGGTGCAGACTGCATGATACTGCAGCCCATTCTGAGATAAACTTCCCTCAGATGGAGAAAGTTGTCTAGATGGCACATGCGGATGCCCACACATTCTAGGGGAATTCAAACAAAGGAGGTGATTCAGTGGATACCACAATGGCTTATGACATCTTTGAAAAAGAGCCTTCATTCCCAAGGCAAGAAGAGAATGAACCAGAGGAGGATTCATATGATGCCCAGACTTTTCAAACAAAAGGACACTTTCTGAGAAATCAAGGTAAGGGTCCATTCACTACACCAACACCTCCTAATCACATGGTGCCTCCAAATCAATGTGCTGATAATAATCCTCCACCAAAAGGCCCGCCTGACCTCCATAACAAGGGTAACTCCTCTGCTATTTTCAAAAGTAATTCAAGTTATAATACAAAATTTGAAATTGTTTTTGAGATGCAGAAACAAAAAATTCTTTGTCATATTTTGACATTTTAAAGTGGTGCCCTGCTCAAAAGGAGATAGTGCTGAAAGCTCTAGAACAAGCTGATAAGTCAAAAGGAAAGAGCAAGGTGGCACCTGTTGGGGACGTGAATGCAACCTTATACAGAAACAAGGTAGGTACTCCACCTTTCCTTAGAATTTCTGGGAAGAACCTACACAATTGTTTGTTGGATTCAGGGGCTTCAGGAAATGTCATGGTGTTTTCCATATGCAAGAAGTTAGGATTAAACCCCATTCAAACCAATAAGAAGGTCATTCAACTTGACAAAATAGAGGTTAATGTGGTAGGGAATTAAGAAACATACACGTTCAAGTAGGATCAGATCCTAGGATCTTGACCAACATAGATATTCAAGTGGCAGATATTTCTGAGACCTATGGTATGCTACTAAGCCGAGATTTGTTGAAAAATTTAGGGGGATATCTTTCCCTTGACTTTTCACATATGTGGGTATCATGGAAAAGGATTCCTAATCATATTAGGATTGAAAGTGAGCCTCGCCTCAAGCATATTATCACTGAGTATGATTGTCTCAATGAGGTGGCTTACTTTGAGACTGAGATGGGGGTTTATAAAAGAGAAGAAATTCTAATCTTCTCAGTTCTCCATTCTTAAGACATGTCAATGTAGAAACTCCCTGACTCCATGATTAATGAAAATCAACAAGCCTTGATTAGAAAGCTGCAACAAGACCAACTAGTCTTGGGAGAATGGGTAGATCTGCAAAGTCTCCTGCTCCCTAATTGGTGCAGGGTACACTATCAAAATCACTCTGAATTAACTTGCCAACCCTGCATTGACATTTTAGATCATGTTGCCCAAGATAAAGAGGCTAGCACAAGCCACCTTAAGACCATTGTAGATCGCTTCTCATTTGAAGCTATGGAAGCAACAATGCTAACTAGGGATAGGACACTTCTAAAAGAAATTCCTTCCCAAATTGAACTAGCCTCAGTCACATGTCTTAACCAACATACTCATGAGGAGTAGCCCGAATGTTTGTTTGACACCCATGCACTCACGGATATACCAAAATCCAAGGGGTTAACCCAAGAGACAAGTGAATGTTAAGAAGATAACTTTGGGCCACATGATACATCTATATAGGGATTGGGAATTACTCCTGAGGAACCTACTAAACACCCATTCCCTGTATTTAATTCAAAAGATCAAGTAACCCCACCCTTGGATCATTTTGTCCAATGGCCCACGATGACCCCAAAAGGACCAACCCTAACACATGATCAGCTATGGACCCTTACATTTGATGGATCCAAATCTAAGATAGGCTATGGTGTTAGGATTGAACTAACCAGCCCTAAAGGGAAAACCTTTGCTTCTTACAGGTTGCAATTTGGATGCACAAACAACATAGCAGAGTATGAAGCTTTGGCACGAGGATTGATGTTTGCACATAAGAAGAAGGTCACTACCTTGATGGTCAAGGGAGATTCAGAAATAGTTATCAGGCAAGTGCGCAACCAATATACATGTCACAACAAGAGGCTGGTAGCATTTAGGAATAGGGTATTGAACCTGATCAAAGACTTTGATGCCTTTGGGATTAGCTTAATCCCTAGAGAAGAAAATTAGGTAGCTAATTCATTGGTTGTTGCTGCAAGCACCCTGGAACCTATGCAAGGCTCTAAGCTCAAGAAATTCTCAGTAAAATTAATTTCCACCCTTGCAGTTTCAAATAATATCAAGAATTTTTAGGTTTTCGATGATGACCGACATATGCTTGCTTTCCTAGCAAGTTCTGATGTTTTTGAGGGGAAAATTATTGATGATTCCAACAAGGATCAAGGAGATTGGAGCCCTGAGGAATGTGATACAAAAGGGGTTCTTAATCTGAAAATTAATAACATTCCCAAGGGAATGGTTGCTCTAGAAAGAATCTTTGACTTAGACCCAAGGGCTCGAGAGAAAGTATCAGCTGAAGAAAAGGGAGACGAATATGAGACAGTTAACTTAGCTGATTCTGGCCCCGAAAGGAATGTCTGCATAAGGAAAGATTGCCCTGAAGCAATTAGAAAAGACATATTGGAAGCACTTAAGAAAAATATTTCTTCAATTGCTTGGGGATATGAAGATCTCTAGACATTTGATGCTTCTGTTATGACTCACACTATCCCCTTGAAGCCCGAGGCTAAACCTTTCCGACAGAAGTAGCATCTTGTGAATACCCTGATTGAGCCATTGATCTATAAAGAAGTTCAAAAGTTGCTATTTGCAAGGATAATCTTCCATGTGCGCCATTCAACGTAGGTGGCTAACTTAGTTCCAGTCTGTAAGAAGAACGAAGAGATTAGGCTATGTGTGGACTTCAGAAACCTGAATAGAGCCTCAAAAAAGGATAATTACCCACTTCCTTCTCTGGATGAAGTCTTGCAAACTGTTAATGGATCTCAGATGATTTCATTCTTGGACGGTTACTCTAGATACAATCAGGTAATGGTCAACTTTGAGGACAGGATGAAGACAACTTTCACTACAAAGTGGGGAATGTTTGCATACAGGAGGATGCCTTTTAGGCTGATAAATGTTGGAGCAACTTTCCAGCGTGCCATGGACATAGCTTTCAAGGATCTAATTGGAAAATGTATTATGATTTACATAGATGACCTGATAGTGTTTTCCAAGGATCGCCTGAACCATGCTGCCAATTTAGCTAAGGTTCTCCAGAGGTGTATCTAGTATGGCGTCTCCCTGAATCCCAGCAAGTGCGTGTTTGGAGTCTCTAAAGGAAAGCTCTTGGGACATATAATTTTAGAAAGGGGAATATCAATTGATCTAGATCAAGTTGAGTCCATTCTGAAGATCACCGAGCCAGGAAGTAAGAAAGAAATGAAGTCTTTCTTCGGGAAAATCAACTTCGTAAGGAAGTTCATCACGGGCTTTGTAGAGATTGTAAAGCCTCTGAACAAAATGATGAAGAAGGATGCCAAGATAGAGTGGATGGATGAGGCAAAGGATGCGTTCTCACAAGTCAAGTGAGCCATCTTGGAAGCACCCATTCTCACCAGCCCTAACTACTCAAGATTGTTTTATATCTATTCTTTCACCTCTGAACACTTGTGTGCAGCTGTATTAACCCAACGAGGAGAAGAGTCAGAGGAGAGGCCGATTGCTTTCATGAGTTCTCCCTTCAAGAATGCAGAATTCAGGTACCCGCCCCTAGAGAAGCAAGCTTTCGCACTAGTCTGAGCTATCAAGAAGTTTTGACATTACATCCTTTGCAGCCAAATCATTGTTGTAGTTCTAGATGCAGCTGTAAAGTCTCTACTTATGCAGAGCGAGTTGGGGGAAAGAAGAGGAAAGTGGATGGCTATCTTACAATAGTTTGATTTGGAGATACGCCCTATGAGACTCGTCTAAGGTACTGGTTTGTTTGAATACATGGCTAAGGCTGGCGACAACATCATCTATCAACAATACACAACCCAGTCCTTCTCCAATGATCCCTAGTATGCTGATGTTGTCCACCTGATGCTTAACAATCGATGTCCACAAGGAATGAATGCCACTCAAAGGAGAGCCCTAAAACTGAAGAGTTTTGATTACATGCTCAAAGGAGGGTTGCTATACAGGAGGAATTTTGAAGGAGTATACCTGAGATGCCTTGATCATCAAGAGGCTAAACATGTGATCTCTAATTTTCATGAGAAACATGGCACAGTTCATGGTTCTCCAAATTCATTGGCACACTAGATTTTCAGATCTGGTTATTATTGGCCCTGTGTATTCAAAGATGCCCATCAACATGTGAGGACATGTCATATTTTTGCATCAAGGGAATGCCATTCAACAATGCCCCTACAGCCGGTCTATGACGTAAGGCCCTTTGCCCAATGGGCACTAGATTTCATTGGGGTGATCAACCCAAACTCTTTTGCAGGACACAAGTTCATTATGACTGCCACTGACTACTGCACAAGATGGACAGAGGCTATACCCTATAAGAACTACACCATAGAGGTAGTGATCAAGTTCCTTACTGAGTGCATCACTACAAGGTTTGGGGTACCCTTCGCTCTGGTATGTGATAATGGTTCCTCCTATTCTACTAAATTCATTTCTTGGGCATATGATCACAAGAACATCCTAAAATATTCTTTAAATTATTACCCACGAGGCAATGGGGTTGTAGAGTCAACAAACAAGAATCTCTTAGGGGTAATTAAGAAACTGTTAGAGCATAACCCTAGAGACTGGCATACCCAGCTTGGATTCAAATTATGGGCAGATAGGACTAGGATTAAGGCTGCTCTAAAGACTTCACCATTCAAGTTGGTGTATGGCCAAGAGCCTATATTCCCCATCCATTTACAAATACCTATCCTTGAATTCATGCAAAAATTCTTCTCCAATGACAATAGGATAGAGGTCAGGTTAGCTGCTTTGTTGAAATTAGAAGAGCAGAGAGATGTGGCCTTACAACAATTCTTTAGGCATCACGCTGTTGTCGAACGGTGGTTTGACAAAAGAGCCAAGATAAAGGCTTTTAGGATATCAGACCTTGTGTTGCTTTGGGACAAGGCTAGCAAAAAGAAAGGCAATCACCAAAAGTTTGACAAACTCTGGTTAGGCCCTTATCAAATTGCTGAGATCCTAGGGGAAAATGATTTCAAACTGAGTAGCCTAACTGGAGAACTTGTTCTTTTGCTTGTTAATGGGCAGTTCCTTAAGCACTATTTTGAATCTTGAGGCTTATTAATTTCTGTTGTGTATATAAGTAATTCGTTGTTCTTTATGTAAATAACTTTTTGTCTCCTGTTTGTAAATAATTTGTATTTTTGTAAATACTTTTGTGTTTCTTCTTGTCAATAATCTACTGCTCCTTGTGTAAATAATTTACTCTTTGCTTATAAATAGTTTGTTGCTTATTTATTTTTTCTTTGCTTTTGTCCTTTGTGTTTTCTTTGTTGTTTGGTCTTTGTTTTGTTTCGTTCTTTGGGGTCGATCTGTCCTTTCCACCTAGAGCTGTGGGCTATTAACTAAAGCATACTTTGGTCATTAGGAGAGAAGTGGTTTAGATATTTTCTGGTTTTCTGATTGGATGATTTGTCCTCAATTCGTTGTTTTATGCCCGTTGTCAATAAAAGTTGTGGAAAGTTTTGAAAACAAGGTGCCAAGTAAGAACTGTCACAAATAACTAAGATCATCTCCTCTTGTATTGGTACATTTGTCCTAGGGTGATAGTGTGTATGATTTGAGTGAAAAATCCGATCTTCCAAGTGTTGTTATGAGGTCCATTGTAGTTTTCAACCCATATCAGATATTAAACATCTGACATATTGAAATGAAAAAGAGAATTAAATGAAATATCTGAAACTTCAAAAGAAAAAAAAGAAAAGAATTATCAAAAGAAAAAGAGGATTCAATATGAATGGGTGATTCCAGTATCTCTACTGGGGCTATGGACACCTGACTGGCAATAGAGCAATGCTATGAGAGAACTAGAGGTATTTCTGTCAGGGCTATGGACGCCTGACTGGCAGCAGAGCAATGCTTAGAATATCATTGCACGAAGGAAATCAACTCATGTAGCTCAAATCTTGCACATTATTGTTCAAAAGATCAAGAAAAATTTACAAAAGAGTGATGCACAATCAAGCACACACATTGATTCAGGGGGTAACCATTGATTGACTTACATTTGAGATTCTAGCTCTACTTTGTTTGTTATAACTGACCCAACTAAAGTTGTGATGTTCATGAACTAGGAGTTTTGGGTAGCTGAATCTATCAGATTAATGAAAATGGTTAAACCATTTTCCTAGCCGAGCCGCCATTTGTTATGCCTTGCATAGCCACCCCACTTTGATTTGGATCAAAATGGGTCCCCCCTTTTTTTCTCTTTTGGTTTCTTTGCTTCTGGTTACTTGCTTTCCTCTTTCGAATTCTTGTGTTTTCCTCCTAATTTTGACTTTTGATCTATCTGATTTAATTCTAGTTTTGTCTTAGCTTGAGTTGGTCTTCTTCTTGCTGAAAATTGAATGAAATAATCATGAGCAACAGAATGGTTTATTTCAATATGTTTCATATGCTTTGGGACTGATGCAGACCTTCCTTTTTACAGGGTTAAATCCTACACTTGATGATATTTCTCAGCTGAGGCTCAGCTGGAAGACATTCCTCAATCCAGTTGGTCATAAAGTCAGCTAAAGAAAAATCGGCAAGACCCTGGCGATGTCACAATGATCAGAATTCATATGCAAGCATTAATTGCCAAGACATCATTCATCATCTTGGCGACTAGGAGTTTCCTATCGGCATTATTTTGTCTTTGGGGTGAGGTCATAGTGAAGTCTCTATGTCTCGCCGACCACTGTTAAAAGGATTCGTATATGGGCATAAGGTTTTCTCTTTACCAAGAAGTCTTGGCGAATTCATAAAGTCTCACTGACTAGCAAAAAGGGGCTAACATTTCAGTGGGAGTTGTTCTCTTCGGTATGTGCTCTCACTGAACACCAAGAGTCTTGCCGATGGGGAAGGGTCTGTATATCGACAAAGCAAGATAACATCGCCAAGAAGTCTCGGCGAATGGGTGCAGTCTCACCGACAAGGGTGTCTTTGGGGAGAGTGTGGGCATTCGACGTAATGTCTCACCAATGAAATATAGTCATGGTGACTAGGAGCTACACTTCGGCAAGAGGCTTGTTTTTGGAGTAAATTCATGGTGAGTTCTTCGTGTCTCACCAATTGGCTCATAAGTGAACACCTCGGTCTAACAATCGACATTCGACATAAGGTCTTGACTAAGTCTCTTGGTCTTGTCGACTGGCGGTGAGAGCTGCCCATCTGGGAGAGAACAAAACTGTCACGGCAACAAAAGTGGACTTATGAAGGCTTTCACCGAGACATAAGATGTTTGCAAGACATCTCCCTGACAAGAGAATGCTACAGCGACACATGTGAAATGAAAGAACCCATGTCGGTATGACTACAAAAAGGTCTCCCCGAAATGAAAGGATCGCGAAAGGTGATCCCTTCAGTGTAAAGTCTAGCCGAAGTGCTAAAGTCTCAGTGACACGGAGGGGAGTTACTAGGAGTCTTTCTGACACGAAGGGGTCACCGTAGGGTCTTTATGACCATGCGAAGTCCCATCAAAAGAAATGGAGCTCGGCAAGAGGGTAATGGCTTCGCCATAAGGTCTTAGCGAAGGAAGGAAGTGATGCTGAAACATAAAAGCTCGAGCCCAAAGGGATAGGAATGAACTCGGGGAGAAAAGACAGGGGTGTTATAAAGTCTCACCAACCTGGAAGGGTCTCGCCGATACAAAATGTGCTCGTCGAGAGAAGAGGAGCTTTGCTATATGGTCTCAACAAAACAATGCAGTCTTACCGATAGATTAAATGAGCTCAATGTGACTTATGGAGCTCAGCGAATGGTCTCATCGTCTGGTCCAAGTCATGCTAATAGTTGTTGAAAGCAATATCATCACATCAGGGAGACACCAAAGGTGTCACACTGACATGTGATGCATTCGCATGACCTTTGACCTCTTAGAAATCTTGTGTAGCCCCTATTCCACCAATCACAAGGAACTCAGGAATGAATCCATTGGCTCTTTGAGTAATTGACCGCCCCGATGTAAGAAGTCTGCCGGGTGCAAACAAAATGGACTCCTTTTGAGATCCAAAGGCAATGAGTCGGCTTGGGTGAAATATTCAGATCTATAGAGAGGCTCGATGATGCTTCTTGAGGATGGTCGATGTACAGAGAATTCCAGAACAAAAAAGGAAGCCGAAAAGAAGAAGAAGCCATGACTCACAGGGACAGCTATGGTAACCACTAGTGGAGATTGACCAATATTAATGGTAAAGTGCCCTGGAGATATTCTGAGCATTCAAGATGACCTTGAGCAGAGTTCGAAGGTGGACACAAAGATAGAAGAGTAAATGCTACAGTTGAAAAAGATCTAAGGTCATCCCTGGGGAAACCTTTCAGCAGTATGGATAGTAGGGCTTTGCTTTGAATGCAGCTTTGACCCTCCTTGAAAGATCTGAGAGCTGACTCTCCTACAGTCGGCAGATATTTTGTAAACCCTAGTGTAGGGGACAACACATTCAAGTTGGTACATTCTGTATATAAGGCATTCTTTCCTCTGTGTAAAAGGTTAGAAGGATTTAGAGGAAAGTTAGCACTTCTAGATTAGAAAGGTTTAGTAGTTAGATTTCAATACAGACTGTAATGTATTTTCTAAGTTCTCTTAGTGTAGTTGGAAACAATCTGGAGACACAGATTCCCTGTACATTGGTGATTGTGCCAACTTTGTAAATATTGATTACCTATTTTATGACAGTAGAAGCGATCAAAGTTTAATCTACTTCATGTTGTGTTCCTGAATGATATTTTTCTTAATTGATCATTTGATTTGTGAAGTCTTCAAGGAATGAAATGTTATTTGTGTTTTATTTAAATTGTAGCTGAAAATCTATTATTTGAGTTAGCACTGAGAATGAAAGAGGTTGTGTGTCAATCACAATCTTATATTGTTCTGTAGTTTTAGTTTATAATTCCTTGAAGTTAACAAGTCCGGTTAAGATTGGATGAACTATTGTTCTTTTCTGTTTCAAAACCCTAATCTATCTTTTGTTGTTTCTTTAAAACCTCAGTTAGAGTAGGTTTTATTTCATGCTTGATCTTAGAACAATCCAAAAGCTCACACCAGCAGGCCCCTTGAATATTACTATTGCATTGACCACTCAGTAACATCAGCACAGTTGAGACCCAACTACAAAGACCTTGGGAGCTAAGGCATCCATGTGTTGCCTTTCTCTTTTAGGAGAAGTAGAATAGTAATATTCTGCTTGCATTGTTGTGGTGCCAAAATCATCATCAACAACATGTTTCAAGATCCCACTCCCCCTGATCTCTTTTTGATTCATCAATAATCTAGCCTTCACAGACATCTTAGCTTTCCAAGAAGGCAATTATATGCTGGTCATCATCAAAGACCTAGAAATTTTGAACATTATCTGGGATGGCTAGGATCGAGACTAACTCTACTGAAAATCTCTTCAACTTGAAATCTTGCATGGGATCCAAGGTGTTGGCAGCAACAAGTGCATCTATAATGTAGTTGTCCTCTCGAGGAATCAATTTGATGCCAAAGGCATCAAAGTCCTCTATTAAATTCCATACTCTATTTTTCTATGCAACCATCCTTTTGTTATGGCATGTGTATAGACTATGAAGCTATTTGATAATGACCTTAGAATCTCCCATGACTAATAGAGATGTAACCTTCTTCTGATGCACAAACATCAGTCCTCTAGCCAGCACCTCATATTTTGCTACATTGTTGGTATAGTCGAATTGCAACCTGTAAGACACAAAGTATGTTTTTCCTTTCAGGTTTGTTTTTCAACTCCCACTCCACTCCTTGATTTAGACCTAGAGCCGTCAAATTTAAGACTCCATAGTTGATCTAGAGCTGAGATTTCTTTCTATTTGGGGACTACAGGTGATTTCATGCTAGAAGTGGTTAGCGGCTCATACTGGTTTTGGTTACTAGATTTAAAGGCTTCTACAAATAATGTTTATCAGAAGAGTCACCTAGATTCAAAACCTGTTCAGAAACTACTTCCTGAACCTCCTTTTGGATCACTTCACAATTTGGTATGTTTTTCAACAATGCCTTAGGCATTGGAAGGTTATCTAGAGCAGGTGTGACAAAAAAATATTGAGATTCCTCAATCTTTCTTTGGAGATCATAACATAGAACCTTAGTATGCTCAAGTTGGGAAGGATCTTCCTCTTGAGTGAGGATGGTTCTTGTAAGGATGGTGGCATCCCTAGCTTCAAATGGTAATTGATTGATGGTTGTTTCAGGTTGGTATTCACAAGTTTCCTTAGCCTGATAGACATTGTTTGAAATATCTATGCAAGGTTGACATGTCAACTCAAAATGACTTTGGTAATGGATCTTGCACCAATTGGGGAGCAACAAACTCCATAGATCAGCCTGTTCTCCTAAACCAGTCTATCTTGTTGCAATTTTCTAATTAGAACTTGCTAGTTGATAGTGGTCATTGGGTCACTATGTTCTAAAGGTTGTAGATCATCAGAATTGATCATTGAAAAGGTCAAGATTTCTTCTCTTTTATATAGTTCTTTCTTGGTTTCAAAGTAAGCTACCTCATTAGGACAGTTGTATTTAGTGATCATGTGTTTGAGCCAAGGCTCACTCTCAATCCTAATTTGTGTGGGTACCCCTTTCCATGGTAGCCACATGTGTGAAAAGTATAAGGACAAATAACCCGCAATGCTTTTCATTAGATCCCTGCTTAGAAGCATGACATATGTCTCGAGGATATTAGCCACCTGAATATCCATATAAGTGTAGATCTATGGGTTAGATCTAACCTGTACAGGAATAGTTTTTAGTTCCCCTACCACATTAACCTTAGTTATATCTAACTGAATTACCTTCTTGTGAGTCTAAAGTAGATTCAAACCTAAATTTTTACAAATGGAGAAGGGCATGACATTACATGATGCTCGAGAATCCAAGAGGTAGTTGTGCAAATTATTTATAAAGATTCTCAAGCTTAGAAGGAATGGTGGGGTCCCTATCTTACCTTTGTATAGGGCTGCATTCATTTCATTTTTTAGAGTTGCTTTATTCTTTCCTTTCGACTGGTCTTCCTCCTCCAAAGCTCTTAACACAATGTCTCATTGGGTAGTGCACCACTTCATAATGTCAAAGAATGACTGTGAAGTCTTTTTTCTTTTGCATCTCTACAATAAAATAAAACTCCATGTCAGTTTTCATCTGATATTTAGGAACAAAAGATGAGTTACCTTTATTTTAAGATTCAAGTGGCCTTTTTGGTGGTGGTGGGTTATTGTCCACATTCTGATTGGGTGGAACCATGGTGTTTGGAGGGGAAAATGTGGTGAATGGGCCTTTATTCTGATTCCTTAGGAAATGACCTCCCTTAGATTGGAAGGCCTAAGCATCATATACGTCTTCTATTCATTCATTTTTTTCTTGGCTAGGGAATGGAAGTTCCTCATTGAAGAGTTCATAAGTAATGGTAGTATATGTGGATCCACCAAACTTGTTGGAAGGACCTTGCAACAAAGCATCAACCTGTGCAATCTTGACCATCTTCTCCATTTCAGGATAGTTAACATCAGAATGCACTACAGTTTCGTGTAGGCTACACCATTTGTCATGAAGTTGAGGTTTGCAACATTTGCAATATGTGGTTTTTCATCATGATCTCGATAGTAATGGGAAACTCCCCCATTATTTGGCTCAGTGTTACATTGCCTATTATTGTTGGACCTCTAGTTGTATCCCCTATTTTGGTTCTGGTAATTTTGATTAGGGAAATTCTAGTAACTTTGGAAGTTCCTCTGGTTCTTATTAGTGTTCTGATTGGAATAACTACATTGATTTTGGTAGTTCTAATTTTGGTTTTGATTTTGAGGGGGGTTGTATTTGAGCTGTGCCATATCATTGTTCATCTAAGACAATTTTTTCTTAAGGGTCTCCAACTATGTTGTCATATGAGAAGTACACTCACTTTCTGTAGTGGTTGCAACTGACGTATGTGTGATGGGGTTAGGTCCTCCAGCTTGATTATGGGAGTTTTGAACTTTCTACGAGGGATCAGGAGTTGGGACACTAAAGAATAATTGATGAGATGGTTATTGTAACTCAGATAATAGTCCATATGCAAAATGAGACATCCTCAGGACTGTGTTAAATAGTGAGGTAGGATTAGGTACTTGGGAATATCCTAGAGGGAAAAATCATCCTAGACCTCCTACTTGTTAATTGATCTACTGTTGCAGTTTAATAGCAAGGTGGTAAACTTTGGATAGAGAATTAATGTCAATGACTTTGTACATTCTCTACATAAATAGGCCAATCAAGGGATCTATAGCCTTCAAGTAGGCTTGGATGGCAATATTTTCAGCCACCAAGTAT
The DNA here is from genome assembly GCA_007258455.2 of Sequoia sempervirens. NCBI lineage: Eukaryota > Viridiplantae > Streptophyta > Pinopsida > Cupressales > Cupressaceae > Sequoia > Sequoia sempervirens. Next base: position 163,483,973 of record VDFB02105785.1, on the reverse strand, counting down.
GGATCTTGCAACCTTCTGTACATCCTCTGAAATCTAGTGTTGAACAGGGGTAACAGTTCATGGGGCTCTTTCCTGATAGTAGTAAACTGATGGTATAGGATTGTTGGATAAACATAAACTCAAAATTGATTAATGAATGCCTCCTCTAAGTTTGTCCAGCTCAAGATTTAATTGATAGGTAGATTCAGGTACCAGTTATAAGCCATGTGTCCCAATGAACAAGGAAACAACCTACATGCAACATCATGGTGGGAAATCTAAGCATGGGTACAAGCATCTTTGAATGCCTATATGTGGTCTTGAACACTTCTTGACTTGCCATGAGTGTACCTGGGGTAGAATTTCTCTAGGTTCTTTGGAATTTCGTGTATGCCACCAGGAATGACTCATAGTTGCAAAGGATTATTGGGAAAGAACGCCATAGGTGGTAGTGGTGGTGGTGGATTTGGTTGAGCCACTTGTGGTATTGGTGGAAACTCAGGTGGAGTAAGCAGTGGTTTTAACTGTGGGATCAAAACTCTATGGGCTTTTGGTGTAACAGGGGTTTGAAGTTCAACTAATAGTTTCTGGACTTTTAGGAGATCTGAGAACTCTTTCAAACCTTTCTAGTGAAAATGACCCAATTTGAGCTAGTTTGTTCCTCTAGGTCCTCCTTCTAGCACTAGATCTATTGATGGTCAAAGTAACACAACAACATTAAACAAAATATTTCTATCTATTTCTCCTGAAAAAGACAATTGATCTAAAACCACCTATCTTTCAAGGTCTCTATAGTTGGTTCTCAACTATGTTGATGTTCAATGGCCAATGCATTTGTAATGTTCAAGGGGCATGCTACTAAAAGGGTTACAAACTGCATCATACAAATTAATCTACATTTGGGGGGTGCAAATAAATATCAAAAGATAGGGAAGAGCTTAGGATAGTAAAACATGAATGCAAATTTCCTTCAATTTAGACATACAAACTTCATAATGAGTATTGTTTCCAAACAACTAAATCATGAAATGATACAATCTATAGCACAATCTATACAATTGCATTCATTCATAGTGCAAATTCAAGACATACAAATCATTCACCATTCACAAACTTCAAAATCCATAAGAACACACCATTAGCTCATCATCAAAATTCGTAGATCAACAAAAAAGAAAACCTCATTCACAGATAACTCAATGAAAATAGCCTCAGCTTTGGAATATTCTATTGATTTTCATCAAATAAGATACATTTCTGCACAACATTCATTGGCATACGAATGACCATTTGTTCATTGAAATCATCATTAAAACTAGTTCTGAAAATAACCTCTAACTGTATTGAAAACTGTAAAAATATCTAAGGATCTTTGCATAAAGTTGTAAAAAGTTTTTGAAATTGTAAAATTTCTTCCTTCTCCTTAGGCTGCTAATCTTTCTTCAATTATCCCACCTTTACAATATGGAGAGAAAAAATACATACAGATCAGTCCTAACACTAATTCCTCCAGTCACAAAAATGAGATCCACAAATTTAGGGAATCACTGGAGCTGCATGAGATGAATGCCCTATTGATCTATAGGTCACTTGTTAATGAATTTGTTACCAAAATCTAATGCACCAAGAGGGAAGATAGAACTTTTGGGGATCTCCAATTGAAGTGAGGTCATGATACTGTAAAATAGGAGGGAAAGAGACTCATTTGTCCAACAAACCATGTTACCAGGTGTCCATTAGTAATAGAATGCTCACTTCCTTTTTAATCCTACTTTTTCTACTCAAGAAGGTACTCATCGTAGCTAGTGAGCACTTGTTGGAGTATGTATGCATCAAGCCCATCTACCCAATCATCTTCAAATTTGATTCTATTCAATTATGCAGAGGCAAACTCTTGCATATATTTCAATTTAATTAACTCCCTCCTAACAGCCTTCACTTCATCCTTGATATCCATAAGTCTATCAAGAAACAAGTAATCACCATCCTCCTCTTTATGCATCACCTCCTCAAACCTATTATTCCACTTTTCCTTTAATTTTTCAAGAGGAAGACCTTCCTTGAGAGGGATATCTATATTAACCAAAATAACAATCACTACTTCCAGTTCATCAATCTACTCATTCAGATCTTTACTAGCTTGTTGAACTTCATGTCTATGTTCATAAATGAATTTGGATTTCAACCTGATAATGCTGATTTTATTTTCAATGAAGTCCACATTATCCTCATTGAGGATAGACTATTCCAAGAGAGTTTTCCTTGGAAACTTTTTGATGTCTTTCACCTTCTTTGTATGCTCTCTATATTCATCCTCTTGTTTCCCCAAGACTTTAGCATGCAGATTCATGTCCTCAACCAACTCTGATGCACCCTGATGTGCCCTACAACTATCAACAAGTAGCTTATTCACCTCTTGGTTCAACCAATCTATCCATCTATCAAGCATTCCAACCTTACTCCTCATTTGTACAAGATCACCGACCTCTTTCTTACTCAACAAAATAGGTTTTTTTGGAGTAATTGATTGAGAGGAAACATGGGTAGATACTCCTTCAGAAACCTATGCAATTGGTCTAATTGAGCCTTAAGCTCATCTTTTCTGTGTTTTTCCTTTATCATCTTGGATTTGGTAGAGGATGCCACTATGTTAATAAAGTTCATCTACTGATTTCTTGTTGGTTTCCCCAAATTAACCGTACCCGACTGATAATAAATGAATTGCATATCTTGCTTATCCTTGTCCACCATTGGAATGGAAAATTCTGCTATGATTTCACCTGTATATGTTAGCTTTGTGGAATGAATGGCCTTATCCTTTTTCTTGGGTCTCTCTTTCTCTATTTCTTTCATCATGTCTTCCCAATTCAAGGGCTAAGGTTGTACTATTTGTTTCCTTTCTAGGTTGAGCTTCAACCATGTTGGAGTAGCAGGAGGAGTTATCACTTGTGTGGAAGAAGAAGTAGTAGGACAAATAGGTTTCCAAACTGCTACCCTAGGTTGAGATTCAACCTCTTGTTGTTTCTCCTTCTTTGCTCTTTCCTTAGCCAATCTTTCAGCCTCAACTTTATCTTTTTTCTCTTGCACCCTTTTAGCTTCTAGCTCCTTTGAAAAATTTATTCTTCTACCCTCTTCTCCTCTAACATTTTATCCCTTTGTATTTCAAGATCTCTAACTCTATCCCATACTTTCTTAGACTCCTTCTCATGTTTAGCAAATGCTTCAGCCTCCTTTTCTCTCAACATGCGTTCTTCCTCTTCCATCCTCTTGTGAGCTTCCTCAACTACTTTAAATTTGGCCTCAAGGGCCTCTCTATCTCTCCTTTTTTGAGCTTTCTCTTCTTCAAGCTCATGAATCTTTTGTAACATAGGTAACTTATCCAATGGCTCGTTAGGAGTTCTCCTCGTCTTCATTCTTCTATACTCTTGGGTAGCTGCAACTTTCCTCTTAAAAGTTTGAGCCTCTGGCTCCTTGATCCTCATCACCACCCACTAGATATTTCGATCCATCACTATCCTTGCAATTTTCCTAATATCAATGGACTCTTCCTCATCCTAGTTTATTGGATCTAAGTCCTTGGTACCTATGTTTTCATCCTCATACTAGGGATCCAAGGTTACACCATCATCTTGTAGATCAATCCAAAAATTTTGTAAAAAATTGAAATGCTTCTCAAAGACAGTAGGGAGCAAACCATTGATCTTACGCTTGGGATTAAAATGCTTCCAAGATATATATAAACCCAATTTCAAATAAATCAATTCATTACAAATTTCCTTAGCAGCCACATTATGTGCACAACTATACTCTCCTAGCTTCATGGAAAATTTATGGCAACTAGTCTTATGCTTACTAGAAAATTTAAGATTGACTTCGATGGCCTGATAGATGAATTCCATAAGGACAATTCTATTACTGTAGCATATTGGAAGCAGATGAGGATGGCCATAAAAACCTACCAACCTAGATTAAGTAAACTTGGGGTATTGAATGTACCAATGTCCCCATTCTACAATGAATGCCATGGCTTTCTTGCTTAATCTATACCTTGCATCACCTATCAATCGGTTAATGATAACATACAAGAATGCATCATTAACCCTTCTATAATGCAACTCTAATGTTTGCAAATTTATTTGATCATAATGATCCAACATTTTCTTTTGTCCAAGGGATTCTCCCAATACTCCAACAGCATTCAAACCAAGGAAACCACCCCTCCTTGTAGCTACATATACTATATAAGAAGTCATGAAGAAACTATTTGTTTTCTCCACTCTAACCATCTGATTATGTAGGCTCTATGACAAAATCATTGGCCAATCAAATTCTTGCTTTTCATCCAAAATTTTTTGAATGAATGGAAACATCCATTCCTTAAAGTGTGAAGAATCTCTCTTTTCGAACACTTTGGAAAGTATCATGATTATGTCACCAATCTCCTTACTAAAATCTGCTCTCTTTGGTTGATTAGGAAGCTTAGTCAAGGATTTATTTTCCACCCTCGTCCATATCTTGTTCATGTGGGTCTTGTTAGCTTCCTTGTGGTTGCTATACAATTGTAATTCCTCTACTTCATTGAGTTGTATGGGGTTCTATGGTGTAGGTGCATCCAACATGAACCTTATCATCTGTGGAATGAGATCAATGATGATATTCCCTTGCAGGTCCACACATTGCCTTGTTGTTGGGTTGTAAGCTCTTGCTATAGTAAGTATAAGCTCTGGACATTGAACTAATAGAGGAAAGAGGGAAACATGTGCCAATCCAGATTGAAAAATTCTTTTGGTTCTTCCTGTCACATCCTCTATGAAATTTTCTTCAACCAACTCCTCATAGTTGAATGGCCCTAAGTTTGTATCAGTGATATCAGCCCAGTATGAATCCACCTTGCTAGCTATAAGAGTGGGACTCTTGTGCTTGTATCTCAAGGTGTAAGGGATCAGGTCCACCTTTATCTTCTTAGGCTTTGTTGGCCTTAAAAATTTTACAACCTAGATCCCTCTTTGAGAAAATTCTTTGAATGGTCTTAACATTTTCCCTTCCTACAAAATAGTCTTATATTAGATCAACAAAGACTTGGAAACCGTTACATCGATATTACCTTTCATATCATTGTCTATTCATCCAATGAAACTCTACATAGTCAAAATTTTCACTTACTGCAAGCAGAGCCAAGAGAGAATCAGGAACAAAAATCCTTTTAACATAGGAAGGATCAGAATCGGAACTGAGACGAGATTAGAACTAGGATCAGAATGGAAATCGGACCCAGAACTAGCTAATGGTTCCAAGTTCTTTTCCCACTCTAGTTCTGCTTCTGCCAAAAGAATAATGGTGTAGACCTAAATCAACATTCATCATAAGTGAGGTCATTTCGAGAATTGATTCTTATGTAAACACTTTTAGGATGAGTTCATTCTCGTATCCACTTCTACCAGTTTATTATTCAAATGAAGCACATTTAAACACATAGTCACACTGACTTCGGACTTAGGTCGCATGAAACCATAAGGAAACTTTAAATAAGGGGTTTAACCTCACCCTTAATAGGACAAAACCAAATTTGAACATTTTAGGGCACAATCTTGTAAAGGTCAATGCACAAACCCTAGTTTGCATGACTCATTGACTTATAGAAATTAGGGCATCAAAACCCTAACGTTAAAAGAATTAACTCGACACGATAATAGGATCAAAGGGGTCATCAAATAGATTAAAACACTTTTAAAGAACATAAGATCCCTCAAAATGAAACCCTAGTTAAAACTAGGGAACGACAATATAGACATGCCACCAAAAGGAAGAAATTGACAATAGAATGAAAAAACGAATGGGAAAAGCCAAAAAAGCAAAATGGCAAACGGGAGGAAAACAAAACCAAACTAGAAACAACAAGTGAAACAAACAAGAAAAAAAGTGAAGATCCACAAAATAAAGTCTCACGAACATGCGAAGAACACAACAAACTATAGAAAAGGAAAACTCAAATGAAACGAGAAAACCACCTACCTCAAAACACCACCAAGAAATATTGAAACATTGACAAGAATCTGCTCACCAATGCACGCTCGCAACCAAATCGTGCTCCTCTCAAAGTTACTAGGGCTTTAGCTCATAAAAATGTTTTAGGTAATGATTATGAGCTAAAATAACCTTGATTAAGGTTTAGAAAACATTTTGCATCTATGACAGAGTTGCAATTAAGTCCATTAATGCAGTTGCTTTGGTGCGGAACCAAAAATGTAATGAGTATTTAACTAATGTGCAAATTGAAGGGAGGGAAGAAACAGAATCAGAGCCAGAACAAAATAAGAAAATTTACCCAAGTCTCTTATCTAATTTTGAATCTAGTTTTGGTCCTACAATAGGGAAAATACAACAAAGGGAATTGCGGCAGAATCAGAACCAAAACCAGACCTAGAACCATTACAAAGTTCCAAGTTTGGTTTCGATTCCAGTTCCACTCTCGACAAAGGAACAAATACCGACAAGGAAAATGACAAATGAAATGAAAGGAAGTGGAATTGGAACAAAAACTAGACCTAGAAAAGACACCAAGCAAGGACAAAACATAAAGGAGAAAAGTGGGAGCAGGATCAGAACCCAAATCAGAGTCAAAACTTTTACAAAGTTCCTAGCTTGGTTTTCGTTCTAATTTTGCTTCCATCGGAAGGAAAGAAAAGGAAAATAAAAAGAAACAAATGAAAACCCAAAGGAGGAAACCATTCCAAATTCCCAACATGAGCAAAGCAGTGAAGCAATAGACAAGGCAAGGAGTGGAGCTAGAACCATAACGAAAATTGAACTAGGAACATTGGAAAAAGTTCTAATTCTAGTTTCGGCCCACGTTTTGAGAACCCACAAAAACAAAAAAAATGTTTTAGGAGGAAAAATAAAAACTCCTAACACCCCAAAAAAACACCAAGGACAAACAAAAACAAAGGGGGACCCATTTTGATCCAAAACAAGATGGGGTTGTCATGCAAGGAAAAACAAGTATGTCACAAAACTTCACAACACTTTAGCAAGGAACAATTAAATTTCATTAGTTCACAAGAGCCCAAGACCTAATGTTAATGGGTATCCACATTACAACACTAAATCAAGGAAACATTAAGCCAAAATCCACAGGGAGGACCCAAACGAGTGTGCAAATGTCAAAGGACCCTTTTTTGACAATACATTTAGCCCCCACTTTAGTGAGAGGATGAACCTACTTCAAACTCAAACTAAAGTATATAAACACACACAAAGATGGTTTCCAATGAACCAATTCTAGCAAGATGAGACAACAACAATCAAGAGGGGTGATCAAGCCTCCAGGATCAGGATCCCATCACAAATCAACTTAACGACAAAGGAACACACATGACAATGATACAAAGAACAATGACAAGGCCAATCATACATTGCCAAAGAAGAAAGAGGAGGAAAGAAAAGAAAATAATCAGATCAAGATTTGATCATTTGTCCTTCACGATGTGGATCGGATCTAGGTTGTTTGTCCAAAAAATGCATACTCAATCCGAGGCGACAAAAATCCTGACTATCCACCGTGTGAGAAGCCCTAAAAGGTGAGAAACATACACTCATGGTTGGTATGCACTCACACACATGCAAGTGGCTATGGGGAAATTCATGCCTTGGATTGGACTTCCTGCTCGAACCATACCAAATTTATACCTCATAATAACTTTAACAAGGTTCCATACAAAAATGAATTTTGAGCTTCATGAGGCAAGAAAAACTTTGTACACTTGGAGCTCATGAACAAACAAGATGGCTCTATAGGAATGCAAGATGTGTTATGCAAGGTAGCCATATAACAACAAATGCCAAATGCAACATGCAAAGAATTTTCAAAGGATTCTTGCTTAGTTCATGTGAGGTCTTTAACTTAGGGAACATTATGCCTAACGTCTCCAAGAGAGGACCAATCAAAGAGTAGAAGATTCACAACTTAGGGGATGCAGTGTGTCACCTAAAGCCACTACGAGGAATATAATATGCTAAGAGAGATCATGCTCCTACAAGACATTACACCCACTGTCATCCACAAAGTGACAAATGCATCGTATGAAGTAAGAAGGATGCACTAAGAAACAAGAAAAAGTAAAATGAAAAAGAATAATGCGAATGTATGTCCCCGCTTTATATAAATTACCAAACACCATGATGTGAGTAATTGCTTTTAAGTAGAAAATGAAAAAATTCAAACAAGAAAGAAGACATTAGAGCTAACTTGGAAAGCCCTATGCCAAGTCATATGTTTTCGAGTAAAGCTACGTCATGTAAGAGAAAAAGAAAAGGTGTTTCCCCTAAAGTGAAAATACCAAAAATATAATGGATCTATGGATTTGGGGTCAGTATGTTCTTTGCCACTTTATTTTTAGAGAGCTTGGAACTGTCATCATCCTCCAAATACACATAGAACTGGAAGAATGACACAAGAGAGCAAAAACAAAGAATAAAATTTTGGGTCAACATGGAAGAGACATAGGTTGTCTCAATGCCTTGCATCATGCCCAAAAGGAAAACACAAGACAAACATGAAAAAGAGAAATTGAAAAGGAAAAGGGAAAGCTTTTTGGGTCAACATGGAAGAGACATAGGGTATCTCAACACCTTGCATCATTCCCAAAAGGAAAACACAGGAAAAAAAGTGAAAGAGATGCTTGACATAGAGAAGAATGAAGTTATAGATAGAGGAATTCCACAAAGAGAGAGAGAACAACAAACAAAATGTCCCAAGGGATCACATTACACATATGCAATCATTCACAAAAATGAAAAAGAAATAATGTAAAAGACTAGTAAGGAAAATGTGAGTCAGCCTATGAGCAAGTAATCCACTTTCCAATCGTGTTCTATGTATAATGAAGGCGGGAAACTAGCCAAAGGGACAAGAGCAAGTGTCGAACTAGGAGAAGCACCAGGTTCAACACTCTTTATAAGAGAAGAGGAACACAATGTATTGAGTTCATTATGCACCTCTTCATCAATTTTAGCAACCTCATCATCATCATCTAAGTTGATCACAACAAGAGGTCAAAGGATAATTTCCATGGAAGAGTTCAACTCTTGTTGTGGAGGTTGCATTAAATTTTTTGGTTTTGGTGTAGAGTCATCATGTAGTGCTTTAGTCAAGTTTGGATTTTGTTTTTCTTTGTTTAATTCTTCATGTAACTTATGAGAAAGGGCATGACATCTATGCTTACGCTCTCGAGAACCTCTATTTATTTTGGTTTTGTTTTCAATTTCCATTTGTATAAGAGTAGGTTGATCAATCATAGGTTTTTTTTCTTCCCTGAGGGTAGGAACGGAAGGGACCACAAAAGGTTGTTCAACCACTTTCTCTTTGACTTTGTAATTTTTTTTTTATTCTAGGTGGTGTGATGGGGTCGGTTACACTATCTCTTGGTTGTTTGTAGGATGTAGGTGAAGTTTATGTTTTTGGTTGGTCTTGGTTGTTTGGATCTTGTTTAGGTTCAAGCATGGTTCCGTCAAGAATGAGAGTTTCAAAGGTGGATGGGGACATGTTTCAGAGAGATAGTTATGCTATCTTTTTTCCTTGAAATTTTGATACAACAAGAAAAATAATTCTTCTCGTGGTTTTATAGGTTCCATGGGTTCGAGCCAAAAGGCATCTAAGGAAAATTTTCCTATGGAAGACAAGGGGTTAAATCTGCTATGGTGGATAGTGAATATTTCATTTTCAAAGGGAAACTTTAAGCATTTATGCACAACCAAAGGGACAAATTTTATGGAGCAAAGCCATGGGTCATCTAGCTTCACATGAAATTGGTCTGATTATGGGATGATGGAGAATGTGACATCTAAAGTTTTTGGTCCTATTTGTAATGGTAAGGTGATTGATCCTATCGTAGGGAAATAAAACCCATTGTATGTCTTGATCCATGCTTTCAATCTATCATATTCATCATGATAGAGTTCATGAAAAAGTAAAATTCTTCGTTGATCACATTCTCTCCACAAGTGGGATCTATTAGTATCCCATTAGTGGGCTTATCATAGATACGATTGACTATGTAGAGAGGACCATTAGGAAAATGTTTAAGTATATCCTTAGACGAGAAAGAAATGTCAAGAGGAATTTTCAGTCAACCCTTACGAGGGGTGATGTCTATCATCCCTACCATTTCATCTATAGGATTGAAATTGATAGCATTATTTAGAATAGAATCATTGTTTTCATTATTTGTATCAATATTCATCACATCATTCTTCATAGTTTTTCTTGGAGAAATGAAATATTATGTTTTGGCATTGGGTCTGTAAAAATTTGCAAATTTTGGTTCAGAGGGGCAACATACTTATTTCCTTGATCACTAACAACTCTAATGGATAGATGGTTGGAATCAATGGGGTTGTTAACACTTAAATCTGCACCTTGTTGAATTTAGAATTCAACAATCTAGTGAAACATGGGAATGATCCCACTTTGAATTAGACCAAACCTCTGGAGAAGGTTGGCTTCCTATTGGTTATCACCTATCTATTGATCTTGAGGGGAAAAGGGAAAAAGACTGTTGAAAAATGGAAAAACTGGGTGATACACCAAGTTAATGAGAGATAATGGAAATTAGAATTTTACACTCAGCTGAACATTGGTTAAAACTAAGTTTTCTCAACTTGTTACAATGTGTTCATGCATAAATACTTTATTGAGAGGTTTAATACCACAACCTATAAAAGGAAGAAGGATTTCACAATTATAAAGAAGCTTGTATTTTATAAACACAATCAATAACTTGAATAAACACACTAATCACAAAGAAGGTATAACACATGAGACAAAATGGTAAGGAAATTAGAATAAATTCACTTACAATTTGATCAATCATAAACATACAATAATATGTGAGAACAAAAAGGAAAGAGGTTATCACCAAAAATGGCTAAGGTATCCACTTTATTCCATATCTCTAGAGTTACAAAAGGATGCCAAAACTCTCACAAAAGACTGTAAAAGTCACAATGCTCAAGAGCTTCATAATCAAGAACTGATTACAAAATGAGTCCAAAAATGACTAAGTAGCCAAGCTTCAAACAATTGCACCAAAATAGGAATTGGAAGCCTCTTGGGTCGAATGGCTTCAAAAATCCAAAAATATAGCAACTAGATTTTATCCACAAAAGCTTAAAGGCATTGAAATGGTCAAGTTTGACCATGCCAAACATGATGACAAATCAAAATGGCTCCAAAAAGCTCTCCAAACCTCATAAAAGCCTAAAACAACTCCTATTTATTTTCCATGTGTTGCAAACTGATTCTATCCTCCCTATATTCTCTCCAAGATCATAACTCAAAGAAAATCCTTGTGTCTGCTCCATGACTTAGTCATGTTGATATATGTTTTTATTTGCATTTAAAAATAATGCTTAAATTAAATTATTTATAAGTTATTATTTAAATTCAATCATTTTACAATATAAAGTAATGCTTGTTCACATAAAAAACCCCACTTTCCATGAATTGGAGATAGACTAAAAGTAAAAGGAATTACCAAGTAAATAATGTGAGATTACCTAAGTCATAATACATATGGAAAAGGAAAAACCCACGATGGTATTAGTGGCATCACATATTTCGAAAGAAATAGCAAAAAATGTTTAGTTCTATCATGCCTCCACTTGACTTAGAGTTTCAACCCTAAAATAAAAAAAAAGAAACTTTAATCTCATTTTTACAAGAAGCTTTAGAAAGAACCCTGCCACCACCATAGGGAAAATCCCAGCTGAGTTTCTGCTAGAAATTTTGTTGCTTTGTAAGCCATTGTGAAGGTTTCTGAGGTTTGAGACATCATAAATTTTGTTTTTTTCTTCGAATTTGGAGGATTTTTGTGCATTTTTTAAACTTTTGTAATCTTTCTTGTCTTTTGAGGCCATGGTTTTTCATTTCTTTTCAACAACAAAGTAAGGGTAAGAAATTTCTATTATTTTTTATATTATTTTGAGAATAAAAAGGCTCGAAACTAAGTTATTATAGCATAAAATGAAAGCTCCTTTGTATTCTTTCAAAACATGTAAAACACAAGACCTTGTATGAAATGGTCATGGGATTTAATACTTAGTATGCTATAGTTTTATTTCATTTGGAAATCTCCTCATCTAATCCATAAAGTTTTACAGAGAGAAATACATTTTTGTTTTATCTCCTGTCATTCATTTTACTTCAAAAATGCCCATGTTTTATAAGGTCATGCAAGATAATAATATGAATGATATTCCATGAGAGGGTGATAGTTGAAACAAGAGCTATCTTAGCTCACCATGATAAAAAAAAACTACCCTTCACCTTTACCACTATCATTATTTCTGGGTAAAATTTTTTGTTGCCATAGCATCTTATATGCATCTCAGTTTCTTTCATTATTTAAAAAATTAAAGGATTGAATGCCATTACAGAGTGTGGGAAAAGATTCAAAAGCTTTATGTATTTTTTAAAATCCTTCATGAACACCACAGGCTATGAGCTTACTTTTGAGGATTCTCTGCATTTTCCCTCTTAAAGCTTTCGAGGGTTTTGTACTTGTATATTTTCCTCAAAAATTGCTATGGATTGGCCTGCAATTTTATTTTCAATCTTTGAAAATATTTAACATTTTTCTAGGAAAAGCTCAAACTTGGGCTTTACTCAACAAGCATTTGAGGATTCTGTTGAGAAAATGGGGCTTTTCATCCACATATATATGTTTATTCACAGTTATTATCATGCTTTACTCTCCTGTCACCTAGCTGATGTTTGCTCTTATAACATAATCATTACTCTTTCACATATTTATTCATTGTCACTATTCTCTTATTTCCTTTGAACTCTATTATGTCAAACTGAGATTTACATAGGAACATTCAACTCTGTAATGAAAACACTATCCTTTAAAATCCTTATGCACTTTGTCTTTTCTTATCACTAGAAGACTGTCACCGCCCCAGATGTGTCCTTCTCAAACATAAAACTATTATGAATGACTGTAGCAATTTTAGGAACATCTACTTTTTAATGTCTATTCCTTGAAATCTCTGCTTTTTTACATTTGCAACTACAACTATCTATGCCATTGAGTTATCTTCTTGATTGCACCATTTGATGAAAATGTTGAATGTTTCCTAAAATACTTATAACTACCACCTCTTGACTATCCTTAGAATTCTTCTTGCCATTTGTTGTGTGATAACATTGTCACTTTCAAAAAGATCTGTGCTTGAAAGGATTGTTATGGTATTCTTGACTCTACCTTTACCTCTATTTTTTAAATGTCAATTGCTACTTTGTATTGATCATTGTAATGTAGTATTGTCCTTTAATGTTTTGGATTGTTTCATAACAGTGATCCAATTATATTACTCCTAATAGTTAATGATAATTATTATCTTGAGGGTTTTATTTCTTTGTCTTCATGGTATCTTTCTAGAACAGCTTAACTGTCTCAAATATATTCATCTGTTAACTATAATCTCCATCCAAATTCCAGTTGGGTAACTTCTCATGCTATTGTTATGCCCCATTAATAACTTTAGATTTTTTATTTACCAATTTACCCTATAGTATGCATACAACTTCATGATTCTATGTTTCTGAACATCATGCTTAATATCCATCAATGTGAACACTTAACAGAGTAAACATAGGTTGCAATTGTGGATATAAGACTTGAACACCATGGATTTATTTCATGTTGCTTCTTGATAATAGTGATTTTGAATGATCATGTTGTTTTATGTTCTTTTCACTATTTCAATGAGCAAGTACTTGTCATTGTCACATTATAATTGCAGTTAATATCTCATAAGCTATTATTGTAGATTTCTGACATGGTAATCTGTGTTGAATGTACTGAAGTGTAGCAAAAGGTTATGCATAAATTATGAGCTAGACTCAACCCTTGTGGGAGCCACATTTCCACCACTTATTTGAACTGAACAAAATAAAGACATGATTACACTTGTAACTGTCAAAAAATGAGGTGTTTTCTTAGCTTAATACTCTATAAAAATTTAATATTTCTGATCTAAGTAAGTCTTTTCTTTGTTACATATATTCTTTGTGGGTGATTATCTTGATTAATTCATTTTACTATTGTAGAATGTAGAGAGAAGTTGATAGAAGAACTAGACAGGATATTAGAAAGATCACACAAGATATACCATGGAGAAACCCTTTCAGGAAAAAACTCCACCAAGAATTATTCTATTATTCAATCTCTAAATTACAATAGCTCCAATTCTTGCTTGAGTATGCTTCTTTTGTCTTCACCAATCTTCTTCACAACCTGCAATAAAAAACTCTCACAACTCTATTCAACTTGCTTGAGATAAATAGGCTTTAATCATCTTTGTAAACTCAACATGAGTTATAATTACAATGCACAAGCCTTATCCCTAAAAGGTACACCATATCTCATGCAAATAGGGTTATCTCATGAAGAACTATGCTAAAACATGTGCTTCATCCATTTGGGCATCCCAAGCTAAAGATACAACTCAACCTTCATTTTGTTGATAATTCCAAAGCTCTTCCTCAAAGTTGGCGCCCATCAAAGGTCCTACTTAACCGAGTCTTCAAAAATATCTTATCATGCATTAGAGGTAAATCCAATAAAGAATCTTGGGTTCCCAAGTTAGCTCCAAGTGCTTTATAGTTAACTGAAACATTTACTCAACACCATTCCCAAAGAATGGTCATCCCTTGTTAACTGGAGGTACTCCCTATTATCTGTCATACAACTCAATGTTATTAGCCATGCATTACAAGTTAACTGAAGCTAACTACATGCAACTCAAAATAACCAACATGCATGCAACATGAACTTGCATGCAATTGAAGATAATTGAACCATAACTGAACTGAATTGAACTGAACTGAACTGAACTGAACTGAACTGAACTGAACTAAGCTGATTATGAACTGAACTGAACTAATCTGAACTTAACTTAATTGAACTTCAAGCATGTAAACATCAAATCCTAACTCCTAGGATCTTTTCATGCATTCCAAAGTGTTAACTGTTACTCTGTATAGTTAACTAAACACAAGGTGAGTTTCACCTTACCATGTGTGCACCCACATGCTCCTATTATTAGGAATAACTACAAATGTCAATTTCATGATTTATTTCATCCAAATAATTAATCTCATCCTAATCTTAGTGTTGTTGAACACATTCCAAGAACTTAGGAGATACATGAAATAATTAATGTTTAGGATTTGCAATTAAATGGCATCCTATTTCCAACATTCTCCCACTTGACATTATACATTGCAATTATTATAAACAAGGAATAATAAAACAAGTACAAGACTCAAATCCAATGGCCTTCGTGCACCAACTAATCAAACCATGCTAACTTCAAATGTAACCTACATAATCATGAAGCTTCCAAGCAAATGATTAAAACCAAGAGAACTTGTCTGTATGGTTTCATAAGATAATCTGTAACATTAATTAAAGTGTTAACTTTCTCAATTAATACCTTCCCATTATCAACCAAACCATTACCTTTCCCAAGTCTCAGTATCCAAACCACCTCTTTAGAGGTATGCTAAACCACCGAGTGTGTTGAATTCACATTCAACCAAGGTGTAGGCTCCTCGGTCTTTTCTGTTGAAAAAATTTTCTCACAAGTAACCATTCCAACAAATGTCTCTTACCACAAGAGAATTCCAGCCTCACCTATTTCTCCAAGTATCCATGAGGACCTGTAACCAACCAATCCATACCAAACTCCAAATGCAACACAACACTTTCATGAAGTAATCAAGAAAATGATTAATGTACCCAAAACTTAAGAGAACTACACAAGATCATTGTCAAAGCTCCAATCATGAATCAAGAACATAAACATGACATCCATGATCTAACCAAACCATCTCCTCTTAGGATATCTCATGCACCATAACATACTTATACATCCTAGTCTCAAGAGAACCATGTAATATGCCAAACTCCAAACTAGTATCAAGAGTATAACATGACATCATAACAAATACACTCTAAACCAAGAACAAACCATATCCCCAATCACATGAAGATAACCTTACCAATGATGCATCCAAGTCATTGCCAACAACTCCCACTGAACCATGTTACCAAGTCACACATGGCATCGTGACTACCATCCTCTTCATGAAGATCACTATATCCTACCAAAGCTCCCACTGAACTGTGATACTGAGCTATACATGGCAACAAGATAAACATCAAACCATCATTGTCAAAAGTATATGGAATTTTAGATATTTCCTCATGATTATAATTATCATAACATGTATTATGCCACAACTCTAAGCCACTAATCAAGAGTATACCATGACATAATAACAAAACCATCCTACAACCAAGAATCCACATCATTACTAAATGCTCCCATTGAACCGTGATACTGAGCAATCCCATGACATCATGATGCACATAATCAAAATCCCATTTCTTTCTTAAGCTCACACCAAACCTGTGAATCCAAGCTCTCAATGACCTCTATAACAAACTTATTTTTTTCAAAATCAGCAATAGAAAAAATAATAAAAGCTCCCACTAAGCCCAAAAAACCTCCAATCTTTTAAGAGAAAGGAATCCCAATACTCTACCCAACCTCAGCTCTGATACCATATGTCAAAAAATGAGGTGTTTTCTTAGCTTAATACTCTATAAAACTTTAATATTGCTGATCTAAGTAAGTCTTTTCTTTGTTACATATATTCTTTGTGGGTGGTTATCTTGATTAATTCATTTTACTATTGTAGAATGTAGAGAGAAGTTGATAGAAGAACTAGACAGGATATTAGAAAGATCACACAAGATATACCGTGGAGAAACCCTTTCAGGAAAAAACTCCACCAAGAATTATTCTATTATTCAATCTCTAAATTACAATAGCTCCAATTCTTGCTGGAGAATGCTTCTTCTGTCTTCACCAATCTTCTTCACAACCTGCAATAAAAAACTCTCACAACTTTATTCAACTTGCTTGAGATAAATAGGCTTTAATCAGCTTTGTAAACTCAACATGAGTTATAATTACAATGCACAAGCCCTATCCCTAAAAGGTATGCCATATCTCATGCAAATAGGTTTATCTCATGAAGAACAATGCTAAAACATGTGCTTCATCCATTTGGGCGTCCCAAACAGAAGCTACAACTGAACCTTCATTCTGTTGATAATTCCAAAGCTCTTCCTTAAAGTTGGTGCCCATCAAAGGTCCTACTTAACTGAGTCTTCAAAAATATCTTATCATGCATTAGAGGTAAATCCAATAAAGCATCTTGGTGCCCAAGTTGGCTCTAAGTGCTTTATAGTTAACTGAAACATTTACTCAACACCATTCCCAAAGAATGGTCATCCCTTATTAACTAGAGGTAGTCCTTGTTATCTATCATACAACTCAATGCTATTAGCCATGCATTACAAGTTAACTGAAGCTAACTACATGCAACTCAAAATAACCAACATGCATGCAACATGCACTTGCATGCAACTAAAGATAACTGAACCATAACTGAACTGAACTGAACTGAACTGAACTGAACTAAGCTGATTATGAACTGAACTAAACTAAACTAAACTGATCTAAACTGAACTTAACTAAACTTCTAGCATGTAAACATCAAATCCTAACTCCCAGGATCTTTTCATGCATTCATAAGTGTTAACTGTTACTCTGTATAGTTAACTGAACACAAGGTGAGTTTCACCTTACCATGTGTGCACCCACATGCTCCTATTATTTAGGAATAACTACAAATGTCAATTTCATGATTTATTTCATCCAAATAATTAATCTCATCCTAATATTAGTGTTTTTGAACACATTCCAAGAACTTAGGAGATAGATGAAATAATTAATATTTAGGATTTGCAATTAAATGGCATCCTATTACCAACATTCTCCCACATGAAGCAAACAAGTTAGAAAAAACATGTATGTTTTAGGTGTGTTTGATGACTCCAATGGTTTTTTGGGACACCTAAAATGTACACATGGCTTATTAATACACATTATGATTGGTTCATATATGCATAGGGTGAATGTGTATGTAATGTTTGTAATCATTCATTGCTTAGAGTATACTCTAACACCATTTCTTACTTTCATATGTAGGACTAGGAGCGGAAAGGAGCTAGGAGAGGCATATGAAGCTCAGGACAGCAACAAGACAATACAACACTAGTCAAGACCAGTCATTCATAGGCAATGGCTGGTTACTTTCCTTCTATGCGCATTCATTTTTTTTCTTTTACCTATTCATGTATGAGTTTTTTCATAATTTGTTTTGAATAAGAAAAGGTTAGTCTCATGGCTTGTATGAGACAATGTACAGCTATACATTTAATAAAGATTTCTTTTTTTGAAAAGATTTGAATATTTTGTTGTTACATGCATGTGTATGAATGCAATGATGATCTATAATTGTAATATTTTCTAGATTTTTCATTTATACATCTAAATGTAATGTAGGAAAAATAATAAAAGGAATACCTCACTTTCTTAGTTTAAAATCAACAAGCTCAACCTGATTTGAGCTATAAGTGAAAAATGGGTAACAAGGGTCTTGCAAAATATGTTTAAGACACTTGTAATGTTCTATTTCATGTCCATTTTATCAATGATTGTGGCAATAAATATTTGATCTAAAGCTCATGGGTAAAGGTTTATAATGGTCAGGTGTTTTGATGGGTGGAAAAGTAATCTTTTTTCGTACTAGAAGTTGGGACATTGTGTTATCAAGGGTATTGAGCAAGGGAGTGAATTGTATTTTAGGATGTCCATAACTAAAGGGGATTGTGGCTTTGACAGAAGCTACTTCGTTATGGACAATTTGAGTTGTTTGATGAGGGGGTTCCAATTGAAGGAACGCTTTATTTTTTTTTCTAAAAGGTTGGGGATTGTTTGGGTTTGTAGGCTCAGATCTCTCAATTCAGCTAGAAATGGACTTTGTATCTCGACTACTAACCAAATTTTGATAATCACAGAGGGAAGTGCACAAGTACATGAAGGATGGTAATTTCATCATAGTTAACTTGTCTTGGATTTTACTTTGCAATTTTTCTATGAACATCTTTTGAAGGTGTGGGTCAGGGACCTTGACATCAACTTGCAAATAAAGCGATTGATAGTGTGAGATAAATGAGTTATCCTTTCTTCCTCTTTTTTCTTGCATCTCATCACATCGGCTAAGGTCACCTTGAGAGTCATATGCACTTGGAAATGGTTTAAAAATGCCTCAACAGGTTCATTGAATGAATGAATTGAGTTGTTTGGTAAAGAAGAGAACCATTCCAAGGCAGTATCTTTCAAGGACATAGGAAAAAGTTTTTCCAAAAGTTTATCATCAAGGAAAAAGTCACTACATATGATAGTGTAGGCATTAACATGGTTAGAAGGATCTCTCTTCCTCCATATTTCTCAAATCTAGGCACCTCTACACCTTATGGCATCGGTGTTCACAATATCTCCAAGGACACTAGACAACTTTTAACATAATATGTAGGTGGACCATTTTGATTTTGGTTTATGGCGGAAATTTACTTTTGAAGGGATGAAACAATTTGGAAAAATTATGTTATGAGAGGGTCATTTCTTGTGTTATGAGATGCAAGTGATAGCGGTGATGGAGTGTATGTGGTTGTAGGACAAGTGAATGGAATTCTTAAAGGTGGAAATGTAGGAGATATAACTTGTGATGCCATGTAGGAACTAGGGATGCTAAGAGGAATGCCCAGAGAAGGAATCACATTACTAACTTGTTGCATTGTTCTTGTGACTTGAGAGTTGGTGTAGGTGGGCATTGAGGCTATCGTTGTGGGAGGAGGAATTTGAGTTCCTCCTTGACTTGTAACATTGTTTGCTGGTAAAGGGAAACTAGTGGTTGAAGGAAGATGTTTTCCAAATATTTGAACTATGTTTTTCACAAGGTCAAGGCCATCGTCACTTTGAAGTATACAGTGAATGTTTTCTATGGTAGGAATTGTAGTAGTTGAAATATTTTCAAGGCTTATTTGATGTTGTAAGTTTACTAGATCCTCATGAATTTGAATTATGTTTTCTTTTGGGATGTTGTCATTCCTTGGTTCAACTTGCATGCTATTTGAAGGCAAGGATTTTCTAAGGGTGTTATCCATGCCTAGTGTACTATTGTCAATACTAGGAGTGGAAGATCTAGATAACCAAAGATCCACAATGATTGCACTATCGTGGGATGACATGAGTCTCAAACTTCTTCTCACTATGGTATTAGTAATAGGGCACCAAGCACTCATGCAAATGCCACTAAATGATGGTGAGTGTAAATGCAATCTAAGCTAATAAGAATGAAATGCTTATAATTAAAATCCTAGAAAGTAAAAAAAAATACAAAAACAACAAACAGGAACTTAGAAACTGAACTGTAAATGCCAGAAAGTGTAGTGAAAAATATGCAAAGGCATTGATTCGCCCAAGGTGGCTTTCCACTAATGCAAGAATTGAAACCCTAGAATGCAAACAAACCACTACAAAACCTAATGCAATGTGAATGCAAGCTAAATAAAGGATGTAAATGCACTCCAAATCAGAATTAAAATGCTCTAAATATAGGTTCACCAAAATGAAAAAAGGAAAATTGGGGTCTCTCTTTTGCTTCTAGGGTTTTGGACCTAAACGGAGAGGCTATTTCCTTACTCTTCACTCAAGAACAAACCCTTGATATTTTAATGGAAAGGAGATTGAGATACTGCAAAGGGTTGCTATAGGGGATTGAATGATATCTAATGAGGGGTTCACCATGAAGTGCAAACTTGGAAAATACAATGAATTGCAAAACACGACGTGAATTCCAAAATGACCTAGAAAGATGAATAGATTGTAACAAAAAGTCATGAAACTGAAAGTGTGCACCTAGAAGAATGAAGAATGCAGAATGGAGGTCTAGATCACTAAAAAATCTATTGTTGATGCTGACTAGGACTCATTCACCAAGCTGGGAAAATCAGTATTGTTTTTGGGAAAATGTGTGGGAATAGGTTTCAACCAAAAGGGTATCCACATCTATAAAATCCTATGTTAGGCCTATACAGTGGGAATCATTCGCCAATCGTGGTGAATCAATCCACTTTAGCTTTTCTTGAAATTTTGAACTGGATTTTGTGCCTCTTGGTTTGCTCTACTCTTTTTGATTGGTTTCAGAATCCGAAATTGCAAATTTCCACCTGTAGAACTTCTCAAAGCTTCTTTGAGGCTTGATGACAACTTTGAAAACTTTGAGGACTTGGAAACTTTTCTCCAACTTATCTTCTTGACAAATCTACAACCTAGCCCTACAAATCACACACAAGAAGAGGGAAAAATGTTGTGGGGGTTAGTGAATAGGGGTTTTCCTTGGTCAAACCCCTTATTGGTAATTAAACCTTGAAATGAAATAAAATATGAATGGATAATGATGAATGAAAAAAAGATAATGTTTCAACTCACCAAACCCTAGCAATAAGGCACATTGCAATTATGCTTGAAATGACTACAATGGATGTGGTTCTTGAATCTTGCTTGAATGATGTTGATTTTGCTTGAAACACTTGCTTGGATCATGAACTCTACATAAAAAATTTTAGCATGTTAGAAAAATAATAATTATGAAGAATGCAATCTTTGACATGAAGAATGAAACTTGAATAATGCTCTAAAATTATTGATAAGGGTATGTGCAAGATCATCATGGAAAAAAAAGGCCCTTAAGTGGCGATAAAATTAAAAAAAAAATAGAGTTAGGCAACTTGACATAAAAATTTGAATAAGTTATCTATATATTATTTCATATATATGTAAGAATAGAATATGTCACAAATTGAATTTATTTTCTAAACTACTAGGTTTATGTTTTTAAAAAAAATCTATTTGGTGAAAATTTCAAATTTCAATCTTAAATTTCATGGAAAAAATAAGTAGGTGTTTGTTTGACCACCCTAACCACAATAAAATGATAATATTTTTATAAGATTTTAGATATAAGTAGAGGAATCATGTCCAAATGTGATGCATATTTTTTTGTAATTTTTTTCCAAGTAAATAATTAATTATGAATTTTTTATTACAACTTTTAAAAAATATAAAAATTTGTATGTCTCACAACCTTAACTTGCTCAAAACTTCATGATTTTTTTTTTTTTATAATGCTATAGTATGCGAAGCATAAAATGTGATGCATATTTCAGATACAAAAAATGTGATACCGTTTGAAAGCTATAGATGTTTTTTAATTAGCCTATCAAGAAGGACTTTAGTCATAATTCAAATAGAAAATGAATAATACCTATTTATTAAATTCAAAGTAAAGAATAATCTATATTGGTTGAAAGTTGAGAATCTCCTTTAAAAACCTTTTTCATTTCATCAATTTTCGGTAAAAAAAATTCATTAGCAACATACCCTACACATACCCATCATGATCCTGCACATACCCATAATCTGCTCTTGAAATTCCTTGAAAGCTCTTGTGAATTCTCAAATTCTCTTGTGAACTCTCTAAGTGATCTCTTAAATGCTAGGTGTGAATATGAGTGAAAAAACCTTGTATTTATAATTAATTGTGCAAGAATTCCTGAAATTACAACACTACAAGCCAACATCAGATCTAGGAGAATAAAATACCTCTAGAAATTTGATTTAAATTCAAATTTTTGTCACAGGGACTCATTCTCCCAAGGTGGAGAATGATTCCCATCATACATAATGTATGGTACCAAAAAACAAAAGTGCCTAGAAATGTGTGAAACTTGCATTGGGTCCAAAAAGACCTAGGTGAGACTCATTCACCCAAGGTGGTGAATGAGTCCCAGACACTAAATCTGGGCTACACAAGCCAGGAACACTTGAATCATGCTTGGTTATGGATTGGTGTCAAGATTATCGTAGAAAAGATGCAATACATGAGGCTTGTGGATGAAAAATAGGGCCAATTAAAGCATAAGAAAATCCAATTATTAATGACAAGCCTAAAGAAATGTGAAACTTGTGTGTTACAACACTTTACAACACTCCAAATATGGTCAAATTAAGGTTGTTTTTGATTAATTATGTGTAGTTAATTGATAAAACCCTAGAAAAGTGTGAAAGTGTGTCACAACACTTCACAATGCTTTAGCAAGGAACAATTAAATTCCATTAGTTCACAAGGGCCCAAGACCTAATGTGAGTGGGTTATCCACATTATAACATTAAATCAAGGCAATATTAAGCCAAAATCCACAAGGAGGACCCAAACGAGTGTGAAAATGTCAAAGGACCCTTTTTTTGACACTACATGTAGCCCCCACTTTAGTGAGAGGATGAACCTACTTCAAACTCACGCTAAAGTAGACAAATATGGACCAAGAGGAGTTCCAATGAACCAATTCTAGCAATATGAGATAACAATGATCAAGAGGGGTGATCAAGCCCCCAGGATAAAGATCCCATGGAAAACCAACCTAAGAACACATGAACACACATCAAAATGATACGAATAAAAATGACAAGGCCAATAATACACTACCAAAGAAGAAAGAGAAGGAGAAAAGAAAAGAAAAGAATCATATCAAGCTTCGATCATTTGTCTATGATGATGTCCATTAGAAATAGGTTGTTTGTATGAAAAACACATAGTCACTCTGAGGTGACGAAACTCCTAGTTGTTTGCTGGGTGAGAAGTCCTAAAACATGAGAAACATACAATCATGGATGGTATGCACTCACACACACGCAAGAGGCTATGGGGAAATTCATGCCTTGGATTGGACTTCCTACTCAAACCATACCAAATTTATACCTCCTGATGAATTTAATAAGGTGCCATACAAAAATGACTTTTGAGCATCATGAGGCAAGAAAAAATTTGTATGCTTGGAGCTCATGAACAAACATGATGGCTCCATAGGAATTCAAGCTATGTTATGCAAGGCAACCATTTAAACACAAATGCAAAATGCAACATGCAATGAATGTTCAAAGGAGTCTTGCTTAGTTCATGTGAGATCTTTAACTTAGGGAACATTGTGTGTAATGTCTCCAAGAGAGGACTAATCAAAGAATAGAAGATTCACAACTTAGGGGATGTTGTGTGTCAAATCAATCCATTAAGAGGAATATAATATGATAAGAGAGATCACACTCCTAAAGGAAATTACACCCAATGTCACCCACAAAGCGACAAACACATCATATTAAGTAAGAAGGTTGCACTAAGAATCAAGAAAAAGGAAAATGCAAAAGAATAATGTTAATGTATGCCCCCACTATAAAGAAATTTCTAAACACCATGCTGTGAGAAATTACTTTAAAGTAGAAAATGAAAAATGCAAACATGAAAGAAGGCATGAGAGCTAACTTGGAAAGCCCTAGAGGCCAAGTCATATGTTTTAAAGTAAAGCTACATCATGTAAGAGAAAAAGAAAAGAAAGGAGTTTCCCCCAAATTTAAATACCAAAAACATAAGGGATCTATGAATTTTTGGTCAATATGTTCTTTACCACATTATTTTTAGAGAGCTTGGAATTGTCATCATCCCCCAAATACACATAGAACTGGAAGAATGACACAAAGAGAGAAAAAAAAGAATACCCTTTTGGGTCAACATGGAAAAGATATAGGGTGTCTCGATGCCTTGTGTTATCCCTAAAAGGAAAACACAAGACAAATGAAAAAGAGAAATTGAAAAGGAAAAAAGGAAAAAGAAAAGCCTTTTGGGTCAACATGGAAGAGACATAGGGTGTCTCAACAACTTGCATCATCCCCAAAAGGAAAATGCAAGAAAAAAAGTGAAAGATATGCATGACATAAAGAAGAATGAAGGTACCCATAGAGGAATGCCATAAAGAGAGAAAGAACGTCAAAGAAAATGTCACAGGGGATCACATTATGCACATGCAATCACATGCAAAAATGAAAAAGAAATAATGCAAAAGACTAGTAAGGAAAATGTGATTTAACCTATGAGCAAGTTATCCACCTCCCAATCATGTTTTATGTATACCAAAGGTGGGAAACTAGCCAAAGGGACAAGAGCAAGTGTTGAACCAAGAGAAGCACTAGGTTCAACACTCTTTATAGGAGATTTTTCATTTAAGCTCATGGAAGAGGAACACAATGTATTGAGTTCATTATGCACCTCTTCGTCAATTGTAGCAACCTCATCATCATCATCTAAGTTGATCACAAT
The DNA here is from genome assembly GCA_007258455.2 of Sequoia sempervirens. NCBI lineage: Eukaryota > Viridiplantae > Streptophyta > Pinopsida > Cupressales > Cupressaceae > Sequoia > Sequoia sempervirens. The sequence goes on along the minus strand of VDFB02105785.1, from coordinate 163,458,802 downwards.
AGGAGATTGAAGGATAATGTCCATGGAATAGTTCAACTCTTGTTGTGGAGGTTGCATTGAATTTTCTAGTTTTGGGGTAGAGTCATCATGCATTGCTTTAGTCAAGTGGATTTTGATTCTCTTTGTTTAATTCTTCATGTAACTTATGATGAAGGGCATGATGTCTACGCCTACGATCTCTAGAACTTCTATTTATTTTGGTTTTGTTTTCAATTTTCATTTGTATAGGAGTGGGTTGATCAATCGTAGGTTTCTTTTCTTCCCTAAGGGGATGAACAAAATGAACCACAAGAGTTTTTTCAACCACTTTCTCTTTGAATTTGTATTTCTTTTTATTCTAGGAGGTATGATATGTTTGGCTCCACTGTATCTTGCTAGTTTGTAGGATGTAGGTGAAGTTTCTATTTTCGGTTGTTCTTGGTTGTTTGGATCTTGTTTAGGTTCAAGCATGGCTTCGTTAATAATGGGAGTTTCAGAGGTGGATGGGGACATGTTTTGAAGAAATAGTTCTGCTATCTTCTTTGCATTGAACTTTTGATTAGACGAGAAAAATAAGTCTTCTCAAGGATTTATAGGTTCCAGGGGCTCAAGCCAAAAGAAATCGAAGGAAAAGTTTCCTTTGGAAGATAAGGGGTTAAATTTTCTATGGTGGATAGTGAATATTTCATTGTGAAAGGGAAACTTTAAGGATTTATGCACAACCAAAGGGACAGATTTTATGGAGCGAAGCCATGGGTGGCCTAGCTTCACATGAAATTGGTTTGATTGTGGGATGATGGAGAATGTGACATCTAAAGTTTTCGGTCCTATTTGCAATGATAAGGTGACTAATCCTATTGTAGGGAAAGCAAACCCAGGGTGTGTCTTGATCCATTCTTTCAATTTATCATATTCATCTTGATAGAGTTCATAAAAGGAATAATTTCCTTGGTGATCACATTCTCTCCATAGGTGGGATCATTAGTATCCCATCAGTGGGATTATCATAGATACAACTGACTATGTAGAGAGGACCATTAGGAAAATGTTTAAGTATATCATTAGAGGAGAAAGCAATGTTAAGAGGACTTTTAGGTTGTCCCTTGCGAGGGATGACATCTATCATCCCTACCATTTTATCTATAGGATTGGCATTGATAGCATTATTTAGAATATAATCATTATTTTCATTATTTTTATCAATATTCATCACATCGTTCTTTGTAGTTTTTCTTTCTTTTACAAATAAAATATTTTTTTTGCCATTGGGTTGGTAAAAATTTGCAAATTTTGGTTTAGAGGGGTAACAGATTTATTTCCTTATCACTAACATCTCCAATGGATAGATGGCTAGAATCAATGAGGTGTTGCACAAGATGTTTAAGACGCTTGCAATGTTTTGTGTCATGTCATTTTTTCGTTGATAGTGGAAATAAGCATTTGATCAAAAGCTTGGGGGTAAAGGTTTATTATGGTCAGGTGTTTTGATGAGTGGAAAAGTAATCATTTATTATTAGGACATTGTGTTATGAAGGGTATCGAAAAAGGGAGTGAATTTTCTTTTAGGATCTCCATAACTAAAGGGGATCATGGCTTTGACAACAACTACATGCTTATGGACATTTTGAGTTGTTTGAGCTGAGGGGGGTTGAACTGAAGGAAGTATTTATTTTATTTTTTAAAAGGTTGGGGATTATTTGGGTTTGTAGGCTTGGATCTCTTAATTTAGCTAGAAGTGGACTTTGTATATTGACTACTAACCAAATTTTGATAATCACAGAGGGCAGTGAACAAGTGCATGAAGGATTGATAGTGTGAGATAAAATCAATTATCTTTTCTTCCTCTTTTTGCTTTCATCTCATCACATCAGTCAAGTTAATCCTAGGATTCATATGCATGCACTTGGAAATGGTTTAAAAATTCCTCAACAAGTTCATTGAATGAATGAATTGAGTTGTTTGGTATATAAGAGAACCATTCCAAGGTAGTATCTTTCAAGGATCTAGGAAAAAGTTTTCCCAAAAGTTTATCATCAAGGAAAAGTCACTACATAAGGAAGTGTAGGCATTAACAAGGTTAGAAGAATCTCCCCTCCCTCAATATTTCTCAAATATAGGCATCTATACACCTTGTGGCATTGATATTCTCAATATCTCCAAGGATACTAGACTGCTTGTGACATAATATATAGGTGAACCATTTTTATTTTGGTTTAATATGGTGGAAATTTGCTTTTGAAGGGATCAAATAGTTTTGAAAAATTGTGTTATGAGAGGGTCATTTCTTGTGTTATGAGATGGAAGTGAAAGTGGTGATGGAGTGTATGTGGTTGTAGGACATGTGAATGGAATGCTTAAAGGTGGTAATGTAAGAGATATAACTTGTGATGCTAGTAGGAATGCCCAGGTAAGGAATCACATTACTGACTTGTTGCATTGTTGTTGTGAATTGAGAGTTGGTGTAGGTATGTATTGACGCTATTGTTATCGAAGGAATTTGATTTCCTCCTTGACTTGTAACATGGGTATGTGCAGGATCATGATGGGCCAAAAAGTGGCAATATGATGCGTATGTGGCTGACAACTATTTTTTTACCCAAAATTGATGAAACGAAAAAGGTTTTTAAAGCAGATTCAAAGCTTTCCACCAATATAAATTATGCTTTACTTTGAATTTAATAAGTAATTATTATTCATTTTCTATTCAAATTATGACTAAAGTCCTGATTGATAGGTTGATTGAAAAACATCTATAGCTTTCAAACGTAATCACATTTTTTGAGTCCAAAACATGTGTCACATTCTATGCTTCACATACTATAGGATTAAAAAAAGAAAAATTGAATTTCATGAATTTTTTACAAAGTTAAGCTGGTCAGACATACGAGTTTTTATATTTTTTAAAAAGTTGTAATGAAAAATTCATAATTAATTATTTACATGGAAAAAAATTACAAAAGAATATGCAATAGATCGGGGCATGAGTCCTCTACTTATATCTAAAATCTTATAAAAAAATATTATCATTTTATTGTGGTTAGGGTGGTCAAACAAACACCTACTTATTTTTTCCTGAAATTTAAGTACCACTGCATTGAAATTTCAAATTTTCACCAAATAGATTTTTTATTATTTTTTGTAAACATACCTAGTAGTTTAGAAATAAAATTTAATTTTCTACAGATTCTATTCTTACACATTTTTGAAATAATATAGATAACTTATTCAAATTTTTATGTCAACTTGCCTAACTCAGATTTTTCTGAATTTTTTGCCACTTAAGGGTCTATTTTTTCCATGATGATCCTGCACATACCCACATTGCTTGTTGGTAAAGGACAACTAGTGGTTGAAGGAAGATGTTTTCCAAATATTTAAACTATGTTTTTCACAAGGTCAAGGCCATTGTCACTTTCAAGCATGCAGTGAATGTTTTCTATGGTAGGAATTGCTGTAGTTGAAATGTTTTCAAGGATTATTTGATGTTGTAAGTTTACTAGATCCTCATGGATTTGAATTATGTTTTCTTCCAAGAGACTATCATTCCTTGGTTCAAATTGCATGTTGTTTGAAGGAAAGGAGTTGCTAAGGGTGTTATCCATGCCTAGTGTACTATTGTCAATACTAGGAGTGGAAACTCTAGATAACCCAAGATCCACAATGATTGCACTATTACAGGATGACATGAGTCTCAAACTTATTCTCACTATGGTATTAGCAATAGGAAGCAAAACACTCATGCAAAGGCCACTAAATGTGAGGTGAGTGCAAATGAAACACTGATAAATTTTGACTCAAAATCCAACAAAAGTTCATCGAAATTTTGATGAAATTTCATCAAAATTATTTCATCAATTTTCCGACGAACTTTGAAATGTCAAAATTTTGACCCAACTGACAATGTTGGGTCAGAATTTTGACATTTCAAAGTTCATCAGAAAATCAACAAAATAATTCTGACGAAAGTTCGTCGAAATTCTGACGAACTTTTGTCAGATTTTGAGTCAAAATGTATCAATGAAATGTAAGCTAATAAGAATGAAATGCTTATAACTAAAATTTTGGAAAGTAAAACAAAAATGCAGAAACAGAAAATGGGAACTCAGAAACTAAACTGTAAATGCTAGAAAGTGTAGTGAAAAATATGCAAAGGCATTGATTCACCCAAGCTGGCGATGAGTCCAGATACTAATTTTTTGAAATTTTTTATAATTTTTGAATTGAATTTTATGCTTTTTAGGTTTTCTGATATAAATTTGAGATGCAAATGAAAAAATTTATTGATTTTCAATGAAATTAAATGCAACAATACAAGCTATATGAGCTTTTCACTAATACAAGAATTCAAATGCTAGAATGCAAATTAACCAATTCAAAACCTAATACAATGTTAATGCGAGCTAAATATAGGATGTAAATGCACTCCAAATCAGAATTAAGATGCTCCAAATACAGGTTCACCAAAATGAAAAGAGGAAAATTGGGGTCTCTCTTTCACTTCGAGGGTTTTGGAACTAAAAGGAGAGAGGTTATTTCCTTACTCTTCACTCAAGAAAAAACCCTTGATATTTTAATGCAAAGGAGATTGAAATATTGCAAAGGGTTATTTTAGGGGATTGAATGATATCTAATGAGGAGTTCACCATGAAGTGTAAACTTGGAAGAGACAATGAATTGCAAAACATGGTGTGAATTCCAAAATGACCCAAAAAGATGAATAGACTGTCACAAAAAGCCATGAAACTGAAAGTGTGCATCTAGAAGAATGAAGAAGGAAGAATGGAGGTCTGGATCACTAAAAAATCTAATGTCGATGTTGACTAGGACTCATTCACTAGGCTGGGTGAATCAATCCAATTTCTGGGAAAATGTGCAGGAACAGGTTTCAGCCAAAAGGGTATCTAGATCTATAAAAACCTTTGTTAGTCCTATACAATGGGACTCATTCACCAATAGTGGTGAATCAATCCACTTCATCCTTTCTATAAATTCTAAACTAGATTTTATGCCTCTTGGTTTGCTCAACTCTTTTTAACTAGTTTCTGGATCCAAAAATGCAAATTTCCCTTTGTAGACCTTCTCCAAGCTTCTCCAAGGCTTGATGAAAACTTTCACAACTTCTAGGACTTGAAAAAATTTCTCCAACTTAGCATCTTGACAAATATGCAACCTAGCCTTGCAAATCACACACAAGAATAGGTAAAAATGTTGTGGGGGTTAGTGAATAGGGGTTTTGCTTGGTCAAACCCCTTGTTGGTAATTAAACCTTGAAATGAAAGAAAATATGAATGGAGAATGATGAATGAACAAAATATAATGTTGCAACTCACCAAACCCTAGAAATAAGGTGTTGCAATTATGCTTGAAATGGTTGCAATGGATGTGGTTCTTGAATCTTGCTTGAATAATGTTAGCACAATATAAAATAGGTGATCCCACAATACTGGTTTACAATGTTTGGCCAAACTGGACACTGAAATAATTTTTTCTTACTAAATCTTCACTTTCAGGCACCTATAGCAGCTAAACCATGAGGAATTTGAAGATGATGCAAACTAGAGTTTCATGACATTTTCTCTGTAGATTATAAATATTTTTTTTTCAAAAAATTTGGAATCAATTGCACATCTTTTTCCATCTCCTTCAAAAACTAGTTTTTTTTATAAAACAACATTTTTAAGGAGTGACGCTCACCATATAATGCATAAATTTTTTTCCATGAAGGATAAAATTCTAATTCTTTTGAATATATATTTTTAACTCTGATATTTAATGCTTCCACTTGGTTAAATAGTTTTTTATTAAATATTTTTTCTTTAATCAAGTTTCGAAGTCAAACCAATTACAATTCAGACATAGGCGGACTGTATAATGTGTAACCCTTTTTGTATGTATCAAAATTAATTTTTTTTATTGGATCAAGGAATTCAATATTTGGTGCACTCATATTTTTCAAATTTTTTTGATAATTTGCTAGTTTTCCACATGTGTAGAATAGAGAGCTTAATTTTCAATGAAAAACCTATGTTTAATAAAACTAAAAAACAAATACATAATAAAACAAAAACATATTAAAATTATATTTGTTGGATAGCTCATTCTGAGGACTACCTAACTCCAGTTGGGTCTATGAAGTCTCCACCATTTTCATCTTCAACCAGAGCTCAACAATACAAAAAAATTGATTTTTTTTCTGGCAAAGAGCAAGAATCATGGAAAAGGGGGGTTCGCTTGAACCAAGGGGTGTTCGAGTCAACCAAGGTTTACTAAAAACCTAGTTCAAGAAAACCCCCTTTCAAAAATGGGTTTTCATTTGTTTTTTGGCAGGATGGTCCATACTTGCATTAAATGGGTTCACTCGAAACCTAGGTTCAAGTGAACCCTCTTTTGGTTCATTCGAACCAATGAGTTTGTTTGAACCCCAAGAATGAAATTTTTTGGCCTGGGGTCATTTTTTGCAAGTTTTCCTTCCTCATTCAAATTTTAAACCACTTTTGTGGGTTTACCCAAACATGAAGAAAGTAATCTTTGACATGACAAATGACACTTGAAGAATGCTCCAAAATTCTTGATAATTTGCTCTTGAAATGCCTTGAATGCTCTTGTGAATGCTCAAATTCTCTTGTAAACTCTCTAAGTGATCTCTTGAATGCTAGGTGTGAATATGATTGAAAGAACCTTGTATTTAGACTTAATTATGCAAGAATTCCCAAAATTACAACACTACAAGCCAACATCAGATCTAGGAGAATAAAATACTATGAGGAAATTTGATTTAAATTCAAAATTTGGTCACATGGGACTCATTCACCCAAGGTGGAAAATGAGTCCCAAAGACTAAATCTAATCCACACAAGCCAAGAACACCTAAATTATGATCAGTTATTGATTGGTGTCAAGATTATCCTCAAAAAGATGCAATAAATGAGGCTTGTGGATGAAAAATAGGGCCAATTAAAGCATAAGAAAGCCCAATTATTAATGATAAGCCTAGAGGAATTTGAAATTTTTGTACAACACTTTACAACACTCCAAATAAGGCCAAATTAAGGTTGGTTTTGATTAATTATGCTTAGCTAATTGATAAAATCCTAGAAAAGTGTGAAAGTGTGTCACAACACTTCACAACACTTTTGCAAGGGAGTTCAAAAGGGCCCAAGATAATGCGAATGTGTGAATCAAGGTATGTTGAGATTATGGATGCATATTGAAGCTGTAGCAATGGAGGACCTTTGAGCTGATGATAGAAATTGGAATGCTGATTAGATTCTATATTGATGAACAAATGCCTGTAGGAAAGAGGTGCATGAACACTTGTGTGACAACAACTATCTGATCATAGAAGGACAACTCACTTCTAGGCAAGGGAATATTATCCATTAAATGTAATGCAACATAGGGCAAGACCACTTAAGTGCCCTTAATGCCATAGATGATCGATGATGCCATGTTAGGTACCCATGTACATTACCCAACATTGAAAATGCAAGGGTACACCAACAATTAAATAGCCAAGATGATCCACACAGAACAAGATGTCGACAAACAAATCCAACGATTCCAAGGTGGATGCCAATGAAACAAATGCCTGCCACAATCTTGCACTGATGCTAAACAATACCCAAAGACACTTGATACTTGTGACCCCACTACCTCAAGTCCCTCTTTCTCATTGTTCTCCAAACCTTCAATGATGCCTAGTTGTTTGCATGTGTCCCCTTAATCAATGATGAAACAAGGGATGATGAACCTTGTGATCAAGGAACCTGCACAACCATCATAGGGTGATGAATCATGACCATCATGTGCCTTATCTAATGATCTTGACTTTGCATCTTTTTCAGTGTTTGTTCATGAATATGTGGATTATCATGTGCATAATGTGATCTCACCATTGCAGATAGTTACCCTTGTGTAACATAGTCAAAGGAGAATAATATGCAAGCTGGGCCATAATGAAATTTCTCCACAAAAAACAAAGACACTGACCTTCAACAGTAAGTAAAGACTTCCAAATATGATTTACAACTAAAGTGATGCAACCCAGATCAAAAAAATATTTTCCCAAACTTCAAAATGACCAGGTTATTGAGCAAATGCACCAAACTGAAAAAAATCTCATGCAAGAGTACCTGAAGCTGAAACTAATGAAGGGGCTAGACTGATAAAAGAAAGCTCTGAAAAATCTTCCTGATATCATTGGAATCACCAAAATCTGACAAATGGTTGAGAAGATATGCAGCTTTGAGTCCAAATTAGGGTTTTGTCTTCAGTTGGATGTAGGAACTTTTGTGAGCAAAATTTCACAGAACAGATGTCACCACTAGGAAGTACATGAAAAGACCTTTCCGATGGTATATCATTTGCAAAAATTGAGAAATTCATGTCTCCTCCATGTTGATCCAAAATATTTTTCTTTATCCTTCTCTTTGTCTCGTGTTTTCCTTTTAGGGATGACACAAGGATTTGAGACATTTAGGTCTCTTCTATGTTGACCTAAAATATTTTCTTTTTTTTCACTCTCCTTGTGCCATTCTTCTCGTTCCAAGAGTATTTGTGGAATGATGATAGTTCTAAGCTCTCTAAAAATATTGTAGCAAAAACATACTAACCCCTAATCCATGGATCCCTTATGTGATTTTTGGGATTTCATTTTGGGGACAACCTTTTTCATGAGGTAACTTTATTTGAAAACATATGACTTGGAATAGGGATTTCCAAATAAGCTCTCATGTCCTCTTTATTGTTATAATTTATCATATTCTACTTTAAAGTAATTTCTCACAGCATGGTGTTTAACAATTTATTTAAAGTGGGGAATACATTAGTATTATTCTTTTGCATTTTACAACTCACGTTTCATTATGTAGTCTTTTTACTTCATGTGATGTGTCTTTCACTTTTTGGTGACATTAGGTGTGATGTCCTTCACGAGCACTATCTCTCTTAGCATATTATATTCCTCATAGTGACTTGATGCAACACACTGCATCCCCTAAGTTGTGAATCTTCTATTCTTTGATTTTTCCTCTCTTGGAGATATTAGGCATAGTGTTCCCTAAATTAAGACCTTATATGAACTAAGAAAAATTATTTTGAATGTAACTTACACTACTTTTTCATTTACAACATCTATTATATGGCCACCTTGCATAACACACTTTTCTTTCCCATGGAGCCATCTCAATTTTGTTAATGAGTATCAAGCATATGAAGTTTTGCTTGCCTCATGAATTCCTGCTATTTGTGTTGTGTGGTGCCTTATCAAAGTTATTAGAAGGTTTATCCTTGGTATGGTTACCGTATGGGAGCCAAACTTAGGTGTGACTTTCCCATAGCCACTTTCTTGTGTGTGTGAGCACATATCAACCATGTGCATATGTGTCTCACCTTTTTGGGGGCTCACCTAGTGGATGACCGGAGGTTCCACTAGCCCTTGTAAGTGCACATTTGGTTTGCATAGTGGACATCGTATTCCACTTGTAAACATTTTTTAGAAAAATAGCTTAGATCTGATCCACATTATGTTGAACAAACGGTTGAGGCTTGATACACCCCTTTTGTTTTTTTTTTTCTTTATTCTTTATGTCTTTGGAAATGTATGATTGTGCATTGTTATTGCTCCTTATATTATTCACATGTGTGTTTTTTTGTGCTTATGTTGGTTTTCCATAGGATCTTGATCTTGGGGGCTTGTCCAACCCTCTTGATCATTGTCATCCTATAGAAAATGCATCCCTTTACATTTCCACACTTGTTTGGGACCTCCCTACTAAAATTGGGCTTTTGTATGCCTTATTTGGTTCTATTTTGCATCAAAAAGCCTTATTTAATGTATTTTTTTAGGATAATCCTAACACTTAGCAAATGACCAATCATAATTCATGTTTTTGGGTTGTGTGTCATAAATATAATGATATGGGACTCATACACCACCTTGGGTGTATGGGTCCCACCTAGGTCTTAGGGATTGATCCAGAATCTTGTGTAGAACTCAATATTTCCTTAATTTTGTGTCCCAAGCCTAGGCTCATACACCCCAATTGGTGTATGAGTCTTGCTTTAGCTTGGAACTATTTTGAATTTAATTATTGGTGGGATTTTATTCTCCTAGATTTGATGTTGGATTATAGTGTTGTAATTTTGGGAAATTTGGCATAAACAAGTATAAATTATACAAGGTTATTTCACATATTTTCTCCTAGAAATTCAAGTATTCAAGCATTATAAAAATTTGTGATCAAGGAGCATTCATGAGCATTCAAGAATTGATTATCAAGCATTTTGGATCTATATTCAAGAATCAAGTATCATGTCAAACTCATCATGCATGATGCATGTTTTTGAGCTAACATTTGTGATATAGGTTTTCATGATTCTTGAAAGCAAGCATTGAAGTCAAGATTCATAACATACAATCAAGAGTCAAGATATACATTCATGCTAGCCATTTCACATAAGTTTGCAACCTTTTTTACAAGGGTTTGGTGAGTTGCAATATTACATATTGTTCATTCATCATTCCTTTCATGTTTCTATTTATTTCAAGCTTTGATTACCAAAATAGGGTTTGCCCAAGGAAAATCCCTATCCGCCAACAAATCAACATTTTCTCTCCTCTACATGTGTGATTTTAGATCTAGGTGTTTTGAGCATTGAAGATCATTTGAAGATAAAGTTACACGATTGAAGAAAGTTGTCAAAGTTTTCAAGAAGTTGTCATCTTCATAGAAAGTTTCCTACAGGTTAGAATTCAAAGTTTCAGACTTAGAGATTAGACAAGAGAGAAGCTAGAGAAGATTACGAGAGGATACCAAAGTTTTAGATAAACCCTAATATTGGGAATAAAGTGCCACCTTGGGCATATGAGTCTGAGTATACCATTTTCAATCATTTTATGTAGATCTTGGTTTACTAGTTATGGATTTCAAATTTAGCTTGAAACCCTAAACTAGGACTAAATCACCCAGCTTGGCATATAAGTCCTAGTGTGCATCAAAAGTCATAATTTGAGGATTGCAGACCTTGTTTCAAGTATCTCTAGTATTCCAACCACACCTGTATTTATCTCCAATTCATTATTTTGATTTTGAGTTTCATTTCCTAGGTTACATAGCTATATTTACATATTAATTTCATTTAATTCTTTCTAATCCTTTGCTTAGTGGTGAACCCCCTCTTTTCTTTAATCACACCCAAGGAAACCATCCTAACCCTATTCCATTCATCAATCAACTCCATTGGTTGAGGGATCTTGGTTTCCTTTAATGAACTAGAGTGAAATAGGTCCTTTAGTTCCATCTCTCAAAAGGGGGAACCTTATTTCTTTGTGTTCAGTACATATGGGAGTTGACCTTAGGCATGACTTTCCCATAGCCACTCTCTTACCTATGTGGGAGCATACCGACCATGTGCATATGTGTTTCACTTTTCTAAGGGCTCACCTAGTTGATACCGAATTCCACTAGCCCATGTGAGTGTGTGTTTGTTTACATAGTGGACATCGTGTTCCACTTGTAAATGCATTTTTGGATAAAAAGCTAAGGCTTGTTCCAAACCATGTTGGACAAATAGTTGAGGCTTGATCCACCCTCCTTTTCCTTTTTCCTTTCTTCTTTATGTCTTTGATAGTCTATGCTTGTACCTTGTTGTTGCCTCATACATCATTCACATGTGTGTTCTTTTGTTCCTATGTTGTTTTTCCATAGGATCTCAATCCTAGGGGCTTGATCATCCCTCTTGATTTTTGTCATCCTATCTCACTAACATTCATACACTTGGACCCCTCTTGATGTGAATTTGTCTACTTTACTATGAGTTTGACGCAAGGTCATCCTCTCACTAAAGTGGGGGCCAAATATAGTGTAGAAAAATGTATCCCTTTACATTTTCAAACTTGTTTGGGCCCTCCCTATTAAAATTGGGTTTATTTATGGTTTAATTGGTTTGATTTTGTATCCACAAGCCTAATTAAATGCATTTTTCTAAGGTTAATCCTAACACTTAATAAATGAAAAATTATAATTTAATGTTTATGGTTATGTGTTCCAGATCTAGGGATCTAGGAATCATACACCCCTTTGGGTGTATGGATTCCACCTAGGCCTTGAGCCCTGGTTTTAAATGTTACATTGACCAAGATACTTCTTGAAATCTGTCCCGGGTTTAAGCCACTAGGACTCATATGCCCAACCTAGTGTATGAGTCTCGCTTTAACCTAGACCTATTTTAAATCAAGTTCTTGGAACGATTTTATTATCCTAGATTTTATTTCAACTTTTAGTGTTATAATTTCAAGAAATTAGGCATAAACAAGTCTAAATACAAGGATATTTCATATAATCTCATCTAAGCAATCTAACATTCTAGCTAAGAAATTCCTAAAAAAAATTTATGATATCAAGAGCATTCAAGAGTAAATTATCAAGCCTTTGGAGCAATATTCACGATTCAAGCATCATGTCAAAGTCTTCATGCATCATGTGTGTTTGTGAGCTAACATTTGTGATGTAGGTTTCATGATTCAAGAAAGCATTCAATCAAGAGTCAAAATCTACATCCATTGAAGCCAATTCACACAAGTTGTAGATCTATACTTCAAGGATTCAACAAGGTTTGGTGAGTTGTTACATTCATTTGTTTACTCATTATTCCTTCAAGTTATTTCAATTCATTTCAAAGTTTATTTACTTAAGCGGGGTCTTACTAAGGAAGACCTCCATCCACTAACAAAACAACATTATTTTCTCTCTTGTGATGTGTATTTTGTAGATTTAGGTGAACGAGACTCATTTGCCCAACTTGGCAATTTAGTCCATGATATAGCCTTTTGATAACATTCAACATTGTCAGATTTGGGTTCGAAAGATATAGAAAGATCCCCAAAAAAATTTGGAGTGGGAATCATAAGCCCAACTTGGCATTTTAGTCCTATTACAATTTTTGATCACCATTCAACAAATTCTGATCAACTCTTAGAAAATCCTAGATCCTACCTTGAAAACTCTAGAGTGGGACTAAATCGCCCAACCTAGCGTATTAGTCTTGGTGCAATCTGAGACATCAATTTTCAAGGTTTATAAACTTTGTTTTGGCCTCTCCACTCCTCCAAGTAATTTTATATTTCATTTTGTTTGTCAATCTAATTTCATTTTTTTGGTTTCCACGGTCTGTGCATAAGAGTTTACATTTCCCCTTTGAAGCTTCATTTAATGGTGAGCCCCCATCTAGTCACATAAGGAAACCCCTAGCCCATTCCTCAATCAAGTCAATTGGTTGAGGAATCTTGGTTTCCTAATGAACTAAAGTGCAAAATAGGTTTAGTTCTATCTCCTAAAAGGTGGAAACCCCATTTCCCTTGTGTTCAAGAATAAAAAATACTACTCAGGATAACATTTCTTTCTTTCCCATTGTTCTAATAATCTTTGATCTTATCATCACTTGTTGAACCATTAGCAGGTTAGGTATATCCTTTTTTAACTAATTGCCACACTTCAAATCCTAGAGAGACAAAAAAGGATTCCATCCTAGCTTTCTAATAGGCATAATTTTTTCCATCAAACATAGGATCTTTTCCACCCTTCCTATTCACCATCTAGATCTACCTCAAGTGGTTAAGCTTCTCCTAATTAACCACAAATTTGATAACAATTGTTAGATGCATAGGACAACTGAGAGGGTGGGTGAATCAGGTGTACATTAAAAAATAATCCCTCATTAAATTTGAAACCCTTATTAAACTTTAAACCCTTGTTAAGAATTAGTAGAATGTAAACATGTGAAATAATAATGCAAACAAAACCATACAAAGGAGAACACTAGATTTACATGGAAAAGCCAAGAAGGAAAAAAAATTATTAGGATTGCCTCACATATATATTAATAGCAACACAAAATATAATTAGGCTCACTTTCCAGAGAAAGAATAAAGTCTCACTCCCAAAAGGACTTACTATCCATAAGAAAAAACAATAAAAGAAACTATTACAAATAAATACACTATCTTAGCTAGTGATTTTTTTAGTGGCTAATATTCACCAATTGGCTAATAGTTGAAATTTGGGAGTCCAAAATTGGCTAATAATTTGAGCTATAATGTTACTTGAATTGCCGCATTTTTATAAAATTTTATTATAGTCTTATTTAAATCACTAAAGAAATTATTTTATTAAATAAATTAACTAAACAATTTGCCAAAATATTTGATACATAACTAGATTAGATTCACCTAAGTTTTATAAATTATAGCATAAATCAATATCTATTCACCAATAGTATATCGTAAGTATTAGTTGGTTTAGGACCATATTTTTAATCTTTAGTTTCTACAATTGATTTATAATATAATCTAATGACACTTGTTGTATTGCATGAGGTAGATCTATAATACTTATGGGGCCCATAATTTCAAGGGTTATGGGAATTATAGATTACATGGGTACATTTTACCTTAGAGAGTATAATGAGGGTCATTAGATAAATGATTTGAAATAAATTTTGAGCCCCATGAGAATTACATATTGTGGGTACATTTTACCTTGTAGAATACAATGAGGACCATTATATTATATTTTAAAATAATGGTGGCAAGTAAATATTATATTCTACCCCTTAAACCCATCAATAATTTCCACCCTTTGGACCCTACTTTTCCATTAGAATTATGTTTAGATTGGATGGATTCGCCATATTGATTAATGCAATTTCCTCTTATTTTCCAAGATTCGCCAATTTTTTTTACAAAATTTTAGTGATGTAGAAAAAATTTCTAATAGAATTAATATTTTTGTCAAAAAAAATGAAAGATTTGCTAATAGAAATTGATATTTTTTCCTAAACATTTGAAATATTTTCCAACTTTTTATATCTTTTTCTTAGGGGGGTTTCTTAAAGTTATCAATGATCTTAGAGAAATAGGAGAAATCCAATATTTCAAATTTATGCTATCCACAACCTTTGGCATACTGAGAATGTATAAACCTTCAAGCACACTAAAAATGTGGACACCTTTTGCTCACTACATCTAGAGTCATAGATATTTAAGCTCACACTTAGATCACCACACTTGATCACATTCACATCTTTCACACCTTACACACTTGGTACACACACCACACACTCAACATAAACTTAACCTTTCATTTCTATCATCCATGACCTAAAAAACCTTATTTAGGTTGGCCTCAATGAAACGTATGCACCTTAGACATGCAACACCAAAATAGGTTAGCACCAAAAACCTTCGTAGTGGAAATAAGTGAAGGCAGACCATACCAAGGGTTAACTATGATCAAAATCTACATAAACATGCTTCGCCATGCTTCCACAAACAATAAACTACCCTCACAATTATTGCTAGCATGCCTAGTCGGCCAAACCTTCACTAACACTAAGAAGAGACCACATAGACTCCTCTCTAGGTCTAAAAAGCACCTCATGGATGAGATAAAAACACACCACAACATCTAGGAATATTTGACATCATAAAAATATTCAACACCACTGACACAACCACCTAAAACTAAAGAACACTTTTGTTCTATATAGCCAAACACACTGACATAGACATTCAATTCACTAACCAACCTTGTCAAACATAGGTCAACACCGGAAAACCTCAAGTTAAGGAAATTACAGATAATATAAGCATGTTCCCAAATCCACAAGACAAGAAACCTCAACACGGAGAAATGTGGAACAAATCAATTTCTCCCAGACATCCTTATCCATAGTCAAACACTCTGTCAAACAGATCTTCCATTCCTGCATGATCTAGAACATGAAACTTGGGATATAACACCTTTGAACACCTCTAACATCATGTCCAAACTACACAAACATATCTTCAACCATGAAGAAATGTGGATTACAAAATTGAACACACCTTTCTCTCACTCCACATTCTTTTATTTAAATTTTCTCAAAAGCACCTTGGAAACCAAGTGAACCAACTACAACAACAAAATTACAAACACCTCTTCAACACATCTACTACTTCTATAATACTTCTTATCATGACTACACTAGAGGTTGACATCGCTATGAAATCAAACCCCTACATATCCACACTACCAACAATTTCCAAAAATCTCCCAACAATACTAGAGGTTGACATAAATGACAACACCAACAATCTTCCAACAACTCAATGCTAAGGGTTGACAACAATGACAACACTAGCAATCTTCCAACAATAGATTTGTTTGATGTTATGGGATGATGGGAATAGTATGAAATAACATAGGTTACTCGATGATGAGAAAATATTTTTTATGATCAAGGTCTATTTGATAGTTTCTCTAAATATTAATCAAATTTATAAAAATAAATTTATCTTTAAGGTCACACTTCAACTTTTAAGGCTTACTCTACTTTATAATGTGAGTGTGTGTGCTAATAAGGGCGTAGTGTAGTGCTCAAGTTACAACATAATTATGACACATACCAATCTTCAAACCCTTATTAAGTTATCATGTGCATAGGTTGTGGGCCTTTGTTGGGATGATGTTTTTTGCAAGATTGAACAAAGTTAATATTTCTTTGAGGATTACAACCCCAAATATTGGTCTCAATGATAAAGACTATTATGAAGAGATCCCCTATAAGTGGTCTTTGGAGTGAAACTAGGAAAAAAATTGAGATTAACAAGTATATCACATGCACAAACACCAAAAAAAATCTTTCAATTTATACAATCTTCATAAAAATTTAATTGTATTCTACAATTAAAATAAATAAATTAGACCATATGACTATCAAATTTAATCCTTTAGATGTATAAAATAAAATATGTCATTTACAAGTCATATAACCCCATCCCTATCCTCCCCTAGAATGGAAAATAAAGAAGAATCATGAAACTCATTTAAAAAAGAGATTTTATGAACTCATAAGTAAATTGACAAGTATATAATGAAGAAAAAGCCAATGCCATGAATCATTCTTTAGTATGAAAGAAAATAAATTTACAAAAGAAATGTTATTTTTAAACAAAATTATATATATACATATAGTTATCTATGATACAACATATATATAATTTAATAAAATTGGAATTATTTATAATTAGAATTTTATTAAACTTCTTAAAATATAAGTTTAAGTAATTGGTACTTTTAAATAATGTTTTCGAACATTATTTTAATAGATGTAGTTATTATGAAGGTAGAGATGGGCAAATTCAAGTGTTCAAGTTCAAAGATGTAAATTTTAAATTTTTATTTATTACTTATTTATGTATCTTAAATAAAATATAAGAAGAATATTTATTTTTTATTATTAAATAATTAAACAAATTAAAAAACAAATTTATATGTAATTAATAATTAATATCAAAAAAATTCACAATGGTAGAAAGTGATGGAGTCTAAACAAGTAAGCATGTTATATATATACAAAATATTAAAATTAATAATCAAAATGTTAATTATAATAATAGACAAAATATTTTAAAAATAAATAGTAGATAAAAACAAAGATATCTCTTCCATGCTATCAACTTTTTTATTATATTATAAAAATAAAGTAAAGAAATTTTATGTATGATTGGACTCACCGACTAAGAAGTCTAATGCAGGACCACAACTAAAGGAAGTCTGTGCACGTTACAAATATTGGCTTTAATATATGATTGTACTTGGTCACATAACGAAAACTTTTGTAAATTATTACAGTGCGATGGAAATTGTATATACATCCTCCGGAGGCGAAAACTGTCCCTCTAATTGAATGAATCCCGATAAAAAAACACGTTTCAATTTCCTTTATCGGGCAGGCAATTACTTTATAGTGTGAACAGTGATTCAGTTTTCTAATAATAGGGAGTCCGGCACATCACGACGCACTTACGAATTCACATTAAATAGAGCCCTCTCTCAGCATTTCTTACAGCGGCTCATCTTCGAAAGGAAAAAACTTTGAAACAATGAAACGCACTGGTGTTGATCTAACTCGTTCTGAGCTGAAAAGCTCTCCAGATAATGGAGGGACAACGTTATCTGGCATTGTCTTGGAAGGAATGAATCGTTCAATTCAAGCCGCCAAAAGAAAAAGCGCAATGGTTGGAGAGCAACTGAGGAGGAATCGAATGAGACAGCTCTATACAACACTCGAATCCCTTATACCAACTGCTTTTCCAAAGGTAATTACGAATCCGTATTCTCTCCTCCCTCTTTTTCTTTTTCTTTGGAATTGCTGTTAAATTTTTTTCACTTGGTCGTGCGACACGTCTTTTTTTTATCATGGAAGATTTGGTGATCTCTTGCCTACAATAAAATGCTTTAACCAATTGAACTAAACCCCTGCTCTACTGAATTCTCTCCTTTACGCTAAGAGGTCTGAACATATTTCATGTTAATATGAAAATCAGGCTGCAATGTCCAGAGCTATAAGAATATTTCTGACCAATACGGAAATCAGAATAGCAGGTTGTCATAATTTATTTACTCCCATCAAGAATGGGCTTCTAACATGTGATAGTATATTTTGTTTTTCTTCTTGTTGATGAAAAGTAGAGTACACAGGAGAAACAATAACGTTTAGTTGCAGAAAATTCTTACTGTCATGTTAGTTGAGGAGACTAGCCATGATGTCAACACCTAAGAGGGCCAAAAGATCTGTTAAAGTCATTTATAAGATCTATGTGATGAGACAGCACATATTTCGTGCTGATATGGAAATAAGGCTGCAACCTTTAGACTCTAAAACTCTTTCCGATTAATATGGAAATCCGGCTGTAACGTTTGGATTCTAACAGTATTTCCGATTAATATGGAAATCAGGGTGGAAATGGATGTGAGGGCATTTCAAAATAGTCTTTGGCCTTCACTTAATTAATTATTTTAATTAAAATTTTATTTTAAATTTTTTTATATTGTTTTGATTAGAATAAAATTGGAAGGGTCAGTACCCATTACAGAAACGAGGGCTGTATCTATTAAGATTTTTTTTATGAAATATTTAAATTTTTGAAACAGAGTATCTTGTTGGTGCCTACATTTCGAAAACTTTCTTTTTTAAGATTTTTGAATATGTCTTCCAAAATTTGACAAAATTCATTCATTTAAATCTTTTCTTATATTTGAAACTTATTTATATTTCACAAGGCTTTTATTTTCAAGTAGAAAATCATTAAAATTAATATTTTTTAACTAAAATTTTATTTCAAGATTTATTATAAGATTTTGAACATGCAATATTAAAAATTTGAAAAAAAAGGTCTATCTTTACTGGTTTCTTCATTCAAAATTCCTTCTCTATGAAGTTTTTGAACATACATTATTTAAATTTTGAAAAAAAAAAATCATTCATTTGAAGATCCCACCTTCATTTGAACTTATGATTTATTTTTTAAGTCTATTGTATTTTAAATTTCAATAAATGATTAGTCTCATTCTTTAAATTTTCTAATTGTTTCAAGTAATTTCAAGATATTTTTTATAAAGTTTTCCAACATTGCAATATTTGGAAAAGGTCTATCTTCCATTGCACTTTCATTCCAAAATCCATTTATATAAGATTTTTTTAAAATGCACCATTTAAAATTTGAAAACCTCTATGTTGTTTTGAACCATAACTTTTATTTGAAGTCTTTTTAAATTTGACAATTGTCTTATTTTAAATAAATGACCTTCATGTGAAAGAGTTTATTGATGTTTTCCTTCAAAAATATATCTTTGTGTCTTATCCCATAAATGAGATACACTATTGTTAGATCATTCACATGTAATTTATTTAAATAACATATATAATATTTTCATTGAAATATAACTTTTCTTTGACATTTTATTTAGATATTCAAACAATAAATAATTATCATTTATGAAAAACATTTATAACTATTAAACCAATTATTCTTGTTCTCCTATAAAAACACATTTCGATTATCTCATTATTTCTTTATTTCTAATACTCATTTTCATCCATGTTTTTCTTTTATTTGTATAAATTTATTATAAATAATCTCCACTTGTGACACTCTCTTGCTCTTGCCCTTTATGTTTAAAAAAAAAAATAGAATGGATGATTTTGAGAATATAGAATTTTAAATAGAACATAATTTTTATGATTTTTTTAATTTTGAATACTTTTAAAATAAATTTAGAAAATTAATTTCTATAAAATATTTTTTATTTGATGATTAATATTTCATTATATTGTAATATGTCAAATAATATTATAATATTACTTTGAGGATTCAATTGTATAGTTTTTTAAAGTGTATAGTTTGTTCAATCTACATAGTTGAATCTTCATAACAATACCATAATTTAATATGTTTTGGAAAACACATCCTACTTATCAATGTAAGGTAGTAGTTAATATATATGTATTAAACTAGTAATTTATATGATGTTTTTTAAAGAAATTTAAGTTTTTGAAAAGGGTATATATACAAGATTTGTTTAGTATGTAATATCTTTCAATACTTTATTTTTATCCTTGTTGTTGGAATTTGGATCAATGTTTTTTATTTCTTGTTTTCAATAATATAAAGTAATATGTATTTGACTAATTATCTCAGGATTATTTCTAGGGTGATCGTTGCAAGTTAATAGAAGAAGCAAACAATTATATGAAAAAATTACAAGATCAAATATACCAATTGAATCAACAAAAAAGTCATCTCATTGCAATTCAAAATTGTGGGAAGATAGTAAATGAGGATGCAAATTTTATTGAAGTGAATATAAAGGTTGGAACAAAAGATGCAATTATTATCATCAAGGGTAGTAGAAGGCTAAGTTGCCTTTCTACTATACTTGAGGAAGTTGAAGGACATGGTTTAGATGTGGATATGTCACAACTTTCCACAAGTGATTCTTTGGCATACATCTACATCCATGCCAATTTTACAGAAGATATAAAAGAGGAAGACCTTGTTCAACTTTAGACTTCTCTAAAACATAAGTTACTTATGATGTATTAAGTTAAAATAAAATATAGCATCTACTCTAATACTTTTTGTTTTAATAGTTATAGATTTTAGACATTTGATAGAAGAATATCAAATGGTTAGAATATAATTCTCTCTCTCATATACTTAAATAAAGTATTATTTTAATTTTAATCTTTTATGTGTAATGATTATTGTTTATAAATATTAAAAGAACTACGTCAAAAAGATGAATATGTTGCAATTGTTTCATATTATTAAACAGATTACTGTTTAGATTCCTGCAAGGATGAAGTTATTATTAATTTAAACACTTCATTTACATGACATAAAACAAATTTAGAAAAAAACGTAATTATTAAATATAGCATTTAATATGAAAATGTAAAAATTTGCTGTGCTCGACGTTTATGGCCAAGGAAAGTGATGTATAGTTCTAACAACCCGTTCCGCAGTAAACAGATGCATTTTTACTTGCATTTCCATTAGAGGAACTGGAAGCTACCATTGAGGATGTTTTTAAATGGAATAAGTGTCGGTTAGAAATGGATTACATAAGAGCTTCGCCTATCATATGATAAATTATGACAAGTTAACAGGATATTAAACACAAGGTAATATGTAGAACAAAATGGTCTGTCGTTGATGCACTTTCATGGTATATATTTCATGTTACTTCGATTGATACACCTTATTTATGCAATGTGGACCTAATGGATGTTGGCCGACGTGGACTCCAACTGTACTGGAGTAATCTCCCCTGCCACTTGTTCAGTCTCACCCACCGCATTTGTTCCTCTCTCCTTACTTCTTCTACATTCTTCGTTGTATCTAGACTCTTCTATTTTTGTTGCGTATTCTGAAAGCTTCCTTCCGTCTCTGGAAAATGAACTCTGTTTTGTAAAAGAAGTGATATACTCTGTTTTGAATGAATGAAAAAAAAAAACTCTATTTTTGTGGTATGAACAATATGGCATGATTGAAAGAGAGCACGACAGCTCTGAAAGGCATTAGTATATAGTTCTGTTCTGTTTTTAATACAAAATCTTCGTTCTGTTTTAGCATTCTTGCCGTTTGCTTGCCTCTGTTTTTACCATCAAATGGTATCAAAGCACAGGTGATAGGTATTGCAGATGTCTGAAACTGCCAAGGAGGAAAGAGGGTTTGTCAGCAGATCAATCCTAAGCCATCCCATATTTGAGAAAACAAGTTGTGTATAGACAAAGAGAAGCAAGACTTCAAACAAAGGAAAATATCCAAGTAAATTGAAGCCCACAAAAGAAGAAGAAGAGGCACGCTGGCCTGGGTCTGAAAAAAGACAAGGGAAAATGCATAGATTTGGAAGGTGTGTAGGTCAATGCAGTCAATGAAAGCATGAAAGGTTCAATAAAAGGGTAGAATCTTGTTGTTTGCAGTCATATAAAAGGATTTTATAGAAATTGAAAAAAGAAACAAAGAAAAAACAAGATTGAAGAAAATAGGAAAAGGGTTTTAAAAATCATGGCAGGAACAAGTGGAAGTATTGTACAATCATAGATTCCAATCTTTAATGGAAAAAATTATGACTATTGGAGTATAAAAATGAAAACTCTGTTATGCTCTTAGGATGTTTGGGATTTGGTTGAAAATGGGTTTCCTGAACCAGCAGACCAACAAGCATATCAGGCACTTTCACAGGCTGAGAAGGAATTGTTGAAAGAAAACAAGAAGAAGGATGCTAAGACATTGTTTATCATTCAAGAAGCAATGGAGGAATTAATCTTTCCAAAAGTTTCAGCTGCTACAAGATCAAAACAAACATGGGAAAGTTTGCAAACAGCTTACCAAGGCATAAAAAAAGGTGAAAATAGGAAAATTACAAATTCTTAGAAAGAATTTTCAAAACCTACAATTGAAGGATTCAGACTCAATAGATTCATTCTTCACTCATGCAATGTCAATAGTAAATCAGATGAAATCCTATGGAGACACTATTGAAGATAAAAAGATTGTGGATAAATTAATTAGAAGTTTATCTACAAAGCTTGATCCAGTAACTATAGTAGCCATTTTAGAGGCCAAAGATCTTACTCAGCTATTAGTAGATGAATTAATGGTATCACTCTTAGTTTATGAGTAAAGATTAAATCGATTAGGGTCATCATCATTGGAGAACGCATTCAAGACCCAACTTTCATTTGGCAGAACAAGAGGAACATCAAATTACAATAGAGGTAGAGGACGTTTTACACCAAGACGATGAAGAGAAAATACACAATTTGATAGCAGAAAACCAGCATCAAGCCCACATACCCATTCTACATCAACAAGAGGAAAGGGGAGAAACCATTCTCATAGTCATCATCAAGGAGAAAGGTATGATAAATCCAACATCTAGTGTCATTATTGCAATAAATTTGGGCATTTTGCATTTGAATGTAGAAAGAGGCAATATGACATAAATAAGCAAAAGACACATTTTACAAATGAAAACCAGCCCAACACTAGTGAACAAAATACCATATTGTTAGCATGCAATGTAGCACAAGAGAGCTCCAAAGAAGTATGGTTTTTAGATAGCTGTTGCAGTAATCATATGAGCGGGAGTAAGGAGATGTTTGCAATAACAGATGATTCAGTAAAATTAGAAGTAAAATTGGGAAATGATCAACGAGTTTCGGTCATGGGCAAAGGGTCAATTAACATAAAAACTAAGTAAGGTGAGGATAAACATATTTCTGATGTATACTATGTTCTTGGATTGCAACACAATCTCATAAGCATTGGACAACTTGTGCAAAAAGGATATAGAATATACTTTGAAAATGGTGAATATGTGATTCTAGATAAGAAACCAAGCAATAGGCTGATTGCAAAAGTTGAGATGACAAAAAAATAGGATGTTTCCTCTTAGAATCCAAAGTGAACTATTCTTAGAGCCACAAGGATTGCAAAAGGTTGTTGAGTTAGCTTTCAAAGCTTCATACAAACATGAATCTTGGTTGTGGCATTTAAAACTTGGGCATTTAAACTTCAAAGTATTACAGTTGTTGCACAAGAAAAGAATGGTATATGGACTACCACCAATAGAGCCACTTAAGACAACATGTGAGAGTTGCATATTGGCAAAGCAACATAGGAAAGCATTTTCAGTTGGAGAATTTTATAGAGCAAATCATCCACTTGAGATAGTGTATTTAGACCTTTGTGGACCTATGCAAACACCATCCATAAGTGGAAAGCTTTATTTCTTGACATTTATTGATGATTTCAGCAGAAAAGTGTGGGTTTATTTCTTAAAATATAAATAAGATGTATTTTCTGTTTTTAAGGAGTTCAAGGAAAAAGTTGAGAAAGA
The DNA here is from genome assembly GCA_007258455.2 of Sequoia sempervirens. Lineage (NCBI taxonomy): Eukaryota > Viridiplantae > Streptophyta > Pinopsida > Cupressales > Cupressaceae > Sequoia > Sequoia sempervirens. The sequence goes on along the minus strand of VDFB02105785.1, from coordinate 163,434,593 downwards.
AAATGGATACTATATCAAAAAATTGAGAACCGATCAAGGTGGAGAGTACATATCAAATGATTTTCAGAATTTTTGCAAAGAAAATGGCATAAAGAAACAATTTACAGCAAGGTATACTCCTCAAAAAAATGGAGTAGCCGAGAGAAAGAAAAAAACAATCATGGAAATGGCACGAAGTATGATAAAAGAAAAACATCTACCAAATGAATATTGGGTTGAAGCGGTTGCATTCTTAGTATACATATTAAATATATGTTTAACAAAAGTAGCGAAAAATAAAACACTAGAAGAAACTTGAAGAAAAAAAAGCATAACATAGCACATTTGAGTCTTTGGATGTGTAACATACTCATTAATACCTTAAGAGTTGAGAAAGAAGTTAGATGATAGAGGAGAGAAGTGTATATTTGTGGGATATAGTGAGCAATCCAAGGCATATAAGCTATACAATCCTATCACAAAGAAGCTGATAATAAGTCGTGATGTTGAGTTTGTTGAAGAAGAAGCATAGGATGGCAACATAGATAAAACAACTATAGTTGCAGCTAGAGTTGCAGCTAGAGTTCCACAAGAAAATGAAGAAAATGAAACTCAAATTGTGCCTACTACACAAGAAAATGTTCTTACAACACCTTCTAGGGCACCTCCCACTCCCAATCCAACTACTCCAACAAATAATAACAGCAGTGAGTCCTCTAATCCAACACTTGCATCACTAGGATCAAGGTCTGTAAGCACTTCAAAGAAGGCACGGAGTCTAAGGGAGATATATGATGAAATACAAGAGGCTGAAAATGATAATTTTTGCTCTAATATTGCATTCTTAACACAAGTTGATCCAATTTATTTTGAAGATGCAATTAAGAATGACAATTAGATTGCAGCCATGGATGATGAAATTCAATCAATTGAAAAGAATCAAACTTGGGATCTAGTAGAGCTTCCTAAAGGCAAGGATGTGGTTGGAGTTAAGTGGATTTACAAGACAAAGTATAATGGTGATGGAAAAGTAGGGAAACATAAGGCAAGATTTGTAGCTAAAGGCTTCACATAGGGAAACATAAGGCAAGACTTGTAGCTAAAGGCTTCACACAATTGTCGGGCGTAGAATACAATGAAACATTCGTACCCGTGGCAAGATTGGATACCATAAGAATGGCCTTATCTATAGCAGCTCAAAACAATTGGAAGGTTTACCAAATGGATGTTAAATCAACATTTCTGAATGACATTTTAGAAGAAAGAAGTGTATATAAAATAGCCGCCTGGTTATGAAGTTTTGGGAGAAGAACATAAGGTATACAAATTGAAAAAGACAATATATGATTTGAAACAAGCTCTTAGAGCTTGTTACAGTAGGATAAATTCTTATTTTGTGAACAATGGGCTTAACAAATATGGCAATGAACCAACCTTGTATGTCAAAGTGAATAATAAAGAAGAAATCTTGATAGTGTGCTTGTATGTAGATGATTTGATATTCACAGGTAACATGTCAATTAACTCATTCAAGGCAGCCATGGAAAGAGATTTTGATATGATTGATTTGAAGAGATTTAAGATGACAAATGTGAATTCAACACCTACACCTGTTGCATTGGGTTTAAAACTTAGCAAGGATGACAAAAATCCTAGTGTTGATGCAACTTTATTCAAAAAATTAGTTGGCAGCCTCATGTATCTAACCGCCACAAGACCGGATATCATGTATGGGGTTAGTCTCATTTCCAGATTCATGGACAAACCAAAGGAATCCCATTGGAAAGCTGACAAAAGAATTTTAAGATACATAGCTGGAACAAAAAACTTTGGATTCTTGTACACATCTTCAAATGATTACAAGCTGATTGGATATACAAATAGTGATTGGGGAGGTAGCATGGATGATAGAAAAAACACTTCCGGGTATATCTTTCATCTAGGATCAGGTGCTATCTCTTGGGCATAAAAAAAACAACCAATTGTGACACTCTCATCAGCTGAATCAAAATATGTTGCAGCCACATCAGCAGCTTGCCAGGTAGTGTGGATGAGAAGAGTACTTTCAGATTTGAGGCATCCACAATAACCTACAGAAATTTTTTGTGATAATAATTCAGCAATTGCCTTATCTAAAAATCATATTTTTCATAAACAGAGCAAGCATATTGATACAAAGTACCATTTTATTCATGAATTGGTGAACAATGGTGACACACATCTTCAGTTTTGCAGGTCTGAAGAACAACTGACAGATATCTTTACAAAGCCGCTTTCAAAGAATGTTTTTGAGCATCTCCGAGAAAGAATTGGTATTGCAGACATACATTGCAGTGAAGATTAAGAGAGAGTGTTGGCCAACGGGACTCCACCTGTATTGGAGTAATCTCCCCTGCCACTTGTTCAGTCTTGCCCACCGCATTTATTCCTATCTCCTTACTTCTTCTACATTCTTCGTTGTATCTAGACTCTTCTATTTTTGTTGCGTATTCTGGAAGCTTCCTTCCATCTCTGGAAAATGAACTCTGTTTTGTAAAAGAAGTGATATACTCTGTTTTGAATGAATGAAAAAATATGGCATGATTGTAAGAGAGCACGGCAGCTCTGAAAGGCATTAGTATATATTTATGTTATGTTTTTAATACAAAATCTTCGTTCTGTTTTAGCATTCTTGCCGTTTGCTTGCCTCTGTTTTTACCATCAATGGAAGATAGGTTTCCATTTCCACAAGTTGAATCTTCTGATTCAGTCGGATTTTTTTATCTACTCTGTGATAAAAACTGACTTACTCTTGGAGGGAAGTGGCCTGATTGTGAAAATCAACAGTGTGTTGAAAAAATTGAATAAAACGCAGTGGCCCGATTTAACATCTGCAAATGCAAATTCAAGAGGATATATTAGACTGGAAAATATAGATTTGGCATCTGCAACATGATGTAAGAGCGTTTGAATGAGCAATTCCAGAGAACATATTAGGCTGGAAAACATACCAAGACATCTTAATATCTATATTTTTTAAATTATCTTTTACGAATGGTCTGACTGCAAGTTTCTAGCACAGAGATGATAGAATTCTTGATGTTAAAAGTATAGCATATTTCGAATGAGTGGGTGATCGAAGATAGAAGGCGTTAGGAAATTAGTAAATCAGTTATTAAGATAGTTAGTTGGATGAGAAGTTATTCCGATGAAAAACTTATCGCTTTATAAACAAATGAATTCAATGTAAAATCATCTTAAATAAATATAATATTTTATTATTATTATTTTTATTAGTATTCAATAATGATATAATCTGAGCAATCTGCTCAGCACTCTAACAAGAAGGGATGTGAAGTGAGGATAAATGTCTAAGTTCGTTTAGCGAAAGCTTAAAAAAACTAGAAAGTACGTTCAACAGACGCCTTCTAGTCACTAGACTGGCGGGGATGGGGTGTTTGAAATGTACGACTTTCAAGGCAAGAAGCTTAATCCATCTGAAGTTTGTGAATGCAAATTTCTACATGATATTCAACCACATGTCATACTGCAAACAGGAGAAGTTATCTATAAACAAATATTAGAAGGAAAACATAAAAGCATGAAACTAGTAAAATGGAGGTGTAGATTTCATCCATAACAATCTATGAGTTTTTCAAGATAGGCTCGGGAGATTCCACAGATCGCTAATTAGCTTTGCTAGCTTGTCTGATTAAAAATGCTATCACTGGGGATGCTATCACTCCTTGGCACGTCATACGTTTGATTATCTATTTCTATGTAATGGGCCATGGCCTTTTCCTAAATATTTTTTTAATTTTATATAAAAAGGATAGATTGGCAACATGAATCAACTGGATCTACCAAATAGGAGTGGTGGAAAAACTTAACCCATGGGGGACAGACTAGAGAGAGAAGACCTCATTCTAATTCTTCCAGTGTTATTGAATTAGGGAGAACTCACTGTAATCCTTCCCATGTTCTTGAATTGAAGTATGGACTTTAGAAAAAGTTTCCAATTTGATGTATTCAATTGATATTTCTTAAGGAATACTCATTAGAATAATTTTTAATATTATGTCTAATAAGAAAATTTGAAGGAGCTGTCTTTTAAAATCTCACACAATCTAATTTGAAAATTAGAGAAGTACGCTAACAATAATACCAATGCTTGAAACTTTTATTAGTATAGAACACTAAAGAAACTCTAGCATACATGAAAGTGTTAAAGATGATCTTTGCGTAATTGAGATGAATAAATGAGGCAAATGCTTACTATAAGACATTTGCAATATATTTCACTTCCTAGCTTGGTTTTGAATAACCAAAGGGAAAGCCATTTCATTTCCTTAGTTAACCTCCTCTTCAACTTGATTGATTAGGTCTTTTACATTCAATCATGTGTTGAGCAATCGTGTGTGACCATTTGACTATGTATTTTTTGAGATCCATTGTGTGTGAGATATTTTTGGCCTTGGTATTGGTGTATTCATGATCTTCTCTCTTTATAGCTTAGGGGACGCCTATAGTGGGATAGGCATCTATTATGCAAGGACAGTAGTATGGTTAGGTGATGAGTAACATCCTCCAATGATCTTGTCTTTAAGGTCTCTTGAAACCTAGAAAATTTTTGAGTGTGAAAATCATGTTGTAATTTGATATTGCAATCATGTCCCAAACACCTAGCTTCTTTAGTCTTGTTCATTTGAAACATATGATCAATAATTCAAGTCCATATTTTAGATATTAGGTTTCTATCACAATGTCATATTAGTCAATATTTGCATTGAATCAATTCAAGATATGCAATATTTATTTATCTTAGATACATTTTCATTCACATGACCAATATTCATTTTAGTTGGCCCACTTTAGTTAATTAACCATACTCAATTATTTCTTTAAGATTATGGAAAACATTTGACCTATGTTTTATTTTTTTATGATAGCAAAATACATGTGTTTTAATGGATCCATGCTATAACACATTGTTATGCCTCATTCATTTTTACAAAAGTGGATGTATGTTTAGACAAAAATAGATATTGAGGCCACCTTTTTTGTCTCTTGATTTAGTTCACTCACTTGGTAGTTAGAGTTTGTATAGGTGTAAGAATAGTTCATGTATAGCCACTCAATCAATAGATCATCAACAAAGACACTATTTCAAGTGGTCCATGGGAGATCATTTTGAGGTGTGGAATATGGTTAATGCATTTCCATTGAGGCTTAAAACTTTATGCAAATGAATAAAGGAGGTTCATGGGTAAATCAACAAATAATTGTAAATGAGGAACATAAAATAGAACCTATATGCATATGGAGATGGGTAGGATAATACTCACTTGAAGGATTACTCAATCATGACACATGAAAAAGGAGTAATTCCCTAAAGAATTTTTTGACAACCTAAATCCCTATAATATTGTTGTGTTTCATGTTTTGTACACTTCCTAAGAACATGTACAAGATCAAAGTACAAAAGGATTTGTGTATCTCCTTAATATTAAACATTTTTTTACTTATATTTGTAAAATGTTTTCAATGAATCATCCATGTAGTCAATTGTCAATGTAGATTGGAAGTTGCATACTATCTAGACTCCATAATAAATTGAATAAATTTTTGATACTTACATTGTCAAGATGTGCAAATGAAATGAATATAAATAAAAATAATATATATGTATGAATATATATTATTTCTATATTTAAATAAAATATAGAATTACCCATAACTTTTTCCCTTTAAACCGTTATGTACTATAAAGAAAAGAAAATCTAAATAATTGTTCATTTTTACGCATTTCCAATATTATCGACTGTACGAGTGCAATTTTTTTCAGAACACGCGAAGGGGAAAATGTCGCTCAGGCTGAATGAATTCCACCATAAAGAACATCATGGCTTACGACAAAAAACAATAATTTTCATCTGACTTGAATTTATAGTATTATCCATGGAAAATGTGGAATTTTGTGTTTATTTGTCAAATAATAGTCAACATTGGTAGATAAAATGATTTATTGAAATATCTGGTTCCAACATTAAATCTTCTTATTATTTCTAAAACAATAATTATTGATCGTTTAATGACATGAACATCAAGTTAAATAGATCAGGCTCTAAGTATTGTAAGAGTGGCTCATATTTGGAAGTCATGAAGCTCACTGGTGTTGTTCTCACTAAGCCTCTGAGAAACACTTTTTATAAATTTTTAGCATAAAAAATTCGTATACAATTTTCTCCAAAAATTTGTGTATCATTTTTTTTTCCAAAATACTTTCAATTTATATAATTTTGTATTTTTTTTTTTAAATAGTTTAATTCTATTATAAAACATAATTTTTTGTTGCAAACAACAATTGTAATCTGTTTTAATCTTGTTTTGCCTATGGGTGCAACATTTGTCTATCGGGTTCTCTTTCTTGGTAATTGGTGGCCTTCCAAGGCTATTAAATTAATTCTCTCGCTTTAGGAGCTAAAGATATGATGAAAAAGAAAGACCCCATAAATGATTTTCATAAGCTATGATTTTCCTTGACTAATGACAAAAATAATCCTTATCACATGACTTTTATCAAAATTATTAGCATTAAGGTGTACGATTCAAAAGTGGTAGTGATTGAGTGCAAGTGATGAAGGGTAAAGGTCACATCATGAATTTAAGAGGAAGAAGCAATAATCTTTTTGTAATAAAAGTTTTTTGGGTTATTAAATGGGATGCCCTCCTAATGATTAGTGGGATTTTGTTGGTTTGTCAATCTATCTATCTAACTCCTAAGGGCATGTTTAAAAAAGTGGCTATCATGATTCTACATGACAACCTAAATGATCATGTGAGTTTGGAGTCTAATCTCTTGATCCTCCCATTTAAGCATAACATTCAATTCAAATGTTGTACTATGGGTAGATTATCATAAAGGAAATATGGAGTGATTTCGTAAAGGCCCATTTAAATGGGATGACTCAATCATCAAAAATATTTTATCCTTCTTTATTTATAGAGTTACCAAAAAAAGCTTAAGTTGTATCTCCTTTTTGGTTTACATCTTCTGGTGCAATGAGTTTTTGGTGGGCCTCAAAGTCCTAAGTGTGTTAGCTAGACAATGGGTGGTCCAAGGAAGCTTTTGGAACTCTTATTGTGTCTTCCCCTTAAGAGAAATGTGGATTTGTGGAGGCTTTTCAAGGAAGTTGGTATTACACCCTTCTTCTTGGTCATGAAGGGCTTCAACGATGAACTTACCTCAAAATTCATTAATTTATGGAAAGTGGGAACAATTGCTATTAGCAATAATTTGTTTGAGGTGACTCCCAAGTGACAAGTCTAGAATGTAAGGGGATAAAAGTGGTGAAAGTAAGTAATGGGAACTACCAAAGATTCATTGATAGTTTCCTTGACAAGGATGAGAAGTTGATGAGATTTCAAAATGGTTATGATAGGGAGATACTATCAGATCCTTTCACTTTGGTGAGTTTACACATTATGAAATATTTCACATTGGAAGGAAGATGTACTACTATACATTATTATCACTTTCTTTTCCTTAATCATATTAGGTGTAGTGAAAGAATCAATATCCCTTTCTTTATTTAATCCTCTTTGCATCAATTTGGGGCTAAAGGATCCTCTCCCCATTGTACCAGGGTCTCATTTCAAGACTATGTAGTCATGTGTTGGCTCTAACCCCTTAGTCATGTCCAACCAATTTTGTTAAGCCTATGGAATTTAAGTCACGATTAAAGTTTAAACCTCTCTCAGTTCAACATAACCCTACTCTTAGTCAAAAAAACAAATTTATCTCTTGTTTAATGTTGTTTCCAAGACCCCTCGCATAGCCAAAACAAGTCCTAGAGGAGTGAAGAGGCCAAAGAAAGGCCTAAAAACTCTAAAAATCTAATGTATTAAGATGCACTGGGACTCATATGCTAGGTAGGGTGATTTAGTCCTACTACATGAATTTGGGTAGAATCTGGAATCTTCTAGTGAATGTTTAGGATCTATAGAAAGCTAACAAAAGGGTTATATTGGGAATCATACGCCTAGAGGGGTGATTTAGTCCCATTACTAGGGTTTGATTGATATTTTTATAGCCTCTAGTGATCTTTTATAGCTTCCATCTTGTCTATTTCTTCAAGTCTGAAAGTTTGAATTCTGGCCTCTAGATGAGTTTCCATGAAGATAACTTCTTGACAATTTTGACAACTTTTGCAACTTTGTCTTCAAAGGATTTTCAAGCTTCAATTCACCTAAATCTACAAATACACATCATCAATATAGAACAAAAAGAATAAATCTTGAATTGCTCCATTGAACAAATGCACACTCGTATACATCTAGTTGAAAGGAGGGGCAGTAACCCCTAACTTCTATCAGAGATGCTCAAATGTATCTTTATGAAGAGCCTTTGTGAAAATATCTGCAACTTGATCCTTTATAGGCACACACTTCAGCTTCACCTCATTTTTTGAAACCTTTTCTCTTAGAAAGTGATACCGAATTGGATATGCTTTGTTCTTGAATGCATCACCAGATTCTTTTATATATTGATAACAATTGTATTATCACACAAGATAGAAATAGGTTCATTATATGATATTCTGATATGCTGCATTGTCTACTTCATCCACAAAACTTGTGTGTAGCAAGATGTTGTAGAAATATACTCTGCCTCTATAGTAGATAAAGATATCTATCGAATCTTATTTTTTCTTAGCCAAAAAACCAATCTACTTCCAAGAAAGAAAGCATCTCCACTTGTAATTATTTTTTCAAGTACATAACCTACCCAATTTGCATTAGTATAAGAACTTAAAGAGAAATAAATATCCTTTGGATACCATAGACCATAGTTTGAAGTGCTTTGCAAATATCTTAAATATCCCTTTTGTTGTTGCCACATGCGATTCTCTATGATCTTCTTGAAATCTAGCCACAAGACAAATTGCATGCATGATATCTGATAGAGTAGCAGTTAGATATAGCAGTCCACCAATCATTGATTTGTACTTTCTCTAATTAGTATTAGGAGATTCATCATTCTTGCTCAACTTACAACCAATAACCAAGGAGTACATACCAATTTAGAGCCTTCCATTCCAAACTTCTTCAAAATTTCCTTGACATATGTTGACTATGAAATGAACATTCCTTTTTCTATTAGGGTATGTGCAGGATCATGATGGACCAAAAAGTGGCGATATGATAGGTATGTGTAGGGTATGTAGCTGACGACTTTTTTTAACCCAAAATTGATGAAACAAAAAGGGTTTTTTAAGGAGATTCTCATCTTTCCACCAATATAAATTATGATTTACTTTGAATTTAATAAATAATTATTATTTATTTTCTATTTAAATTATGACTAAAGTCCTAATTGATAGGCTGATTGAAAAACATCTATAGCTTTCAAACAATATCACATTTTTTGAATATGAAAGATGCGTCACATTCTATGCTTTGCATACTATAGGATTAAAAAAAAAGAATTGAATTTTATGAAGTTTTGACCACGTTAAGGTGGTCACACATACACATTTTTTATATTTTTTAAAAAATTTAATAAAAAATTCATAATTAATTATTCAAATTTTTATGTCAAGTTGCCTAACTCTGATTTTTCTTAATTATTTTCCACTTAAGGGCTTGTTTTTTCCATGATGATCTTGCACATACCCATTAATAGCATCAAGTTTCCATAGTACATAATAATAAAATTCTAATATTTCTTTTTTCTTGGATATCTTCCTAATGATGGATCATGGAGTGTGATCCGAAACATTGATACAAAAAATTACACAATTTATATCCAAAAATATTGTTCCCTTTTCTATCTGACTCATTTGTAGCCCAAGGAAGAAATTAATCTCCCCAAACATTGACATCTCAAATTCATTCTGCATCTTTTTTTCAAACTTCTTGCACATGACCTCATTTCCTCCAAAGATCATATCACCAAAATACACAACCACAATCAATATTTGATCCTCCTCAACTTTAAAGTAAAGATTGCTATTTGTGGTACCTTTATTGAATCCCTAGTGCAACAAGTGCCTATCCAATATTGCATACTAAGCTTTGGGATCTTGCTTGAGTCCATACAATTCCTTCTTCAATATGCAAACCATATTAGGATCATCTAATAATTGAAATTCTTTCAGTTGTTCAATGTATACCTCTTCTTCCAACTCACCATTCAAGAATACAGACTTCACATCCATCTAGTAAACTTTGAAGTCCTTATGTGTTGCAAAGGGAAAAAACATCCTAATGGTCTCCATTCTTTCCACCAGAGAAAATGTATCGTTAAAATCAATTCCTTATACTTGTGAGTAGCCCTTACACACAAGTCTAGCCTTATTTCTAACAACTCCATTTTCATTCATCTTGTTTTGAAATACTCATTTAGTTCCTATTACATTCTTGTTTGTTGGTCTTGGGACTAATTCCCAAGACTGAATCTTCTCAATATGCATCAATTCTTCTTCCATAGCTTTGGTTTAATTCTCATCCTTACATTCCTCAATCACTGCCTTATATTCTACTTTGGAAAGTAGACAAATTTACCCATTCTTTTTTCATAACAATTTTTCTTCTTGTCAACACACTTTTTCTTTTATCACAAATGATCTAATCTTTAGAATGGTTCTTTTGTACATGCTTAGGAGTCTTAGGAATCCTTTCTAGATCATCTTCCCATTCAAATTGTATCTCCTTTTTCTTCTCTCCTTTTTCTTCTCCTCTACAAGAGGACTCATCAAATTCATATCCTTCTATCAATACTAAGCTTTTATGTGGTTCTCCATCTACTTTAATAGTTTCACTTTCAAGTATCTTCTTCAACCTCTTTTTGTAGCAATATTAAGCCTTTCTTCTTGTATAATCTCATACGAAAATTCCTTCATCTAAACTTGCATCAAACTTTCCCAAGTTTTCATCATCTCTCCTGATATAACATTTGCTTCCAAAAATAGATATATTTGATAGTAGGAGTTCTTCCATACCATAGTTCTTAGGGAGTCTTTGAATTGTTTACTCTCACTTTTACTTTGTTGAGTATGTATATTGTAGTATGAATAACTTCTCTCCAATAGACATCTAGTATATTTTCTTCCTTCATCATTGTTCTTGTTGCTTCCTGAACTATCCTATTCTTTCTCTTCACCACTCCATTTTGCTGAGGAGTTCTAGGAGTTGACAAATTTCTTTTTATTTCATGATCTTCACAAAAAATGTTAAACTCATTGGAGGTGGATTCTCCACCTCTGTCAAACCTTAAGCACTTGATTTTCATATCCATTTCATTCTCAACCATAGCCTTAAATGCTTTAAACTTGTCTAGATCTTCTTATTTTTCTTTGAGAAAAGTTACCGAAGTCATTCTAGAGTAATCATCAATTAACAACATGAAATACCTATCACCTTGAAAGCTTCTTATTCTTGTAGATCCACATAGGTATGCATGCACCAACTCTAAAGGTCCCATGGTAGAATATTCTTTGATATTGAACCACTTTCTTGTTTTCTTCCCAGCATGACATTCCTTGCAAACTACATTGATAGGCTTTGTAATTCTTGGAAGATCCATCATATCTTGAGTAGAGTTGATTTGCACTAGGTTATCAAAATTGATGTGACACATTCTTCTATTCCATAGCCAATTTTCATTGATTTGATTCATAAAAAAATTACCATTAGCACCTTTGAGCTGATAAATATTCACATCTATCCTTCTTCCTATAGCAACAAAAGTTTTAGATCTTCCTTTTTTGATTTCACAACCACCATCCTAAAATTCAAGATTATATAATTTTCTACACATTTTTCCTACACTCAAAAGATTATGCTAGAGTCCCTTGACATAAAGAACATCATTGGTATTATGTTTTCCATCAAAATGAATTGAACCTTTTCCACATATCAGCAAATGAATCATCACCAAACTTAACAAGACCACCTTCAAAATCCTCAAGTTTAGCAAACTTACTCTTATCACCTGCCATACAATTTAAGCATCTTTTGCCAATTATCGAGTGATTTTTCTCCGAGTCTCTAGCATGAAAAGCAGTCACTATAGTCCCTTTGATGTTTTACATATTTTTGAAGCAATTTACTTCGTACATCTTTCAAAGTTAGTATAATTATTTCCAAAATTTAGAGCCATGAACAAGCATTCATTATTTTCATCATTCGGATAGTCAGATTCATCATTAGATATGTTAGCATCTTCTTTAACATAATAAATTATCTTGGCAGATTTAGTTTTGTTATCCTTATATTTATCACTTGAAACTTTGGCTAGACATCTTCAAGCATAATGACCTATCTTTCCACAATTAAAATATTTGAAAGGTAACTTACCTTTGTATTTTCCAGTGCCCTTTTTCAATATTCTTACAAAATTTGCTTCTATTTCATCAAGATCATCTAGATCTAATCCATCATCCTTATCTGTTTTGCTAGCTTTAAAAGAAAACTCTTTTCTTGAATCATTTTGACCAAACTCACTCAATTCAAAAGAAGTTAAAGCACCAAAAAAATAATCTCTAGAATAATGATCTAAATCTTGAGCTTCCTCAATAGCATAAACTTTAGAACTATAAGATTTAGGAAAAGTTAGTAATACCTTCTTTACCACTTCATCTTCTTTCAATTTTCCACCAAGGCCATTGATGGAATTGACAATTTCATCCACTCTATGCATGTATCTTACAATATCTTCATCTTTTGACATCCTTAGGGTTTCAAACTTAGTCTTCAAATTTTGCATCTTTGCTTGCTTGACCTTATCATCTCCTTCATAGATACTTTCCAACTTCTTCCAATTTTCTTGAGTAGATTTGTAGCCCATGACCTTCACAATTAATGAATCAACAAGACCACTCAAAACAACATTCCTTGTTTTTCCATTGTTCTCATATGTATTGATCTCATCATCATTTGTTAGAACATTAGTGGGCATGGTATATCCATCTTCAATAATTCCAAAATCCAGATGGGAAACAAAGAAACCTTTCATCCTAGTTTTCTAAAATGTGTAATTCATCCCATCAAACAAGAGAGCCTCCTTCTTATTCCATCTGGATCTACCTCAAGCAGTTAAGCTTCTTCCAAGGAGCCAAGCTCTAATACCAATTGTTAGATACACATGACAACTGAGAGGGGGGATAAATCAGTTGTGCATAAAACATCAAAACCCTCATTAACATTCAAATCTTTATAAGCCCTTAAACCCTTAATTATATTTCACATGAAATTAAACAAGTGAAACAACAATAGATCAAAACACCATGCACAATAGAACACCAAATTTACATGGAAAACCCGAGAAGGGGAAAAATATAGTGAGGATTAGCTCACAATATAGTAATAGCAACATCGAATATGATAGTCTCACTACCAAAAGGCTCTCTGCTAATGGCTCATTGCTGAATTAGAAAGAAGAAAGAGTGGAATCGTTACAAAGAGAAATACATATTATAGGAATAGGAATATCCACCACAACAACTCTAAACTATTTGCAACCTCCAACTCACTACCTTCTGTAAATTTAGGTACACTACAAATGTAGACCCTTCTACTCACTGCTTCAGAGTCATCACCATTAATCTCCCATTCATATTATGGCATAATCAAAATCACATCTTTTGCATACCTTCTAAAAATCCACACTTATATCCACTGATTTACCTTACTTATATACCATCCAAAACCTTGAAAGCATTCTACAAGGTTGGTTATGCACATCAAACCCGCAATTACAAAATAGGTTGGCACCAAACACTTTTGCAATGGAAAGAAGTGAAGGACAAACACATCATGGATTAACTAGGACCTAAATCTACATTAAAACTCTTTGTAAAGCTTCCACAAACAACACACCATTTTTTTAATTAGCACCAACACCCCAGGTCGTCCAAACCTATATTAATGCCCTTAACAATTAAGTTCATGCTTAACCAAGTCTAAAGAAAAATTCACAAACCGCATAAAAACAATCCTCAATATCCATACAACATCTCAAAATATTCCAACATCATCAAAATATTCTTCAACTCTTCCATAACCACTTTAAACTAAGAACACCATCATTTTGTGCAACTTGACTCATTGGCACAAACATCCAACTCACTAACTAACTTCACAGAACACCTCATCACCTAAAACCTTGATGGAAAGTAGATATAGAAATTATAAGAACATCCCCAAATAGGCAAGACAAGAAACCTCAATATGGTGAAATGTGGAGCAATCTCATTTCTCCCAGACAACCTTCTTCACAGACACACACACTAGTGAACACAACTTTCACTATCATACAATCCAGAACTTACAACTCTAGATATAACACCTTTGATCAACATATTCAAACCAAACAAGCATAACTTCAACCATGAAGAAGTGCAGAGCACAACACTAAACACCACTCTGTCACACTAAAATCTTGTATTCAAATTTTCTCAAAACCACTTGGAAACCAAGTGAACCAACTACAATTGCAACACTACTAACCCCTTTTTAACACGTCTACAACATCTACAACACTTCTATTTAATCACAACACATCCATACTACCAACATTATCATCAACACAAGTAGGCTCGAACAATCTTCATAGCTATGACAACACCCACATCCTTCCAATAACTTCAACACATAATCTCCATATAGTTGACATAAATGACCAACATCAACAACTTTTGACATTATTGATGACACCAACAACATACTTGCAACATATAGGAGTTGTTCAAGGATGTTTTTTTAATAAAATAAGGTCAAAGCAATAAGTTTTCTTCATTCAATCACCATTTCAGAGCATTTTAGAGGGTTGGAAAGTAGGGATGATAGTTTTGGACACCCAAGAAGGTTTGACCCAACAAACTTATGAGAATTCTTGTCTTTCATCCATCAAATGATGTTCATAATATCTAGAAAGTTGTTGGATTGTATATTAGGAGGGCTAAGGGCATATTTTCACCTATTGTAGCTTATCTTGGAAATGTATTGTAACTTCTTGAAAGTTCTTTCAAGATGAAGAAGCTTTATAACTCATTTTCAAGAACGAACAACAATATGTAAACACCTTTTTATCAATAAAGTCAATATTTTTACCTTCTTAGAGTTGTTTCATTGTGCAAACTTTCTACAAGATGGATGATATAGTCTTCTGGTGATATTTTTTTCCTTGATTTCTATCCTATTTTTATTGCCTTTGTGTATAAAGTTGACGATGAAGCAAAGCCGAGACACAGAAATAATGCACACAACTAGCAAACTTTATTATTATTCAATAATGAAAAATCCTACATGTAGAGGATCCCAAATCCTCAAGCTCTGCAATACATGCAAGCTACAAAAGTCTCAGAAAGAAAATTACAGAATTACAGAAATTACCCAGATCCCCCTTTTGCAGCATGCGAACTTCTTTTCCCAATAAAAGTTACTCAAAAATCAGAACAAGCCCATAAATAGACCCATTTCAGTTTGGAACCAAAAACAACCTTCAAGATAAGATTTTTGGCGGTTTGGCGCCAAAATTACAATTTGAAATTCAAGTTTAAATTCATAGTAAAAAATTAGCACATTTCTAAAATATGCACTAACTTCCGGCAGCCATAACTTTTAATGGTTTGAATGAATGGAAACATACATTCCTTAAAGTCTGAAGAATCTCTCTTTCTGAACACTTTGGAAAGCATCATGATTATGTCACCAATCTCCTTACTGAAATCTGCTCTCTTTGGCTGATCAGGAAGCTTAGTCAAGGATTTATTTTCCACCCTCATCCATATCTTGTTCATGTGGGTCTTGTTAGCTTCCATGTGGTTGCTATACAATTATAATGCCTCTTCTTCATTTAGTTTTATGTGGTTCTATGGTGTAGGTGCGTCCAACATGAACCTTATCATCTGTGGAATGAGATCAATGATGATATTCCCTTGCAAGTCCACACATTGGCTTGTTGTTGGGTTGTAAGCTCCTGCTATAGTAAGTATGAGCTCTAGACATTGAACTAATAGAGGAAAGAGGGAAACATGTGCCAATCTAGATTGAAAAATTCTTTTTCTTCTTCCTGTCACATCCTCTATGAAAGTTTCTTCAACCAACTATTCATAGTTGAATGGCCCTAAGTTTGTATCAGTGATATTGGCCCAATACAAATCCACCTTGCTACCTGTAAGAGTGGGATTCTTGTGCTTGTATCTCAAGGTGTAAGGGAGTTGGTCCACCTTTATCTTCTTAGGATTTTTTGGCCTTAAAAATTTTGCAACCTGGATCCCTCTTTGAGAAGATTCTTCGAATGGTCTTAACATTTTCCCTTCCTACAAAATAGTCATATATTAGATTGATAAAGACTTGGAAACCATTACATCAATATTACCTTTCATATCATTTTCTATTCATCCAATGAAACTCTATATACAATTTAGTCAAAATTTTCACTTACTGGAAGTGGATCCAAGAGAGAATCAAGAAAAAAAATCCTTTTAACATAGGTAGGATTAGAATCAGAACTGAGATGAGATCAGAATGGAAATTGGACCCAGAACTAGCTAATGGTTCCAAGTTCTTTTCCCACTCTAGTTTTTCTTCTTCCAAAAGAATAAGGGTGTAGACCTGAATCAACATTCATCAAAAGTGAGGTCATTTCGAGAATTGATTCTTATGTAAACACTTTTGGGATGAGTTCATTCCTAGATCCGCTTCTACTAGTTTATTATTCAAATGAAGCACATTTAAACACATAGTCAAACTGACTTCAGACTTAGGTCACATGAAACCATAAGGAAACTTTTAATAAGGGGTTTAACCTCACCTTTAATAGGACAAAAGAAAATTTGAACTTTTTAGGGCACAATCCTGTAAAGGTCAATGCACAAACCCTAGTTTGCATGACTCATTGAATTATAGAGATTAGGGCATCAAAACCCTAACACCAAAACAATTAACTTGACACGATAATAGGATCAAAGGGGTCGTCAAATAGATTAAAACACTTTTAAAGAACATAAGATCCCTCAAAATGAAACCCCAGTTAAAACTATGGAACAACATCATAGACATGCCACCAAAAGGAAGAAAATGACAATAGAATGACAAAACGAATGGGAAAAGCCAAAAAATAAAAATGGAAAAACCAAACTAGAAAGAACAAGTGAAACAAACAAGGAAACAAGTGAAGATCCACAAAATAAAGTCTCACAAACACACGAAGAACACAACAAACGATAGAAAAGGAAAACTCAAATGAAATGAGAAAACCACCTACCTCAAAACACCACCAAGAAAGGTTGAAACTTTGACAAGAATCTGCTCACCAACGCATGCCCGCAACCAAATCATGCTCCTTTGAAAGTTACTAGGGATTTGGCTCATAAAAATATTTTAGGTAATGATTATGAGCTAAAATAACCTTGATTAAGGTTTAGAAAACATTTCGCGTGTGTGAGAGAGTTGAAATTAATTCCATTAATGCAGTTGCTTTGGTGCAGAACCAAAAACGTAATGAATATTCAACTAATGTGCAAATTGAAGGGAGGGAAGACATGAAATCAGAGCCTTAACAAAACAAGAAAATTTACCCAAGTTTCTTATCTTATTTTGAATCTAGTTTTGGTCCTACGATAGGGAAAAGAAAAAAAGGGAAGGGTATGTGCAGGATCATGATGGGCCAAAAAGTGGCAATATGATGGGTATGTGGCTGACGATTTTTTTTTAACCCAAAATTGATGAAACAAAAAGGGTTTTAAAGGAGATTCTCAGCTTTCCACCAATATAAATTATGCTTTACTTTGAATTTAATAAGTAATTATTATTCATTTTCTATTCGAATTACGACTAAAGTCCTGATTGATAGGCTCATTGAAAAAAATCTATAGCTTTCTAATGGTATCACATTCTATGCTTTGCATACTATAGGATTAAAAAAAGAAAAATTGAATTTCATGAAGTTTTGACCAAGTTAAGGTGGTCAAAGATACGAGTTTTTAATATTTTTTAAAAGTTGTAATAAAAAATTCAAAATTAATTATTTATTTGGGAAAAAATTACAAAAAAATATGCATCACATCGGGACATGAGTCCTCTACTTACATCTAAAATCTTATAAAACAATATTATCATTTTATTTTGGTTAGGGTGGTCAGACAGCCACCCACTTCTTATTTTTCCCCTGAAATTTAAGTACTACTATATTGAAATTTCAAATTTACACCAAATAGATTTTTCTTTTTTTTTAAAAAACCTAGTAGTTTAGAAACTACATTGAATTTTCTATAGATTATATTGTTACATATTTTCGAAATAGTATAGATAACTTATTCAAATTTTTATGTCAAGTTTCCTAACTCTGATTTTTCTAAATTTTTTGCCACTTAAGGGCCTATTTTTTCCATGATGATCCTATACATACCCAAAATGGTAGTGAAATTACAACCAAAACCAAACCTAGAACCTTTACAAAGTTCCAAGTTTGGTTTTGATTCCAGTTCCACTCTCAACAAAGGAACAAATAACGAGAGAAGGATTCAAATGACAAATGAAATGAAAGGAAGTGGGATTGGAACAAAAACCAAACCCAAACAAGACACCAAACAAGGACAAAACACAAAGGAGAAAAGTAGGAGCAGGGTTGGAACCAAAATCAGAGTCAAAACTTTTACAAAGTTCGTAGTTTGGTTTTTGTTCCATTCTACTTCCATCAGAAGGAAAGAAAGGGAAAATAAAAAGAAACAAAAAAAAACCCAAAGGAGGAAACCATCCCAAAGTCCCAACATGAGAAAAGCAAGGAAGCAACATACAAGGCAAGTAGAGGAGCCAGAACCATAGCGAAAATCAGACTAGGAACACTAGAAAAAGTTCTAATTCTAGTTTCGGCCCACATACCAAACCCATGGAAACAAAAGAAACAAGGTCTTAGGAGAAAAAATAACAACTCCTAAGACCCCAAAGAAACACCAAGGACAAACAAAAACAGAGGGGGACCCATTTTTATCCAAAACAAGACAGGGTTGTTATGCAAGGAAAAACAAGAATGTCACAAAACTTCACAACACTTTAGCAAGGAAAAATTAAATTGCATCAGTTCACAAGGGCCCAAGACCTAATGTGAATGGGTATCCACATTACAACACTAAATCAAGGAAACATTAAGCCAAAATCCACAGGGATGACCTGAACGAGTGTGCAAAAGTCGAAGGACCCTTTTTTGACCATACATTTAGCCCCCACTTTAGTGAGAGGATGAACCTACTTCAAACTCAAACTAAAGTATATAAACACAAATGAAGATGGGATCTAATGAACCAATTCTAGCAAGATGAGACAACAAAAATCAAGAGGGGTGATCAATTCCCTAGGATCAAGATCCCATCACAAACCAACATAGCCACAAAGGAACACATGTGATAATGATACAAAGAATAATGAAAAGGCCAATCATACATTGCCAAAGAAGAAAGAGGAGGAAAGAAAGGAAAATAATCAGATCAAGATTCGATCATTTTTCTTTCATAGTGTGGATCAAATCTAGGTTGTTTGTCCAAAAAATGCATACTTACTCTGAGGAGACAAAACTCCTGACTATCCACTGGGTGAGAAGCCCTAAAATGTGAGAAACATACACTCATGGTTGGTATGCACTCACACACACGCAAGTGGCTATGGGGAAATTCATGCCTTGGATTGGACTTCCCGCTCGAACCATACCAAAGTTATACCTCGTAATAACTTTAACAAGGTTCCATACAAAAATGAATTTTGAGCTTCATGAGGCAAGAAAAAATTTGTACACTTGGAGCTCATGAACAAACATGATGGATCTATAGGAATGCAAGCTATGCTATGCAAGGTGGCCATATAACAACAAATTCCAAATGCAACATGCAAAGAATTTTCAAAGGAGTCTTGCTTAGTTCATGTGAGCTCTTTAACTTATGGAACATTGTGCCTGACATCTCCAAGAGACAACCAATCAAAGAGTAGAAGCTTCACAACTTAGGGGATGTAGTGTGTCACATAAAGCCACTAAGAGGAATATAATATGCTAAGAGAGATCATGCTCCTACAAGACATTACACCCAATGTCATCCACAAAGTGACAAATGCATCGTATGAAGTAAGAAGGATGCACTAAGAATGAAGAAAAAGAATAATTAAAAAGAATAATGCTAATGTATGTCCCCACTTTAAATAAATTTCCAAACACCATGATGTGAGCAATTACTGTTAAGTAGAAAATGAAAAAATGCAAACAAGAAAGAAGACATGAGAGCTAACTTGGAAAGCCCTATGCCAAGTCATATCTTTTCAAGTAAAGCTATGTCATGTAAGAGAAATAGAAAAGGTGTTTCGCCTAAAGTGAAAATACCAAAAACATAAGGGATCTATGGATTTGGGGTAAGTATGTTCTTTGCCACTTTATTTTTAGAGAGCTTGGAACTATCATCATCCCCCAAATACACATAGAACTGGAAGAATGACACAAAGAGAGAGAAAACAAAGAATAACATTTTGGGTCAACATGGAAGAGACATAAGTTGTCACAACGCCTTGCGTCATCCCCAAAAGGAAAACACAAGACAAATGAAAAAGAGAAATTGAAAAGGAAAAAAGGAAAAAGGAAAGCTTTTTGGGTCAACATGGAAGAGACATAGGGTATCTCAACACCTTGCATCATCCCCAAAAGGAAAACGCAGGAAAAAAAAGTGAAAGAGATGCTTGACATAGAGAAGAATGAAGGTATAGATAGAGGAATGTCACAAAGAGAGAGAGAACAACAAACAAAATGTCTCGAGGGATCACATTACACATATGCAATCATTCACAAAAATGAAAAAGAAATAATGCAAAAGACTAGTAAGGAAAATGTGAGTCAACCTATGAGCAAGTAATCCATTTTCCAATTGTGTTCTATGTATAACGAAGGTAGGAAACTAGCCAAAGGGACAAGAGCAAGCGATAAACTAGGAGAAGCACCAGGTTCAACACTCTTTATAGGAGATTTTTCATTCAAGCTCATGGAAGAGGAACACAATGTATTGAGTTCATTATGCACCTCTTCGTCAATTCTAGCAACCTCGTCATCATCATCTAAGTTGATCACAACAAGAGGTCAAAGGATAATTTCCATGGAAGAGTTCAACTCTTGTTGTGGAGGTTGCATTGAATTTTTTGGTTTTGGGGTAGAGTCATCATGTAGTGCTTTAGTCAAGTTTGGATTTTTTTTTCTTTGTTTAATTCTTCATGTAACTTATGAGCAAGTGCATGACGTCTATGCTTACGCTCTCGGGCACCTCTATTTCTTTTGGTTTTGTTTTCAATTTTCATTTGTATAAGAGTGGGTTGATTAATCATAGGTTTTTTTCTTCCCTAAGGGTAGGAACATAAGGGACCACAAAAGGTTGTTCAACCACTTTCTCTTTGAATTTGTAATTTTTTTTAATTCTAGGTGGTGTGATGGGTCGGTTACACTATCTCTTGGTTGTTTGTAGGATGTAGGTGAAGTTTATTTTTTTGGTTGGTCTTGGTTGTTTGGATCTTGTTTAGGTTCAAGCATGGTTCTGTCAAGAATGGGAGTTTCAGAGGTGGATGGGGACATGTTTTAGAGAGATAGTTATGCTATCTTTTTTTCCTTGAACTTTTCATAAGACAAGAAAACTAATTCTTCTTGGGGTTTTATAGGTTCCATGGGTTCAAGCCAAAAGGAATCTAAGGAAAATTTTCTTGTGGAAGACAAGGGGTTAAATTTGCTAGGTGGATAGTGAATATTTCTTTTTCAAAGGGAAAATTTAAGCATTTATGCACAACCAAAGGGAAAAATTTCATGGAGCAAAGCCATGGGTCGCCTAGCTTCACATGAAATTGGTCTGATTATAGGATGATGGAGAATGTGACATCTAAAGTTTTTGGTCCTATTTGTAATGGTAAGGTGATTGATCCTATCATAGGGAAAGAAAACCCATTGTTTTTCTTGATCCATGCTTTCGATCTATCATATTCATCATGATAGAGTTCATGAAAAAGTAAAATTCTTTGGTGATCACATTCTCTCCACAAGTGGGATCTATTATTATCCCATTAATGGGCTTATCATAGATACGATTGACTATGTAGAGAGGACCATCAGGAAAATGTTTAAGTATATCCTTAGATGAGAAAGAAATGTCAAGAGGAATTTTAGGTCGGCCCTTGCAAGGGGTGATGTCTATCATCCCTACCATTTCATCTATAGGATTGAAATTGATAGCATTATTTAGAATAGAATCATTGTTTTCATTATCTATATCATTATTCATCACATCATTCTTTTTAGTTTTTCTTGCTTTGAGAAATGAAATATTATGTTTTGGCATTGGGTTGGTAAAAATTTGCAAATTTTGGTTTGGAGGGGCAACAAACTTATTTCCTTGATCACTAACACCTTTAATGGATAGAAGGTTGGAATCAATTCGATTGTTAACACTTAAATCTGCACCCTATTGAATTTAGAATTCAACAATCTAGTGAAACATGGGAATGATCCCACTTTTAATGAGAAAAAACCTCCGAAGAAGGCTAGCTTCCTATTGGTTATCACCTAACTACTGATCTTGAGGGGAAAAGGGAAAAAGATTGCTGAAAAATGGAAAAACTGGGTGATACACCAAGTTAATGAGAGATAATGGAAATTAGAATTTTACACTCAGCTGAACATTGGTTAAAACTAAGTTTTCTCAAATTGTTACAATTTGTTCATGCATAAATACTTTATTGAGAGGTTTAACACCACAACCTATAAAAGGAAGAAGGATTTCACAATTATAAAGAAGCTTGTATTTTATAAACACAATCAATAACTTGAATAAACACACTAATCACAAAGAAGGTATAACACATGAGACAAAATGGTAAGGAAATTAGAATAACTTCACTTAGAATTTGATCAATCATAAACATACAATAATATGTGAGAACAAAAATGCAAGAGGTTATCACCAGAAATGGCTAAGGTATCCACTTTATTCCATATCTCTAGAGTTACAAAAGTATTCCAAAACTGTCACAAAAGACTGTAAAAGTCACAATGTCCAAGAGCCTTATAATCAAGAATTGATTAGAAAATAGTTCAAAAATGACTAAGTAGCCAAGCTTCAAACAATTGCACCAAAATAGGAATTGGAAGCCTCTTGGGTCAAGTGGCTTCAAAAAGCCAAAAATATAACAACTAGATTTTATCCAAAAAAGCTCAAAGGCATTGAAATGGTCAAGTTTGACTATGCCAAACATGATGAAAAATCAAAATGGCTCTAAAAATCTCTCCAAACCTCATAAAATCCTAAAACAACTCCTATTTATTTTCTATGTGTTGCAAACTGATTCTATCCTCCCTATATTCTCTCCAAGATCATAACTCAAAGAAAATCCTTGTGTATGCTCCATGACTTAGTCATGTTGATATATGTTTTTATTTGCATTTAAAAATGATGATTAAATTAAATGATTTATAAGTTATTATTTAAATTCAAACATTTTACAATATAAAGTAATGCAACATAAAAGCCCCACTTTCCATGAATTGGAGATAGACTAAAAGTAAAAGGAATTACCAAGTGAATAATGTGAGAATTACCTAAGTCATAATACATATGGAAAAGGAAAAACCCACGATGGTATTAGTGGCATCAGATATTTCAAAAGAAATAGCAAAAAATGTTAAGTTCTATCATACCTCCACTTGACTTAGGGTTTCAACCCTAAAATCAAAAGAAAGAAACTTTAATCTCATTTTTACAAGAAGCTTCAGAAAGAAGCTTGCCACCACCATACGGAAAATCCTAGCTGAGTTTCTGCTAGAAATTTTATTGCTTTGTACGCCATTGTAGGTTTTTGAGGTCTAAGACATCATAAATTTTGTTTTTTTCTTCAAATATAAAGGATTTTTGTGCATTTTTAAAGCTTTTGTAATATTTCTCATCTTTGAGGCCATGGTTTTTCATTTCTTTTCAACAACAAAGTAAGGGTAAGAAATTTCTATTATTTTTTATATTATTTTAAGGATAAAAAGGCTCGAAACTAAGTTATTATAGCATAAAATGAAAGCTCATTTGTATTCTTTCAAAACATGTAAAAAACAAGACCTTGATTGAAATGTATATGGGATTTAATACTTAGCATGCCATAGTTTTATTTCATTTGGAAATCTCCTCATCTGATCCATAAAGCTTTGCAGAGAAATAAATTTTTTTTATATCTTGTCATTCATTTTACTTCAAAAATGCCCCTGTTTTATAAGGTCATGCAAGATAATAATATGAATGAGATTCCATGAGAGGGTGATAGTTGAAACAAAAGTTATCTCAGCTCACCATGATAAAAAAAAACTACCCTTAACCTTTACCACTATCATTATTTTTGGGTAAAAGTTTTTGTTACCATAGCATCTTATATGCATCTCAGTTTCTTTTTTTGAAAAGATCTAAATCTTTTTTTTGTTACATGCATGCGTATGAATACAATGATCTATAATTGTAATCTTTTTTGGATTTTTCATTTATACATCTGAATGTAATGTAGGAAAGATAATAAAAGGAATACCTCACTTTCTTAGTTTAAAATCAACAAGCTCAACCTGATTTGAGTTGTAAGTGAAAAATGGGTAACAGGGGTCTTGCACAATATGTTTAAGACACTTGTAATGTTCTGTTTCATGTCCATTTTATCGATGATTGTGGTAATAATAATTTGATCTAAAACTCAGGGGTAAAGGTTTATTATGGTCAGGTGTTTTGATGGGTGGAAAAGTAATCATTTTTTGTACTAGAAGTTGGGACATTGTGTTATAAAGGGTATAGAACAAGGGAGTGAATTGTCTTTTAGGATGTCCATAACTAAAGGGGATTGCATGGCTTTGAAAAAAGCTACTTTGTTATGGAAAATTTGATTTTTTTGATGAGGGGGGTTCAATTGAAGGAACCCTTTATTTTTTTTCCAAAAGGTTCAGGATTGTTTGGGTTTGTAGGTCTAGATCTCTCAATTTGGCTAGAAATGGACTTTGTATCTCGACTACTAACCAAATTTTGATAATCACAGAGGGAAGTGCACAAGTACATGAAGGATGGTAATTTCATTATAGTTAACTTGTCTTGGATTTTACTTTCCAATTTTTCTATGAACATATTTTGAAAGTGTCGGTCAGGGACCTTGACATCGACTTGCAAATAAAGCGATTGATAGTGTGAGATAAATGAGTTATCATTTCTTCCTCTTTTTTCTTGCATCTCATCACATCGACCAAGGTCATCTTGAGAGTCATGTGCACTTGGAAATGGTTTACAAATGCCTCAACAAGTTCATTGAATGAATGAACTAAGTTTTTTGGTAAAGAAGAGAACCATTCCAAGGCAGTATCTTTCAAGGACATAGGAAATTATTTTTCCAAAATTTTATCATCAAGGAAAAAGTCACTACATATGGCAGTGTAGGCATTAACATGGTTAGAAGGATCTCTCTTCCTCCATATTTATCAAATCTAGGCACCTCTACACCTTGTGACATTAGTTTTCATAATATCTCCAAGGACAGTAGACAACTTTTGACATAATATGTAGGTGGACCATTTTAATTTTGGTTTATGGTGGAACTTACTTTTGAAGGGATGAAACAATTTGGAAAAATTATGTTATGAGAGGGTCATTTCTTGTGTTATGAGATGGAAGTGATAGCAGTGATGGAGTGTATGTGGTTGTAGGACAAGTCAATGGAATTCTTAAAGGTGGAAATGTAGGAGATATAACTTGTGATGCCATGTAGGAACTAGGGATGCTAAGAGGAATGCCCAGAGAAGGAATCACATTAATAACTTGTTGCATTGTTCTTGTGACTTGAGAGTTGGTGTAGGTAGGCATTGAGGCTATCATTATGGGAGGAGTAATTTGAGTTCCTCCTTGACTTGTAACATTGTTTGTTGGTAAAGGGCAACTAGTGGTTGAAGGAAAAAAATTTCCAAAGATTTGAACAAGGTCAAGGCCATTGTCACTTTGAAGTATGTAGTGAATGTTTTCTATGGTAGGAATTGCAGTAATTGAAATATTTTCAAGGCTTATTTGATGTTGTAAGTTTACTAGATCCTCATGAATTTGAATTATGTTTTCTTGTGGGATGTTGTCATTCCTTGGTTCAACTTGCATGATATTTGAAGGCAAGGATTTTCTAAGGGTGTTATCCATGCCTAGTGTACTATTGTCAATACTAGGAGTGGAAGATCTAGATAACGAAAGATCCACAATGATTGCACTATCACATGATGACATGAGTCTCAAAATTCTTCTCACTATGGTATTATTAATAGGGAACCAAACACTCATGCAAATGCAATCTAAGCTAATAAGAATGAAATGCTTATAATTAAAATTCTAGAAAGTAAAAAATAAATGCAAAAATAGCAAACAGGAAGTCAGAAACTAAACTGTAAATGCCAGAAAGTGTAGTAAAAAATATGCAAAGGGATTGATTCGCCCAAGGTGGCTTCCCAATAAGGCAAGAATTAAAACCCTAGAATGCAAATAAACCACTACAAAACCTAATGCAATGTGAATGCAAGCTAAATATAGGATGTAAATGCACTCCAAATCATAATTAAGATGCTCTAAATACAGGTTCACCAAAATGAAAAAAGGAAAATTGGGGTCTCTCTTTCGCTTCTAGGGTTTTGGACCTAAAAGGAGAGAGGTTATTTCCTTACTCTTCACTCAAGAACAAACCCTTGAGATTTTAACGGAAAGGAGATTGAAATATTGCAAAGGTTTTTATAGGGGATTGAATGATATCTAATGAGGGGTTCACCATGAAGTGTAAGCTTGGAAAATACAATGAATTGCAAAATAGGACGTGAATTCCAAAATGACCTAGAAAGATGAATAGACTCTAACAAAAAGTCATGAAATTGAAAGTGTGCACTTGGAAGAATGAAGAAGGCAGAATGGAGGTCTGGATCACTGAAAAATCTATTGTTGATGTTGACTAGGACTCATTCACCAAGCTAGGCGAATCGGTCTAGCTTATGGGAAAATGTGTGGGAATAGGTTTCAACCAAAAGAGTATCCACATATGTAAAATACTATGTTAGGCTTGTATAGTGGGACTCATTCACCAATAGTGGCGAATCAATCCACTTCAATTTTTTTTTGATATTCTGAACTGGATTCTATGCCTCTTGATTTTCTCTACTCTTTTTGACTAGTTTCATAATACGAAATTGCAAATTTCCACCTGTAGAACTTCTCCAAGCTTCTTTGAGGCTTGATGAAAACTTTGAAAACTTTGAGGACTTGGAAAATTTTCTCCAACTTATCTTCTTGACAAATCTGCAACCTATCCCTGCAAATCACACACAAGAAGAGGGAAAAATGTTGTGGGGGTTAGTGAATAGGGGTTTGGCTTGGTCAAACCCCTTGTTGGTAATTAAACCTTGAAATGAAATAAAATATGAATGGAGAATGATGAATGAAAAAAAGATAATGTTTCAACTCACCAAACCCTAGCAATAAGGTGTTGCATTTATGCTTGAAAAGACTACAATGGATGTGGTTCTTGAATATTGCTTGAATGATGTTGATTTTTCTTGAAACACTTGCTTGGATCATGAACTCTACATCAAAATTGTTAGAAAAATAACAATTATGAAGAATGAAACTTGAATATTGCTCTAAAATTCTTGATAAGGGTATGTGCAAGATCATCATGGAAACTAAAGGCCCTTAAGTGGTGATAAAATTAAAAAAAATAGAGTTAGGCAACTTGACATAAGAAATTTGAATAAGTTATATATACATTATTTCAAAAATATGTAAGAATAGAATATGTCGCAAATTGAATTTATTTTCTAAACTACTAGGTTTATGTTTTAAAAAAAAATCTATTTGGTAAAAATTTCAAATTTCAATCTTAAATTTCATGGAAAAAATAAGAAGTAGGTGTTTGTCTGACCACCCTAACCACAATAAAATGATAATATTTTTATAAGATTTTAGATATAAGTAGAGGAATGATGTCCAAATGTGATGCATATGTTTTTGTAATTTTTTTCCGAGTAAATAATTAATTATGTATTTTTTATTACAACTTTTAAAAAATATAAAAAACTCGTAAGTCTCACAACCTTAACTTGCTCAAAAATTCATGATTTTTTATTTTTTTATAATGCTATAGTATGCAAAGCATAGAATGTGATGCATGTTTCAGATACAAAAAATGTGATACCGTTTGAAAGCTATAGATTTTTTTAATTAGCCTATCAAGCAAGACTTTAGTCATAATTCAAATACAAAATGAATAATACCTATTTATTAAATTCAAAGTAAAGAATAATCTAGATATTGGGGGAAAGTTGAGAATCTCCTTTAAAAACATTTTTCGTTTCATCAATTTTTGGTAAAAAAAATGTATTCAGCCACATACCCTACACATACCCATCATATCGCCACTTTTTGACCCATCATGATCCTGCACATAACCATAATCTTCTCTTGAAATTATTTGAAAGCTCTTGTGAATTCTCAAATGCTCTTGTGAACTCTCTAAGTGATATCTTAAATGCTAGGTGTGAATGAGTGAAATAACCTTGTATTTATAATTAATTGTGCAAGAATTCTTGAAATTACAACACTACACGCTGACATCAGATCTAGGAGAATAAAATACCTCTAGAAATTTGATTTAAATTCAAATTTTGGTCATAGGGAGTCATTATCCCAAGGTGGATAATGACTCCCATCAAACATAATGTATGGGACCAAAAAACAAAAGTGCCTAGAAATGTGTGAAACTTGCATCGAGGCCAAAAAGACCTATGTGAGACTCATTCACCCAAGGTAGCGAATGAGTTCCAGACACTAAATCTAGGCTACACAAGCCAGGAACAACTGAATCATGCTTGGTTATGGATTGGTGTTAAGATTATCCTAGAAAAGATGCAATACATGAGGCTTGTGGATGCAAAATAGGGCCAATTAAAGCATAAGAAAACCTAATTATTAATGAAAATCCTAAAGAAATATGAAAGTGTGTTACAACACTTTACAACACTCCAAATATGGCCAAATTAAGGTAGGTTTTGATTAATTATGCGTAGTTAATTGATAAAACCCTAGAAAAGTGTGAAAGTGTGTCACAACACTTCACAATGCTTTAGCAAGGAACAATTAAATTCCATTAGTTCAGAAGGGCCCAAGACCTAATGTGAATGGGTTATCCACATTATAACATTAAATCAAAGCAACATTAAGCCAAAATCCACAAGGAGGACCCAAATGAATGTGAAAATGTCAAAGGACCCTTTTTTCAACACTACATGTAGCCCCCACTTTAGTGAGAGGATGAACCTACTTCAAACTTGCACTAAAGTAGAAAAATATGGACCAAGAGGAGTTCCAATGAACCAGTTCTAGCAATATAAGATAACAATGATCAAAAGGGGTGATCAAGCCCCCATGATAAAGATCCCATGGAAAACCAACCTAAGCACACATGAGCACACATCAAAATTCTACGAAGAACAATAACAAGGCCAATCATACACTACCAAAGGAGAAAGAGAAGGAGAAAAGAAAATAAAAGAATTGGATCAAGCTTCGATTGTTTGTCTATCATGATGTGGATCAGATATAGGTTGTTTTTATGAAAAACACATACTCACTCTGAGGTGACGAAACTCTTGGCTGTTCGCTAGATGAGAAGTCCTAAAACATGAAAAACATGTGCTCATGCCTGGTATGCACTCACACACACACAAGAGGCTATGGGAAAATTCATGCCTTGGATAGGACTTCCTGATCGAACCATACCAAAGTTATACCTCCTAATGAATTTAATAAGGTGCCATACAAAAATGATTTTTGAGCATCATGAGGAAAGAAAAACTTTGTATGCTTGGATCTCATGAACAAACATGATGGCTCCATAGGAATGCAAGCTATGTTATGCAAGGTGGCCATATAACAACAAATGCAAAATGGAACATTCAATGAATGTTCAAAGAATAGAAGATTCACAACTTAGGGGTTGTAGTGTGTCAAATCAATCCATTAAGAGGAATATAATATGCTAAGAGAGATCACACTCCTAAAGGAAATTACACCCAATGTCACCCACAGAGTGACAAACGCATTGTATGAAGTAATAAGGTTGCACTAAGAATCAAGAAAAAAGAAAATGAAAAAGAATAATGCCAATGTATGCCCCCACTTTAAAGAAATTTCTAAACACCATGCTATGAGAAATTACTTTAAAGTAGCAAATAAAAACTACAAACATGAAAGAAAGCATGAGAGCTAACTTGGAAATCCCTAGGCCAAGTCATATGTTTCTGAGTAAAGCTACATCATGCAAGCGAAAAAGAAAAGAAAGGAGTTGCCCCCAAAATTAAAATACCAAAAAAATAAGGGATCTATGGACTTTTGTCAATATGTTCTTTTCCACATTGTTTTTAGAGAGCTTGGAATTGTCATCATCTCCCAAATATAGATAGAACTAGAAGAATGACACAAAGAGAGAGAGAAAAAAAGAATACCCTTTTGGGTCAAAATGGAAGAGATGTACCTAGGGTGTCTCGATGCCTTGCATTATCCCCAAAAGGAAAACACAAGAAAAATGAAAAAGAGAAATTGAAAAGGAAAAAAGCAAAAAGAAAATCCTTTTGGGTCAACATGGAAGAGACACAGGGTGTCTCGACAACTTGCATCATCCCCAAAAGGAAAACACAAGAGAAAAAGTGAAAGATATGCATGACATAGAGAAGAATGAAGGTACCAATAGAGGAATGTCATAAAGAGAGAAAGAACATCAAAGAAAATGTCACAAGGGATCACATTATGCACATGCAATCACACACAAAAATGAAAAAGAAATAATGCAAAAGACTAGTAAGGAAAATGTGAGTTAACCTATGAGTAAGTCATCCACCTCCCAATCATTTTCTATGTATACCAAAGGTGGGAAACTAGCCAAACGGAAAAGAGCAAGTGTCGAACTAGGAGAAGCACCAGGTTCAACACTCTTTATAGGAGATTTTTCATTTAAGCTCATGGAAGAGGAACACAATGTATTGATTTCATTATGCACCTCTTCATCAATCGTCTCATCATCATCATCTAAGTTGATCACAATAGGAGGTGTGATAAGTTTGGTTCCACCGTCTCTTGGTAGTTTGTAGGACGTAGGTGAAGTTTATATTTTCGATTGGTCTTGGTTGTTTGGATCTTATTTAGGTTCAAGCATGACTTCGTTAAGAATGGGAGTTTCAGAGGTGGATGGGGAGATGTTTTGAAGAGATAGTTCTACTATCTTCTTTGCATTGAACTTTTGATTAGACAATAAAAATAAGTCTTCTTAAGGATTTATAAGTTTGATGGGCTCGAGCCGAAAGGAATCTAAGTAAAATTTTCCTTTGGAAGAAAAGTGGTTAAATTTGCTATGGTGGATAGTTAATATTTCATTGTCAAAGGGAAACTTTAAGGATTTATGCACAACCAAAGGGACAGATTTTATGGAGCGAAGCCATGGGCGGCCTAGGTTTACATGAAATTGGTTTGACTGTGGGTTGATGGAGAATGTGACATCTAAATTTTTCGGTCCTATTTGCAATGGTAGGGTGACTGATCCTATCGTAGGGAAAGCAAACCCAAAGTGTGTCTTGATCCATTGTTTCAATTTATCATATTCATCTTGATAGATTTCATAAAAAGGAATAATTTCCTCAGTGATCAAATTCTCTCCATAGGTGGGATCTATTAGTATCCCATCAATGGGATTATCATAGATACAACTGACTATATAGAGAGAAGCATCAGGAAAATGTTTAAATATATCCTTAGAGGAGAAAGCAATGTTAAGAGGAATTTTAGGTCGGCCCTTGCAAGGGATGACATCTATCATCCCTACCATTTTATCTATAGGATTGACATTGATAGCATTATTTAGAATATAATCATTGTTTTCATTATTTGTATCAATATTCATCACATCTTTCTTTGTAGTTTTTCTTTCTTTTACAAATGAAATATTTTTTTTTGCCATTGGGTTGGTAAAAATTTGCAAATTTTGGTTCAGAGGGGTAACAAACTTATTTCCTTGATCACTAACATCTCCAATGGATAGATGGCCAGAATAAATGAGGTGTTGCACAAGATGTTTAAGATGCTTGCAATGTTTTGTGTCGTGTCCATTTTGTTGTTGATAGTGGAAATAAGCATTTGATCAAAAGCTTGGGGGTAAAGGTTTATTATGGTTGAGTGTTTTGATGAGTGGAAAAGTAATCATTTATTATTCTAGAAGTTAGGACATTGTGTTATGAAGGGTATCGGAAAAGGGAGTGAATTTTCTTTTAGGATCTCCATAACTAAAGGGGATTGTGGCTTTGACAACAACTACATGGTTATGGAAATTTTGAGCTATTTGAGCTGAGAGGGGTTGAATTGAAGGAACCATTTGTTTTATTTTTTAAAAGGTTGGGGATTATATGGGATTGCAGGCTCAAATCTCTTAATTTAGCTAGAAGTGGACTTTGTATATCAACTACTAACCAAATTTTGATAATCACGGAGGGTAGTGCACAAGTGCATGAAGGATTGATAGTGTGATAAAATCAATTATCTTTTCTTCCTCTTTTTTCTTTCATCTCATCACATCAGCCAAGTTAATCCTGGGATTCATATGCATGCACTTGGAAATGGTTTAAAAATTCCTCAACAAGTTCATTGAATGAATGAATTGAGTTGTTTGGTATATAAGAGAACCATTCCAAGGCAGTATCTTATAAGGACCTAGGAAAAAGTTTTCCCAAAAGTATATCATCAAGGAAAAGTCACTGCATAAGGAAGTGTAGGAATTAACAAGGTTAGAAGGTTCTCCTTTCCCTCCATATTTCTCAAATATAGGCACCTATACACTTTGTGTCATCGGTGTTCTCAATATCTCCAAGGATACTAGACTGCTTGTGACATAATATATAGGTGAACCATTTTTATTTTGGTTTATGGTGGAAATTTGCTTTTGAAGGGGTGAAATAGAAAAATTGTATTATGAGAGGGTCATTGCTTGTGTTATGAGATGGAAGTGAAAGTGGTGATGGATTTTATGTGGTTTTAGGACAAGAGAATGGAATTCTTAAAGGTGGTAATGTAGGAGATATAACTAGTGATGCCATATAGTCTAGGGATGCTAGTAGGAATGCCCAGGGAAGGAATCACATTACTAACTTTTTGCATTGTTGTTGTGAATTGAGAGTTGGTGTAGGTATGTATTGACACTATTGTTGTTGGAGGAATTTGAGTTCCTCCATGACTTGTAACATGTTGCTTGTTCGTAAAGGACAACTAGTGGGTTGAAGGAAGATTTTTTCCAAAGATTTGAACTATGTTTTTCACAAGGTCAAGGCCATTGTCACTTTCAAGCATGCAGTGAATGTTTTCTATGGTAGGAATTGCAGTAGTTGAAATTTTTTCAAGGATTATTTGATGTTGTAAGTTTACTAGATCCTCATGAATTTGAATTATGTTTTCTTCCAGGAGACTGTCATTCCTTGGTTCAACTTGCATGTTGTTTGAAGGAAAGGAGTTGCTAAGGGTGTTCTCCATGCCTAGTGTACTATTGTCAATACTAGGAGTGGAAACTCTAGATAACCCAAGATCCACAACGATTGCACTATTGTAGGATGACATGAGTCTCAAACTTCTTCTCACTATGGTATTAGCAATAGGGAACCAAACACTCATGCAAAGGCCACTAAATGCGAGGTGAGCGCAAATGAAATGTAAGCTAATAAGAATGAAATGCTTATAACAAAAATGAAGAAATAGAAAATGGGAACTCATAAACTATACTATAAATGCTAGAAAGTACAATGAAAAATATGCAAAGGCATTGATTCACCTAAGTTGGCGATGAGTCCAGGTACTAATTTTTTGAAAAAATTTATAATTTTTGAATTGAATTTTATGCTTTTTAGGTTTTCTGATACAAATCTGAGTTGCAAATGTAAAATTTTATTGATTTCCAATGAAATTAAATGCAACAATACAAGTTATACGATATTTTCACTAATGCAAGAATTGAAACCCTAGAATGCAAATTAACCAATGCAAAACCTAATACAATGTTAATGCGAGCTAAATATAGGATGTAAATGCACTTCAAATCAGAATTAAGATGATCTAAATATACAGATTCACCAAAATGAAAAGAGGAAAATTGGGGCCTCTTTCTCTTCTAGGGTTTTGGAACTAAAAGGAGAGAGGCTATCTCCTTACTCTTCACTCAAGAACAAAACCTTGAAAACCTTGATATTTTAATGCAAAGGAGATTGAAATATTGCAAAGGGTTGTTCTAGGGGATTGAATGATATCTAATGAGGAGTTCACCATGAAGTGTAAACTTGGAAGAGAATGAATTGTAAAACATGGTGTGAATTCCAAAATGACCCAAAAAGATGAATAGACTCACAAAAATCCATGAAACTGAAAGTGTGCATCTAGAAGAATGAAGAAGGTAGAATGGAGGTCTAGATCACTAAAAAATTTGATGTTGATGTTGACTGGGACTCATTCACCAGGCTTGGTGAATCAATCCATTTTTTGGGAAAATGTGCAGGAACAGGTTTCAGCCAAAAGGGTATCTAGATCTGTAAAAACCTTTGTTAGTCTTGTACAGTGGGACTCATTCGCCAATAGTGGTGAATCAATCCACTTCATATTTTCTATAAATTCTAAACTAGATTTTATGCCTCTTGGTTTGCTCAACTCTTTTTAACTAGTTTCTGGATCCAAAATTGCTAATTTCCCTCCGTAGACCTTCTCCAAGCTTCTCCAAGGCTTGATGAAAACTTTCACAACTTCTAGGATTTGAATTTTTTTATCCAACTTAGCTTCTTGACAAATATGCAAACTAGCCTTGCAAATCACACACAAGAATAGGTAAAAATGTTGTGGAGGTTAGTGAATAGGGGTTTGCCTTGGTCAAACCCCTTGTTGGTAATTAAACCTTGAAATGAAAGAAAATATGAATGGAGAATGATGAATGAACAAAATATAATGTTGCAACTCACCAAACCCTAGAAATAAGGTGTTGCAATTATGCTTGAAATGGTTGCAATGGATGTGGTTCTTGAATCTTGCTTGAATAATGTTGATTTTTCTTGAAACACTTCCTTGGATGATGAAATCTACATCACAATTGTTATCACAATATCCAACAGGTGATCCCACAATACTGGTTTACAATGTTTGGCCAAACTGGACACTGAAATATTTTTTCTAACTAAATCTCCACTTTTAGGCACTTATAGCGGCTAAACCATGAAGAATTTGTAGATGATGCAAACTAGAGTTTCATAACATTTTGTCTGTAGATTATAAATATTAGTTTTTCAAAAAAATTGGAATCAAATTGTACATCTTTTTCCATCTCCTTCAAAAACTAGTTTTTTTCAGAAAACAACATTTTTAAGGAGTGACACTCACCATATAATGCATAACTTTTTTTCCATGAAAGATAAAATTATAATTCTTTTGAATATAGATTTTTAACTCTGATATCTAGTGTTTCCCCTTGGTTATATAGTTTTTTATTGAGTATTTTTTCTTTAATCAAGTTTCGAAGTCAAACCAATTACAATTCAGACATAGGCAGACCGTATAATGTGTAACCTTTTTTGTATGTATCAATTTTATTTTTTATTGGATCAAGGAATTCAATATTTGGTGCACTCATATTTTTCAAATTTTTTTTATAATTTGCTAGTTTTCCACATGTGTAGAATAGAGAGCTTAATTTTCAGTGAAAAACCTATGTTTAATAAAACTAAAAAAACAAATACATAATAAAAAAAAAACATATTAAAATTATATTTGTTGGATAGCTCATTCTGAGGACTACCTAACTTTAGTTGGGTCTCTGAAGTCTCCACCATTTTCATCTTCAACCAAAGCTCAATAATACAAAAAAATATTTTTTTTTTCTGACAAAGTGCAGGAATAATGGAAAAGGGGGGTTCGAGTGAACCAAGGTTTGCTCAAAACCAAGTTCAAGAAAACCCCCTTTCAAAAATGGGTTTTCATTTTTTTTTGGCAGGATGATCCATACTTGCATTAAATGGGTTCGATGGAACCTAGGTTCAAGTGATCCCTCTTTGGTTCATTCGAACCAATGATTTCGTTTGAATCCCAAGAATGAAAGTTTTTGGCATGGGGTCATTTTTTACAAGTTTTCCTTCCTCATTCAAATTGTAAACCACTTTTGTGGGTTTACCCAAACATGAAGAAAGTAATCTTTGACATGATGAATGACACTTGAAGAATGCTCCAAAATTCTTGATAATTTGCTCTTGAAATGCCTTGAAAGCTCTTATGAATGCTCAAATTCTCTTGTAAACACTCTAAGTTATTTCTTGAATGCTAGGTGTGAATATGATTGAAAGAACCTTGTATTTAGACTTAATTATGCAAGAATTCCTAAAATTACAACACTACAAGCCAACATCAGATCTAGGAGAATAAAATCCTACCAGAAATTTGATTTAAATTCAAATTTTGGTCACACAGGACTCATTCACCCAAGGTGGAAAATGGGTCCCAAACACTAAATATGGTCCACACAAGCCAAGAACACCTAAATTATGATAAGTTACTAATTGGTGTTAGGATTATCCTCAAAAAGATGCAATAAATGAGGATTGTGGATGCAAAATAGGGCCAATTAAA
Source organism: Sequoia sempervirens (assembly GCA_007258455.2). NCBI lineage: Eukaryota > Viridiplantae > Streptophyta > Pinopsida > Cupressales > Cupressaceae > Sequoia > Sequoia sempervirens. Next base: position 163,397,904 of record VDFB02105785.1, on the reverse strand, counting down.
GCATAAGAAAGCCCAATTATTAATGACAAGCCTAGAGGAATGTGAAAGTTTTGTACAACACTTTACAACGCTCCAAATAAGGCCAAATTAAGGTTGGTTTTGATTAATTATGCTTAGCTAATTGATAAAATCCTAGAAAAGTGTGGAAGTATGTCACAACACTTCACAACACTTTTGCAAGGGACCATTAAATTCCATTAGTTCACAAGGACCCAAGACCTAATGTGAATGTGCTATCAACATTACAACATTGAATCAAGGCAACATTAAGCCAAAATCCACAAGAAGGACCCAAAAGAGTGCAAAAATGACAAAGGACCTTGTTTTCAACACTACACTTGGTGATGACCCCACTATTACACTTGTCATTGTCCCTTCAATGGGGTGATCCCAGAATAGTGGTTTACAATTTTTTGCCAACATGGACATTGAAATAATTTTTATTAACTAAATCTTCACTTTTGGGCACCTATAGCGGCTAAACCGTGAGGAATTTGAAGATGATGCAAACTAGAGTTTCGTGACTTTTTTTTTGTAGATTCTAAATATATTTTTTTCAAAATTTTTGGAATCAGATTATACTTCTTTTTCCATCTCCCTCGAAAACTAGTTTTTTTTCAGAAAACAACATTTTAAAAGGTGTCACTCACTGTATAACGCATAACCATTTTTCCATGAAGGATAAAATTCAAATTATTTCGAATTTAGATTTTTAACTCTGATATATAGTGCTTCCACTTGGTTAGATAGGATTTTATTGAATATTTTTTCTATAATCAAGTTTCAAAGTCAAACCAATTACAATTCAGACATAGTGTGATCGTATAACGCGTAATTTTTTTTGTATGTATAGATATTCAATTGTTTTATTTTTTGTTGGATCAAGGACTTCAATATCTGGTGCACTCATATTTTTCAATTTTTTTTTAATAATATGCTATTTTTCCACATGTGCAAAACAAAGAGCTTGAATTTTGGTGAAAAATCTACATTCACAAGAAATAAAAAATAAATATAATAATCAAATTTAATTTAATTAAAATTATAATTTTTTGGAAGCTTATAATAAATACTACATACTTGCAAAAATTAAATTTTAAATGAATTCATTTGATCCACAAAAAGGAAAATCAAAAGTGTTTTTTTATCAGCATTTTGATAGGTGTAAAGGAGACTTTGTTATAGGTATGGTTAAAAACTAGTGGGGTTCTATCCAAGGGGGCTTGGTCTAAGTTGGTTTGATCAAAACCTATTCAATTGGAATCCTTTACATGGAACTTTTCAAGGATTAAATCATTATATTTTCTAAAAATATGTGATTTTACTAAAAATCAAGATCTCCCAGAAAGTGTAAACCACTATTGTGGCAGCTCCCTTTGGCTAGTTGTTTGCATTTAATATACAATGAACAAGATTGGCATGTGGATGAACCTCTAATAAGTTGAATCGCATGTGCCTTACTAGTCTTGACTTTATTTTCATGTTTCCTTTATGTGATTTCATGTGCATAATGTGATCCCTTGTATTGTTTTGTTTGATATATCTCTCTCTTTGTGTCATTCCTCTATTTTTATCTATATTCTTCTATATGTCATAAACCTTTATCGTTTATTTGTACTTTTTTTTCATTTTGGGGATGATGCAAGGAATTGAGACATTCATGTCTCCTCCATGTTGATCCAAAATATTTTTCTTTATCCTTCTCTTTGTCTCGTGTTTTCCTTTTAGGGATGACACAAGGATTTGAGACATTTAGGTATCTTCTATGTTGACCTAAAAGATTTTATTTTATTTTCACTCTCCTTGTGTCATTATTCTTGTTCCAAGAGTATTTGTGGAATGATGACAGTTCTAAGCTCTCTAAAAATATTGTAGCAAAAACATACTAACCCTGAATCCATGGATCCCTTATGTGATTTTTGCGATTTCATTTTGGGGACAACCTTTTTCATGAGGTAACTTTATTTGAAAACATATGACTTGTAGTAGGTATTTCCAAATAAGCTCTCATGTCCTATTTGTTGTTATAATTTATCATTTTCTACTTTAAAGTAATTTCTCACAGCATGGTGTTTAGCAATTTGTTTAAAGTGGGTAATACATTAGTATTATTCTTTTGCATTTTACAACTCACATTTCATTATTTAGTCTTTTTACTTCATGCAATGTGTCTTTCACTTTTTTGTAACATTAGGTGTGATGTCCTTCACGAGCACTATCTCTCTTAGCATATTATATTCCTCATAGTGGCTTGATGCAACACACTGCATCCCCTAAGTTTTGAATCTTCTATTCTTTGATTTGTCCTCTCTTGGAAATATTAGGCACAATGTTCCCTAAATTAAGACCTTACATTAACTAAGCAAAATTATTTTGAATGTAATTTACACTACTTTTTCATTTACAATATCTATTATATGGCCACCTTGCATAACACACTTTTCTTTCCTGTGGAATGATCTCAAGTTTGTTCATGATTATCAAGCATATGAATTTTTGCTTGCCTCATGAATTCCTTCTATTTGTGTTGTGTGGTGCCTTATCAAAGTTATCAGAAGGTATATCTTTGGCATGGTTATTGTATGGGAGCCAAACTTAGGTGTGACTTTCCCATAGCCACTTTCTTGTGTGTGTGAGCGCATACCAACCATGTGCATATGTGTCTCACCTTTCTAGGGGCTCACCTAGTGGATGACCTAAGGTTCCACTAGCCCTTGTGAACGCACATTTGGTTTGCATAGTGGACATCGTATTCCACTTGTAAACATTTTTTTGAAAAATAGCTTAGATTTGGTACACATTGTGTTGAACAAATGGTTGAGGCTTGATACACCCCTTTTGTTTTGTTTTTCTTTCTTCTTTATACCTTTGGAAATGTATGCTTGTGCATTGTTATTGCTCCTTATATTTTTCACATGTGTTTTTTTTGTGCTTATGTTGGTTTTCCATAGGATCTTGATCCTAGGGGCTTTTCCAACCCTCTTGATCATTGTCATCCTATATAAAATGTATCCCTTTAAATTTCCACACTTGTTTGGGCCCTCCCTACTAAAATTGGGCTTTTGTATGCCTTATTTGGTTCTATTTTGCATCAAAAATCCTTATTTAATGTATTTCTTTAAGGATAATCCTAACACTTAGCAAATGACCAATCATAATTCATGTTTTTGGGTTGTGTGTCATAGATATAATGATATGGGACTCATATGCCACCTTGGGTGTATGGTTCCCACCTAGGTCTCAAGGCTTGATCCTGAATCTTGTGTAGAACTGAATATTTCCTTAATTTTGTGTCCCAAGCCTAGGCTCATACGCTCCAATTGGTGTATGAGTCCTGCTTTAGCTTGGAACTATTTTGAATTCAATTATTGGTGGGATTTTATTCTCTAGATCTGATGCTGGCTTATAGTGTTGTAATTTCTGGAAATTTGGCTTAAACAAGTATAAATACAAGGTTATTTCACATATTTTCTCCTAGCAATTCAAGTATTCAAGAATTATAACAAATTTGTGATCAAGGAGAATTCATGAGCATTCAAGAGTTGATTATCAAGCATTTTGGAGCTATATTCAAGAATCAAGTATCATGTCAAACTCATCATGCATGATGCATGTTTTTGAGCTAACATTTGTGATATAGGTTTTCATGATTCTTGAAAGCAAGCATTCAAGTCAAGATTCATAACATACAATCAAGAGTCAAGATATAAATTCATGCTAGCCATTTCACATAATTTTGCAACCTTTTTTACAAGGATTTGGTGAGTTACAATATTACATATTGTTCATTCATCATTCCTTTCATGTTTCTATTGATTACAAGGTTTGATTACCAAAATAGGGTTTTCCCAAGGAAAATCCCTATCCGCTAACAAATCAACATTTTTCTCTCCTCTACATGTGTGATTTTAGATCTAGGCATTTTGAGGATTGAAGATCATTTGAAGATAAAGTTGCAAGATTGAAGGAAGTTGTCAAAGTTTTCAAGAAGTTGTCATCTTCATAGAAAGTTGCCTATAGGTCAGAATTCAAAGTTTCAAACTCAAAGATCGGACAAGAGAGAAGCTACAGAAGATCATGAGAGGATAAAAAGTTTCAAATAAACCCTGATATTGGGAATAAAGTGCCACCTTGGGCATATGAGTTTGAGTATACCATTTTCAATCATTTTATGTAGATCTTGGTTTATTAGTTATGGATTTCAGATTTAGCTTGAAACCCTAAATTTGGACTAAATCAATCAGCTTGGCATATGAGTCCTAGTGTGCATCAAAAGTCATAATTTTAGGATTGCAGACCTTGTTTCAAGCATCTCTAGTATTCCAAGCACACCTCTATTTATCTCCAGTTCATTATTTTGATTTTGAGTTTCATTTCCTAGGTTACATAACTATATTTACATATCAATTTCATTTACTTCTTTCTAAGCCTTTGATTAGTGGTGAACACCCCCCCCTTTTCCTTAATCACACTCAAGGAATCCATCCTAACCCTATTCCATTCATCAATCAACTCCATTGGTTGAGGTATCTTGGTTTCCTTTAATGAACTAGAGTGAAATAGGTCCTTTAGTTCCATGTCTCAAAAGGTGGAACCCTATTTCTTTGTGTTTAGTACATATGGGAGTCAACCTTAGGCATGACTTTCCCATAGCCGCTTTCTTGCCCATGTGGGAGCATACCGACCACGTGCATATGTGTTTCACTTTTCTGAGGGCTCACCTAGTTGATACCAAATTCCACTAGCCCATGTGAGTGTGTGTTTGTTTGCATAGTGGACATCGTGTTCCACTTGTAAATGAATTTTTGGATAAAAAGCTAAGGCTTGTTCCAGATCATGTTGGACAAATAGTTGAGGCTTGATCCATCCTCCTTTTCCTTTTTCCTTTCTTCTTTATGTCTTTGATAGTGTATGCTTGTACCTTGTTGTTGCCTTATATATCATTCACATGTGTGTTCTTTTGTTCCTATATTTTTTTTCCATAGGATCTCAATTCTAGGGGCTTGATCATCCCTCTTGATTTTTTTCATCCTATCTCACTAACATTCATACACTTGGACCCCTCTTGATGTGAATTTTTCTACTTTACTATGAGTTTGATGCAAGGTCATTCTCTCACTAAAGTGGGGCCCAAATATAGTGTAGAAAAATGTATCCCTTTACATTTTCAAACTTGTTTGGGTCCTCCCTATTAAAATTGGGTTTATTTATGGTTTAATTGGTTTGATTTTATATCCACAAGCCTAATTAAATGCAATTTTCTAAGGTTAATCCTGACACTTAATAAATGAAAAATTATAATTTAATGTTTATGGTTATGTGTTCCAGATCTAGGGATCTAGGAATCATACACCACTTTGGGTGTATGGGTTCCACCTAAGTCTTGAGGCCTGGTTTTAAATGTTACATTGACCAAGATACTTCTTGAAATATATGTCCCAGGTTTAAGCCATTAGGACTCATATGCCCAACCTAGTGTATGTGTCTCGCTTTAAGCTAGACCTATTTTAAATCAAGTTCTTGGCAAGATTTTATTATCCTAGATTTGGTTTCAACTTTTAGTTTTATAATTTCAAGAAATTAGGCATAAACAAATATAAATGCAAGGATATTTCACATAATCTCATATAAGCAATCTAACATTCTAGCTAAGAAATTCCTAAAAAAAATTATGATATCAAGAGCATTCAAGAGTAAATTATCAAGCCTTTAGAGCAATATTCATGATTCAAGCATCATGTCAAAGTCTTCATGCATCATGTGTGTTTGTGAGCTAGCATTTGTGATGTAGGTTTGATGATTCAAGAAAGCATTCAATCAAGAGTCAAAATCTACATCCATTGAAGCCAATTCACACAAGTTGTAGATCTATACTTCAAGGATTCAACAAGGTTTGGTGAGTTGTTACATTCATTTGTTTACTCATTATTCCTTCATGCTATTTCAATTCATTTCAAATTTTATTTACTTAAGTGGGGTATTACTAAGGAAGACCCCCATCCACTAACAAAAAAACATTATTTTCTCTCTTGTGATGTGTATTTTGTAGATTTAGGTGAACGAGACTCATTTTCCCAACCTAGTAATTTAGTCCCTAATATAGCCTTTTGACAACATTCAATAGTGTTAGATCTAGGTTCAGAAGATTTAGAAAGATCCCCAAAAAAACCTAGAGTGGAAATCATAAGCCCAACTTTGCATTTTAGTCCTGCTACATTTTTTTATCACCATTCAAAAAATCCTCATCAACTCTTAGAAAATCTTAGATCCTACCCTGAAAACCCTAGAGTGGGACTAAATCACCCAACCTAGCGTATTAGTCTTGGTGTAATCTGAGATATCAATTTTCAAGGTTTATAAACTTTGTTTTGGCCTCTCCACTCCTCCAAGTACTTTTCTATTTCATTTTGTTTGCCAATCTAATTTCATGTTTTAGGTTTCTATGGTTTGTGCATAAGAGTTTACATTTCTCCTTTGAAGCTACATTTAATGGTGAACCCCCATCTAGTCACATAAGGAAACCCCTAGCCCATTCTTCAATCAAGTCAATTGGTTGAGGAATCTTGGTTTCCTAATGAACTAAAGTGCAAAATAGGTTTAGTTCTATCTCCTAAAAAGTGGAAACCCCATTTCCCTTGTGTTCAAGAATGAAAAATACTACTCAAGATAACATTTCTTTCTTTCCCATTGTTCTAATAATCCTTGATCTTATCATCACTTGTTGAACCATTAGCAGGTTAGGTATATCCTTTTTTAACTAATTGCCACACTCCAAATCCTAGGGAGAAAAGAAAGGATTCCATCCCAGCTTTCTAATAGACATAACTTTTTCCATCAAACATAGGATCTTTTCCACCCTTCCTATTCACTATCTAGATCTACCTCAAGTGGTTAAGCTTCTCCTAATTAACCACAAATTTGATACCAATTGTTAGATGCATAGGACAACTGAGAGGGTGGGTGAGTCACTTGTACATTAAAAAATAATCCCTCATTAAATTTGAAACCCTTATTAAACTTTAAACCCTTGTCAAGAATTAGTAGAATGTAAACATGTGAAATAATAATGCAAACAAAACCATACGTAGGAGAACACCAGATTTACATGGAAAGCCCAAGAAGGGAAAAAAACATGATTAGGATTGCCTCACATATATATGAATAGCAACACATAATATAATTAGGCTCACTTTCCAGAGAAAGAATAAAGTATCACTCCCAAAAGGACTTACTATCCATAAGAAAAAATAATAAAAGAAACTATTACAAATAAATACACTATCTTAGATAGTGATTTTTTAAGTGGCTAATATTCACCAATTGGCTAATAGTTGAAATTTGGGAATCCAAAATTGGCTAATAATTTGAGCTCTAGTGTTACTTGAATTGCCACATTTTTATAAAATTTTAGTATAGTCTTATTTAAATCACCAAAGAAATTATTTTATTAAAAAAATTAACTAAAAAATTTGCCAAAATATTTGATACATAACTAGATCAGATTTACCTAAATTTTATAAATTATAGCATAAATCAATATCTATTCACCAATAGTATATCGTAATTATTAGTTGGTTTAGGACCATATTTCTAATCTTTAGTTTCTACAATTGATTTATAATATAATCTAATGGCCCTTGTTGTATTGCATGAGGTAAAATCTATCCATGATCTATAAACTTATGGGGCCCATAATTTCAAGGGTTATGAGAATTATAGATTACATGGGTACATTTTACCTCAAAGAGTATAACGAGGGTCATTAGATAAATGATCTGGAAGAAATTTTGAGCCCCATGAGAATTACAAATTGTGGGTAAATTTTACCTTGTAGAATACAATGAGGACCATTATATCATATTTTAAAATAATGGTGGCAAGTAAATATTATAGTATGCCCCTTAAACCCATCAATAATTTCCACCCCTGGGACCCTACTTTTCCATTAGAATTATGTTTACATTGAATGGATTCACCATATTGATTAATGTATTTTCCTCTTATTCTCCAAGATTCGCCAAAATTTTCTACAAAATTTTAATGATGTAGAAAAAATTTCTAATAGAATTAATATTTTTGTCAAAAAAAATGAAAGATTTGCCAATAGAAATTAATATTTTTTCCTAAACATTTGAAATATTTTCCAACTTTTATATCTTTTTCTTAGGGGGGTTTCTTAAAGTTATCAATGATCTTAGAGAAAAAGGAGAAATCCAACATTTCAAATTTATGCTATCCACAACCTTTGGCATACTGAAAATGTGTAAACCTTCAAGCACACTAAAAATGTAGACACCTTCTACTCACAACATCTAGAGTCATAAATATTTAAGCTCACACTCAGATCACCACACTTGATCACATTCACATCTTTCACACCTTACACACTTGCTACACAAACCACACACTCAACATAAACTTAACCTTTCATTTATATCATCCATGACCTAAAAAACCTCATTTAGGTTGGCCTTAATGAAACATATGCACCTCAGATGTGCAACACCAAAATAGGTTAGCACCAAACACCTCCGTAGTGGAAATAAGTAAAGGTAGACCATACCAAGGGTTAACTATGATCGAAATCTACACAAACATGCTTCGCCATGCTTCCACAAAAAACAAACTACCCTCATAATTAGTGCTAGCATGCCTAGTTAGCCAAACCTTTACTAACACTAAGAAGAAACCACATAGACTCCTCTCTAGGTCCAAAAAGTACCTCATGGATGAGACAAAAACACACCACAACATCTAGGAATATTTGACATCATAAAAATATTCAAAACCACTGACACAACCACCTAAAACTAAAGAACACTTCCGTTCTATATAGCGAAACACACTGACATAAACATTCAATTCACTAACTAACCTTGTCAAACACATGTCAACACCAGAAAACATCAAGTGAAGAAAATTGCAGATAATATAAGCATGTTTCCAAATCCACAAGACAAGAAACCTCAACAGGAGAAATGTGGAACAAATCCATTTCTCCCAGACATCCTTATCCATAGTCAAACACTATCAAATAGATCTTCCATTCCTGCATGATCTAGAACATGAAACTCGGGTTATAACACCATTGAACACCTCTAATATCATGTCCAAACTACACAAGCATATCTTCAACCATGAAGAAATGTGGAGTACAAAATTGAACACACCTTTTTCACACTCCACATTCTTTTATTTAAATTTTCTCAAAAGCACCTTGGAAACCAAGTGAACCAACTACATCAACAACATTACAAACTCCTCTTCAACACATCTACAACTTGTATAACACTTCTTATCTTGACTACACTAGAGGTTGACATCACTATGACATCAAACCACTACATATCCACATTACCAACAATTTCCAAAAATCTCCCAATAATACTAGAGGTTGACATAAATGACAACACCAACAATCTTCCAACAACTCAATGCTAAGGGTTGACAACAATGACAACACTAGAAATCTTCCAACAATAGATTTATTTGATGTTATGGGATGATGGGAATAGTATGAAATAACATAGGTTACTCGATGATGAGAAAATATTTTTTATGATCAAGGTCTATTTGATAGTTTCTCTAAATATTAACCAAATTTATAAAAATAAATTTATCTTTAAGGTCACCCTTCAACTTTTAAGGCTTACTCTACTTTAGAATGTGAGTGTGTGTGCTAATAAGGGCGTAGTGTAGTGCTCAAGTTACAACATAATTATGACGCACACCAATGTTCAAACCCTTATTAAGTTATCATTCACATAGGTTGTGGGCCTTTGTTGGAATGATATTTTTTGCAAGATTGAACAAAGTTATTATTTCTTTGAGGATTACAACCCCAAATATTGGTCTCAATGATAAAGACTATTATGCAGAGATTACCTGTAAGTGGTCTTTGGAGTGAAACTAGAAAAAAATTGAGCTTAACAAGTATATCACATACACACACACCCAAAACAATCTTTCAATTAATACAATCTTCATAAAATTTTAATTGTATTCTATAATTAAAATAAATAAATTAGACCATATGACTATCAAATTTAAGCCTTTAGATGTATAAAATAAAACATGTCATTTACAAGTCATATAACCCCCTCCCCATCCTCCCCTAATATAGAAAATAAAGAAGAATCATGAAACTCATTTACAAAAAGAAAATTTTTATGAGCTCATAAGTACATTGACAAGTATATAAGGAAGAAAAAGCAAATGTCATGAATCATTCTTTAGTATGAAAGAAAATAAATTTACAAAAGAAATGTTATTTTTAAACAAAATTATATATATATATACATATAATGATCGTATGATACAATATATATATAATTTAATAAGATTGGAATTATTTATAATTAGAATTTTATTAAACTTCTTAAAATATAAGCTTAAGTAATTGGTACTTTTAAATGATGTTTTTGAACATTATTTTTATAGATGTAGTTATTATGATGGTGGAGATGGACAAAGTCAAGTGTTCAAGTTCAAGTGTAAATTTAAGAATAGATAAAATACAATTAATCCATAAATATCAAGACATTTATCTAGAAAATATAATAAATTTCTAACAGTTTCAAAATACATTTCATCATTATATTTAATTTAAATAACCTTTTTAATTTATTTAAGATCTATAATTATTTTTATTATTATATTTTCATAATATATATTATTACTCCCAACTATAAATTTTAAACTTTTGTTTATTATTTACTTATTTATCTTAATTAAATAATAAATAAATTTAAAAAGAAAATTATATACAATTAATAATTAATATTCAGAGATTTTACAGTGGTAGAAAGTGATAAAGTGTAATCAAATAAGAGTGTTAACATATACCCTTATCTTTTATCTTCAAATTGATAATCAAAATATTAATTATAATAATGGACAAAATATTTTAAAGATGAATTGCACATAAAAGCTAAGATATGCTCTCTTCAGTGCTATCAACTTTTTTATTATATTATAAAACTAAAGTATAAGAAACTTTATGTATGATTGGAATCACCGACTAAGAAGTCTAATGCAGGACCACTGAAGGAAGTCTGTGCATGTTACAAATATTGCCTTGAATATATGATTCTACTTCGTCACATAACGAAAACTTTAGTAAACTAGCAATTGCACCTTGGTGTGCAATGGTTACGCCGAAGAGGTGTGGAAGGTCAATATGGAAAAAATAATAATAAAAAATTGGGTAAATTTGTGCAGTAGATGAGGTCAATTCAAGAGTAGAAGTAAAATATGGAGAACTTTGACCTTTTACTCTTGATGTGGAGAGCACATAATATAAAGTTGCATAAGTGGAAAAGAGATTTTCTTTCTCTTTCTCTATAGGTTTACCTCCAATCCTCACTCTTTACATCACCTTGGTCATTTTCTACATGGGGATTAGATTTGGTGGATAAAATTTCCCTAAGGTCTTGTGAGGGACATACATTTATCATTAATGCTAGGGTGTTGAGCTTTTTTGAGGGTTTCATCATTTGTATGTAGGAGAGTCTATGATATTACCAATAAGTGCCTTTGGTGGCTGACCTATAGAGACTACACTAATGTGAGACTTATGCTGCTAAACATGAAAGGGTTTCTTGATAAGTATTGTCTTTTTTTATGATGGTTGAGTAGTTTGGGCTTAGGGTTTCTTTCATTTGGCTTTGCAAAACATAATACTTGAAAGGGGAAGTTGTCATTAAAAGATAATGTATAGTTAGCATGGTATTTTTATGGGCTATTTAGTTAGCAATTGGTTGCTATTAGACTAATTTTTCAAAAGTAAGACTTGTGGTATTCTTTTGAAATAGAGATATTTTCCCACTATTCACAATGTTTGAAAATAATACTAACATATTGTAGAAGAAGAATATTCATGTAGACAAGAAAAACCAAGAGGAAGACAATCATAATCAACCTGGCCATGTTGACTTTATAGACACATGACCTTAAAACTTGGTCATGCCAGCCTTACATTACCTCACGAAATATAGGATTTCAGACTCATGACTGATTTTCATATTTGTCAATTTTCCAAACAAAATCTTAGCTCTAAATTGCACCTTCTTTCTACAAAATTAATGTTTTTCTATTACTTTTTGATTTTTTGTGCAGTCAGTATTGGTTTATAATGCACTGTTCAAATGAGAATAGATAGATAATTTATAGAATCTGGTAAGAATCTCTCCCATTGGCTAGGTACTTACATTATGGATGTTGTAGAACTTTAGGAATATGATAGCACTACAACAGAAGTTGTAATTTTTAATATTTAAGTTGTAATTGGCTAGGTACTTACATTATGGATGTTGTAGAACTTTAGGAATATGATAGCACTACAACAGAAGTTGTAATATTTCATCTTTAACCAATTGGGTTGGTCTCCAGATCAGATTAACTTCAATAAAATCAATGCATAAATTCTAAGCTAGAAGCACATAACAGTCATAAAACACTCAAGGATATGGGTAAGCGGGCTTTCTCAATAGCATCCTTGTTTTTATTTGCATTTTTGTTGCATCAATTTCAATTACCAATATGTTCCACAATCATCCAAATCACAAATTTTGACCTCCAACCCGATCTAAAAAAACATCTAAACTCAAATGACTTGCTAACAATACCAATACTAAGAAATAACTCTAATTATGTCATAGACATAGCCAAGGTTTTATCACCAGAAAAGGCAATGCAAGTTGGGAGTGATCTACAGGCACTACAAGATATGTCAGAGTGGAAGATAAGAGTTGTAACTAAATCTCATCAAGATTTATCTCGAGAAAATTGCTATTGCGTTTGTGAATTCCTTCTTTTTCCCAGTTTTTTAATTTTCTTATGTCGCTTTGTTGCGTTTGAGAAATTGCCACTCACCTTTACACTCTTCCCAATTCAATTTTTTGCAGGGTGATGATCATCTTCAAGATATTTTTCACTATCATCTTCACGATTTACAATTGTAGAATCATCTTCATACACTTTATTTGTCATCTCCATTTCAAGAAAATTTCAGTGTTTGTACTATGTCATCCTCTCCAATTGTTGTGGCATCATACAAATGAGACTTGTGAGGCATGTTGGAATCGGAAGCAATATCTGTCTCATTGGCATTGTTAACAGCACGACACAATTTGTGCAGAATCTTGAGTTTTATTTATGGAATATGTGTAGGCCATTATTTACTTGTTCGTTCTCATGCTTTCCTTCTTGCAGCACATGTAAACGAATCTCAGCTGTTCATCATTTCTCACCATTTTTTCAGCTATTTTTCATCATTTTTTGCTGCTATCCCTGCCAGTTTTGGTTTCCCATCCACTCTTCCTCAATGCTATCCCCCTTTCTCTTCTTCAATTTGGCGAGCTGCAGCGTGAAAATAAGGTTCCAATGAGGGTTTTAAGTATGTTTATTAAATGAAAATTACGGCCAAGATCCTAATAACAAGCACATTTAGGTTTTAACATTACAATATCCTTTACCATAGGTATATATTAGCTTACGATATCCTTTACTAAGTATATATCAACATAATTAATATTTAATGTATATTTTTTAATTTTATAATAACATACATATTGTATATAATTTAATCAGTATTATATAAAATAAAATAATTTAATCGCATTCAACCACTTGTAAATACATATTTAAAGTTATTATAATTAATATTTGATAATATTGTTTTTTATATAATATACAATATAATTAATATATTATATATATTCTATATAAGAGATTACATGATATATAATATTATTAAATATATATAAAACATTTTTAAAATTACTACTTAATAATTATTATATTCTTATTTAATACAAAATAGAATTATTATATTATATATTTTTTATATAATACTAATTAAATTATATACAATATATATGTTAATATAAAATAAAATTAATAATATAATAATAGTACAAGGGGAAATTGCCTATGAGACTAGTTGATCTTGTTACGCCCGAGCAAAATAGAATAGAAATAGATTATTATTATATTTCATTGTCTTATATAAGAATGTTTACATTCTTATTTTATAGACAAGAACTACCACATAACTATGTAAACTGAAAATATTTTAGGAAATTTACAAAGGTGTTACCCCTGATGATTAACAAGTCAATAGATATTGCATTTTATATTTGACTTCACCAACTTAAACCTTAATTGTATCTAATTCAATCTTTCATGCATACCTTGATGCTGCATCAGTGTGAAATTCTATGCTTCTATTTTTGGCATCATAAAATACAACTACTCTTCCAGTGCCTATAATCAGAATTTGAAATAGAAGGAAAATAGTTCTTCATATTCTAATTCATAGTGACTTCATGTTCCAACGAAACAGTTTGGCACATATATAATACAATATTTTCATATGTATGTTGCATGTTACATATTACTAGGGTTGATAAGGTCATCATAGAATTACACAGGGCAAGGCGCTTGACGATCAAGATATCTCTTTATCGTTGCTCCCTACTTTCTTGTAAATAAAGCAACTGGAAAAAGCAAGATAGATGCATAGAAATAGTTCACTCAATGTAGCCAAAATCCAGTAGTAGTCCAAATGTGATTTGTTTAGGTTGTCCGCAAACCAGTTCCATTTATTGTCTGTGCTGCTCACTTTCTCAATAACAGAAATATGAATACTGCTCAAAAAACTGCTAACTCCAAATACACTCAAATAAAGAGCAATTCCCAAGCTTCTCATTATGTCAGGCATCTGATCATAAAGTACTCTTGCAAGCCTATCATTGCAGATGTTTCAGATATGCCAAACATAATATATTGTGGAAGCATCGAAAAAATGCTACCAATCTATATTCCTTTGCTGCTTAGAGCCTTTTCATTTCTATCAATGATATAACGACCATGGCAATAACAAAAAAGAATATACCAACACCTATTCTCTGAAGCAATGTTATACCACGCTCATTTCCAGTTATATTTCTGGCAAGTGGAACAAATATTCTATCATACATGGGCACCAACACAAGAATTGTCAAGCTAATAGAGAGTTGCAAGGTTGCTACAGGAACTTCAATATTTCCACTGATCCTCCTATACATTGTGGTGCCCTGTTTTGTGAAAAATGTTTAAGGTTGTTGAAAAACTATCCCATACATCAAACAAGAAACAAAAATGGGTAGTAACCTTAAAACAAGTTTCACCTCTTCAACCTATGTGACACATCATAGCCTCCAATCAATATTTGTTTTATGTTCATAGTCTAAACCAGTTACGATTGTAGCTTTGTCAAGAAGCCTACAAAACAACAGATAATTATTTTTAGAGTTTGTCCATTTGATTTTAAAAACCATAAATTTTGATAATAAAACAAAACAAAACTAGGGTTATTTGTGATTCTTTCAGTTGACACACAACAACATTGATAAGATAGCTTATGAATTCAACTGTGTATGTTTTTCATTCAATGCTTTGGATCATACAGCAATATAATTACATGCATATAACCATGTAGAAAGAGGATTACCAGAAGTGGTTTGTTGGCATAAGCTTTCTTGTTTCACCCTTGCAAAATTCTTGAGTTACATACAATTTTTGTTCTCCATGAGAAGCAATACTCTTAGAAACACTCCACTTGGGAATCGCTGCAACAAAAACTTGAGCAATTCGAGGTACCGGACTTGCAAAAGGCAGTTTATGCCGATACATTCTTGTCCCACACAAGAAAATAGAGAATGCTATTCTAATGGCTATAGTTGGAATGCCAAAACCCAAACCCCACCCAACATTTTCTTGAATGTACACAAGCACAAAAACAACTGAAATTGAGCCAGTGCGCTTAGTCAGATGAAGCAAATTACCAATAGCTCTATCCAATCAGATCTCTCTGGGCTCAGTGTAAGCAGATCTTACCGCATTAGGATTGCAACAAGGATCTATCATCTGTGATACAATCCTCCTCAGTCCAAAGTTTGTAACTTTTTAATTTTCTGGGATTTCTTGCGAATAAAGAGACAGGAGGGCTTAATATCTCTCTATACAATCCCTCCATCACTTGACAGACAACCTTTGCCAGGAAGGACCAACATTATCAATTATAGAGAGGAAGATTATCAATTTTTATAGATAGAGATAGTAGAGAATTGATTTAATTATAAGTCGGGATACTTCTTGCCACTATTCGCTAGGTTGGGACACACTGCAACTCCCATTGTTCTCCTTGTAATTTGATTATAATCCAGTTCAAGTTAGACTTCAAAGGGGACATGCAAAACATAATAATAGAGAAAAAGATGATTTTGTGATGTAGAGGCTTCTAGGTCCAACATTAACCCACATTTACTAGGATGCTTGACTTCAAAGCTCAGCTGTGATTAAAGAAAATTATCAAACAAATCTAAGGGTTACATCTAATTGTTCAAAGGAATCACCCCAACCCTGTGAACAATAAGAGGAAAGGCTACTAAGTCCAGCGAACTTGACAAGAGAGACTCAATATTCAAGAAATTATACATCAAAAAAAAGTAAAAAAAACTGTAAAGATGCAAAGCTAGCCTCCTTCTGTCACATCAACATCTAAATTTCTATTTACATAATGTACATATTAGAATTTGAAAATAGAGGAAACCAGCTTCGCTTATTATGATCAATTTTTAGGAGATTGTGATTTAGCTTTTACAAATTATTGGGCAAAGAAACATAAGTAAGGTCAAAATGTATCCTCATTTAAATACTAAATGCAAGAAAAATCCTTGATAAACGGGGAATGAAAAAGAAGAAACCTATTTTGATAGAGTTGTTTTCCCCAAAACTCACAAGGACCAACTGACCAACTGCTTTATCTACAGCTTCAGAAGCTTTTACTTTCAGCATAGTTGCCTTGTCATGCCCAACATCATCAATAGCCTACATGGTTTTTGATTGTTGATTATTTATCTCTTGTCTCTTTTCCCAGGATGCCTTGAAAAGGAGGAATGTTGCTTCTGAGGTGGCAGCTGAGGCATTAGTAGAAGCATCATCCTCTGAATCTGTCATCCGATGTATGAGGTATATAAGAAAATCTTGATTTTTTCAATTTACCTTTTCGTAATATTTATTAATGTTTATTTAGATGGGTTGTAATTGTGAAGAGGGCAACCCAAATAGAAGCACCAAGTTTTATTACAACTTCTTGAGCTCATAAGAAACCACCTTGCTTTGTTGGGTTACACTAAGACATACTGAAGCTCCGGCTGAGAAGAATCTATGGAATTCTCATGATTAAATTTTATGTTCCTTTCTCTGGCAGTCAGATTTTTAAGTTATCTATAAGTTAATATTTCATAGTTTGCACCTCAAAAATATGTAACTATTTCATTAGCATTTTATTTTTTCCCTTAGCCCTTAGTTATTTTCAAGGTTTCAATTGAGTTGGTTCATCATGTTTTCATACAAACCCACAAATGGCTCGTGGAATTTACTCTTATTAAACAAAAGTCAAATTGATCTGCATCAAATGCTTCTAAACAAGGTATGTGACCTCCTTCACCCAGATCAACCATGTATAGGGAAACAAAGAAAAACCTCACCTGAAACGCTGAAGTATGGAGCCAAAAATTGATGTTTCATTGCACGAGGATGGGCTAAGGAACGTCAAAGAAGCTGAAAGAGTTAAACAGAGTAACCCCTGCAGCTAGAGAACATCTCACTAATTAGTTTTAGCCATTTTCTCGAAAGCCCAACTATTTGTAAATCAAACAGAAAACCAAGCCAAATTTATGTTCTTCTTAATAGTGCATGAGTTTATAACTAAAAGCCCAAACTTGGATCTTCAACAAGGCACTTGCTTTCCACGCAATAAAACATCAAACTGAAAGATACTCGCTTTCCTAGTGGTTCTGAATTCCTAACTAAAAGTCTTAAACGAGATATTCGGCAAGATAACCTCTTATTGTGAACAAATGCACTTATCCAAAAGCATGGAAGATTTTAAGCAACTGGAAATATCTTTAGGAGTTTGAAACGGTAAGCATATCTTTTCAAATTTTATACAAAAAGAGTACATGTATTATAGGCTAATATTGGAGAAAGGTACTCAAAGATCAACTTCATTTTTTTCCTTTTACAATATCGTTGAGAAAAATGTTATCTTTGCTATCTTAAAGATGCTAAATCCCATATTTCTACAAGTGATTGAAGCTCTAGTGGACTTCCTGAAAGCTTAATATGGTTGTTGTATACATCTGAATTGGGTTGCCATTTAGTTCAAAAAATGCACTCTGTATGTTAAAAATGCAGAATTCGCTAATAATAAAACATAATGCAAGAAAAATAGGATTTGGGTTCCAAGCAAACTGACCAGCACATAAAGAAGAGATGACAGAAGAATAGTCCAATACCAGCCCAAAAAGGAATCTGCAACAAATGCTCCAATTAGAGGAAACAACCCCGCCTATAGAGGAGTTTATCCATTCGTGATCTGACTGAAGCATCATGGCGAAACCACACTCAATTAATGGCTTGGGTTCAAAGGATGGAGATCATGTCAGATACATGAGCCCCCGAGAGATTAACATTTTTTGTAGCAGTAGCAGTGCTCTGTTGCATTACAATTGTGAGATATGTGATCAAGTTGGAAGAAATACCAGTGTAGGCCAATCTCTCTACAATTTCAACAGTAATGATGAAAAGAGATGTTTTCCATCCTCTTGTGCAAAATCTGGTGATAGGCCTTCCATGGAGGTCTGTAGATCCTTCCTCAGCTATGTTGGTAATATCATTGAGGAGTGGGAATTCACAAGGGGAGGAGGAAACTTGCTCCATAATTTGGCTCTTCCTGCCTGTGCAAGATGAAGTAGGAAACATAGATGGGTATTGTCTTTTTATAAAATCGTAAGCTAGTGACCCCATGCAAAATGGAAATTTCAGTCTTGAAACAACTGTTTCATTTCTTGTCCAAACACGTAGTCTCATGTTGTTCCTGAATCAATATTGAGAATGCAAATTTTATGTATATTTTCCTCATTGATCTCCACCCTATTTTCACTGCACCAGCAATCTTCCTTATGTCATTAGACATGAGAACTACATCTACAGATTCCATGGTTACCACAGAGCCTTCCACACCCATAGCTATCCCCACATCTGCTGCTGCTAATGTCGGTGCATCATTAATTCCATTGCCCACCATGGCAGTCATGCCCTCCTGCTTTAGCTCTCCAATAAATCTTAGCTTGTCTTCTGGGAGTAATTGGGCATGAACTTCAATTTCTCCTACCTGCACACCATTACCAGGGCTCAAAAATGGTGTGACAGAATTGCCTACTCAAATGGGCCATAAATCTTAGCTAAACCATAGTTATTTTTTTATATTGCTACTTCTAGGGCCATAATTCTGCAGGTCACAAGCCAAGAGAAAAAACTTCTTGTATCATGAAGCCATTTTCACTGGAAATTGCTTCTAATTTCAGGCAATAGCTACGAAAGTCATGCAACCCCCGCCACAGCCTAATTCCTCTGTATTTTGAAAGTCGTTTAAAAACTAATGCTATTTAGGAAAATTTGTATAGAAAAAGCTTCAAAACTACAAATACTATTGCAACGTATGCCATTATTTACAGAAAATAGCAATCCATTCAAAGATATATGTAATTTATGCCATCAAGGGCATGTCACTGGGGGCGTTACCAACGAAAATTTTGGGATCGGAAACATCGATGGCACCTGGCTGAGAGGAAGCCAAGCGGGTGATGGTCATGTGGCCTTCAAAGATCTTGCTAGGGTTCTTGAGGGCATTGAGGGCACCGTCGAGGTGCTTGAAGGTTAGAAATCCATAACCCTTGCTTTTGCCTGTCATCTTGTCTATTATCACCAAGCCTTCCTGCACTTGCTCGGCAACATCACTATGCTTTGCAGACGCCTCCGCTAGAATGTGAGAAGCTGCTCTCGCGTGAAGCCTTCCTCTCTGCGATGTCCACGTGCTTTCTCTGTATTTTCACGAGTACTTTCTCTGCGATTTCGCGAAGCTCACATTAATCAGAAACAAGTCTCGGCATTTACCAGCATAAATGGATTTGTACTTTTGTCTGTAGAAGATGATCAACGGCAGCAAGGATTTCAATCGTTGGCCAGGTCATGTGGAGAGAGGTGGACCATTGATCTTAAAAGAGAGGTTGCTCTCTTTCAAATTGGATACGCCTTCGGCGCAGTGCGATGGAAATCGTATATACATCCTCTAGAGCCAAAAACTGTCCCTCTGATTGAATGAATCCCGATAAAAGGCACGTTCCGATTTCCTTTATCGGGCAGGCAATTACTTTATAGTGTGAACAGTGATTCAGTTTTCTAATAATAGTGAGTCCGGCACATCAAGACGCACTTACGAATTCACATTAAATAGAGCCCTCTCTCAGCATTTCTTACAGCAGCTCATCTTCGAAAAGAAAAACTTTTAAACGATGAAACGCACTGGTGTTGATCTAACTCGTTCTGAGCTGAAAAACTCTCCAGATAATGGAGGGTTATCTGACATTGTCTCGGAAGGAATGAATCGTTCAATTCAAGCCGCCTAAAGAAAAAGCGCAATGGTTGGAGAGCAACTGAGGAGGAATCGAATGAGACAGCTCTATACAACACTCGAATCCCTTATACCAACTGCTTTTCCAAAGGTAATTACGAATCCATATTTTCTCTCCTCCCTCTTTTTCTTTGGAATTGCTGTTAAATTTTTTTCACTTGATCGGTGTTGTTCGTGCGACACGCTTTTTTTTAATCATGGAAGATCTGGTGACCTCTTGCCCACAATAAAATGTTTTAATCAATTGAACTAAACCCCTACTCTATGATCTGGTGACCTCTTGCCTACAATAAAATGCTTTAATCAATTAAACTAAACCCCTGCTCTACTCTATGATCTGGTGACCTCTTGCCTACAATAAAATGCTTTAATCAATTAAACTAAACCCCTGCTCTACCGAATTCTCTCCTTTGCGCTAAGAGATCTGAACATATTTCCATGAAATATGAAAATCGGGCTGCAATGTCCAGAGTTATGAGAATATTTCTGACCAATACGGAAATCAGAATAGGAGGATGTCATATAATTTATTTACTCCCATCAAGAATGGGCTTCGAACATGTGATAGTATATTTTGTTTGCCTTCTTCTTGGTGAAAAGTAGAGTACAGAGGAGAAACAATAACGTTTAGTTGCAGAAATTCTTACTGTCATAATAGTTGAGGAGACTAGCCATGATGTCAACACTAGAGGGCCAAAAGATCTGACAAAGTCATTTATAAGATCTATGTGATGAGACAGCACATATTTCGTGCTGATGTGGGAATAAGGCTGCAACCTTTAGACTCTAAAACTATTTCTGATTAATATGGAAATCAGGCTGCAACGTTTAGATTCTAACAGTATTTCCGGTTAGTATGGAAATCAGGGTGGAAATGGATGTGAGGGCATTTCAAAATAGTCTCTGGCCTTCACTTAATTAATTTTTTTAATTAAAATTTTATTTTAAATTGTTTTATATTGTTTTGATTAGAATAAAATTGGACGGGTCAGTACCCATTACAGAAACAGGGCTGTATCCATTAAGATTTTTTTATGAAATATTTAAATTTTTGAAACAGGGCTATCTTGTTGGTTTCTACATTTTGAAAACTTTCTTTTTTAAGATTTTTGAATATATGTCTTCTAAAATTTGACAAAATTCATTCATTTAAAACCTTTTCTTATATCTGAAACTTATTTATATTTCACAAGATTTTAATTTTCAAGTAAAAAATCATTAAAATTAATATTTTTTAACTAAAATTTTATTTCAAAATTTATTATAAGATTTTGAACATGCAATATTAAAAATTTGAAAAAAAAAGGTCTATCTTTACTGGTTTCTTCATTCAAAATTCCTTCTCTATGTGATTTTTGAACATGCATCATTTAAATTTTGAAAAAAAAAAATCATTCATTTGAAGATCCCACCTTCATTTGAACTTATGATTTTTTTTTAAGCCTATTGTATTTTAAATTTCAATAAATGATTAGTCTCATTCTTTAAATTTTCTAATTGTTTCAAGTAGTTTCAAGATATTTTTTATAAAGTTTTCCAAAATTGCAATATCTGCGGTCTATCTTCCATTGCACTTTCATTCCAAAATCTATTTATGTAAGATTTTTTTAAAATACGTCATTTAAATTTTGAAAACCTCTATGTTGTTTTGAACACTAACTTTTATTTGAAGTCTTTTTAAATTTGACAATTGTCTTGTTTTAAATAAATGACCTTCATGTGAAAGAGTTTAGTGATGTTTTCCTTTGAAAATATATCTTTGTGTCTTATCCCAAAATGAGATACACTATTGTTAGATCATTCACATGTAATTTATTTAAATAAGATATATAATATTTTCATTACACAAAATTAGTTGTTTGAAATATAACTTTTCATTGACATTTTATTTAAATATTCAAACAATAAATAATTATCATTTTTTGTTGATGAAAAATATTTATAATTATCAAATCAATTATTCTTGTTCTCCTATAAATACACATTTCGATTATCTCATTATATCTTTATTTCTAATACTCATTTTCATCCATGTTTTTCTTTTATTTGTATAAATTTATTATAAATAATCTCCACTTGTGGCACTCACTTGCTCTTACCCTTTATGTTTTTAAAAAAAATAGAATGGATGATTTTGAGAATATAGAATTTTAAATAGAACATAATTTTTATGATTTTTTTAATTTTGAATACTTTTAAAATAAATTTAGAAAAATTAATTTCTTTAAAATATTTTTTATTTGATGATTAATATTTCATTATATTGTAATATGTCAAATAATATTATAATATTACTTTGAGGATTCAATTGCATAGTTTTTTAAAGTGTATAGTTTGTTCAATCTAGATAGTTGAATCTTCATAACAGTACCACAATTTAATATGCTTTGGAAAACACATCCTACTTATCAATGTAAGGTAGTAGTTAATATATATGTATTAAACTAGTAATTTATATGATATTTTTCAAAGAAATTTAATTTTTTGAAAAGGTTATATATAAAAGGTTTGTTTAGTATGTAATATCTTTCAATACTTTATTTTTATCCTTGTTGGAATTTGGATCAATGTTTTTTATTTCTTGTTTTCAATAATATAAAGTAATATGTATTTGACTAATTATCTGAGGATTATTTCTAGGGTGATCGTTGCAAGTTAATAGAGGAAGTAAACAATTATATGAAAAAATTACAAGATCAAATATACCAATTGAATCAACAAAAAAGTTATCTGACTGCAATTCAAAATTGTGGGAAGATAGTAAATGAGGATGCAAATTTTATCGAAGTGAATATGAAGGTTGGAACAAAAGATGCAATTATTATCATCAAGGGCAGTGGAAGGCTAAGTTGCCTTTCTACTATACTTGAGGAAGTTGAAGGACATGGTTTAGATGTGGATATGTCACAACTTTCTACAAGTGATTCTTTGGCATACATTTACATCCATACCAATTTTACAGAAGATATAAAAGAGGAAGACCTTGTTCAACTTCAGACTTCTCTAAAACATAAGTTGCTTATGATGTATTAAGTTAAAATAAAAGATAGTATCTACTCTAATACTTTTTATTTTAATAGTTATAGATTTTAGACATTTGATAGAAGAATATCAAATGGTTAGAATATAATTCTCTCTCATATACTTAAATAAAGTATTATTTTAATTTTAATCTTTTTTTGTGTAATGATTATTGTTTATAAATATTAAGAGAACCACGTCAAAAAGATGAATATGTTGCAATTGTTTCATATTATTAAACAGATTGTTATTTAGATTCCTGCAAGGATGAAGTTATTATTAATTTAAACACTTTATTTACATGACATAAAACAAATTTAGAAAAAATGTAATTATTAAATATAGCATTTAATATGAAAATGTAAAAATTTGCCGTGCTCGACGTTTATGGCCAAGGAAAGTGATGTATAGTTCTAACCACCCGTTCCCCAGTAAACAGATGCATTTTTACTTGCATTTCCATTAGAGGAACTGGACGCTACCATTGAGGATGTTTTTAAATGGAATAAGTGTCGGTTAGAAATGGATTACATAAGAGTTTCGCCTATCATATGATAAATTATGACAAGTTAACAGGATATTAAACACAAGGTAATATGTAGAACAAAATGGTCTGCCGTTGATGCACTTTCATGGTATATAGGCCTATTTCATGTTACTTCGATTGATACACCTTATTTATGCAATGTGGACCTTATGGATGTTGGCCGACGTGGACTCCAGCTGTACTGGAGTAATCTCCCCTGCCACTTGTTCAGTCTCACCCACCACATTTATTCCTATCTCCTTACTTCTTCTACATTATTCGTTGTATCTAGACTCTTCTATTTTGTTGTGTATTCTGAAAGCTTCCTTCCGTTTCTGGAAAATGAAAATGAACTTTGTTTTGTAAAAGAAGTGATATAGGCTACTCTATTTTGAATGAATGAAAAAAAAAAAACTCTATTTTTGTGGTATGAACAATATGGCATGATTGAAAGAGAGCACGTCAGCTCTGAAAGGCATTAGTATATATTTCTGTTCTGTTTTTAATACAAAATCTTCGTTATGTTTTAGCATTCTTATCGTTTGCTTGCCTCTTTTTTTACCATCCAATGGTATCAGAGCACAGGTGATAGGTATTGCAGATGTCTGAAACTGCCAAGGAGGAAAGAGGGTTTGTCAGCAAATCAATCATAAGCCATCCCATATTTGAGAAAACAAGCTGCGTATAGACAAAGAGAAGCAAGACTTCAAACAAAGGAAAATATCCAAGTAAATTCAAGCCCACAAAAGAAGAAGAAGAGGCATGCTGGCCTGGGTCTAAAAAAGACAAGGGAAAATGCATAGATTTGGAAGGTGCGTAGGTCAATGCAGTCAATGAAGGCATGGAAGGTTCAATAAAATGGTAGAATCTTGTTGTTTACAGTCATACAAAAGGGTTTTATAGAAATTGGAAAAAGAAACAAAGAAAAACAAGATTGAAGAAAATAGGAAAAGGGTTTTAAAGATCATGGCCAGAACAAGTGGAAGTATTACACAACTACAGATTCCAATCTTTAATAGAAAAAATTATGACTATTGGAGTATAAAAATGAAAACCCTGTTTTGATCCTAGGATATTTGGGATTTGGTTGAAAATGGGTTTCCTGAACTAGCAAACCAACAAGCATATCAGGCACTTTCACAAGCTGAGAAGGATTTGTTGAAGGAAAACAAGAAGAAGGATGCTAAGGCATTGTTTATCATTCAACAAGCAATGGAGGAATTAATCTTTCCAAAAGTTTCAGTTTCTACAAGTTCAAAACAGACATGGGAAAGTTTGCAAACAACTTACCAAGGCATAGATAACGTGAAATAGGAAAATTACAAATTCTTAGAAAGAATTTTGAAAACCTACAAATGAAGGATTCATACTCAATAGATTCATTCTTCACTCATGCAATGTCAATAGTAAATCAGATGAGATCCTATGGAGACACTATTGAAGATAAAAAGATTGTGGATAATTTAATTAGAAGTTTATCTACAAAGTTTGATCCAATAACTATAGTAGCCATTGTACAGGCCAAAGATCTTACTCAGCTATTAGTAGATGAATTAATGGTATCACTCTTAGTACATGAGTAAAGATTAAATCGATCAGGGTCATCATCATTGGAGAACACATTCAATACCTAGCTTTCATTTGGCAGAACAAGAGGAAGATCAAATTACTATAGAGGCAGAGGATGTTTTACACCAAGAGGAGGAAGAGAAAATACACAATTTGAGAGCAAAAGGCCATCATCAAGCCCACATACCCATTCTACATCAACAAGAGGAAGGGGGAGCAACCATTCTCATAGTCATCATCAAGGAGAAAGGTATGATAAATCCAACATCCAGTATCATTATTGCAATAAATTTGGACATTTTGCATTTGAATGTAGAAAGAGGCAATATGACATGAATAAGCAAAAGGCACATTTTACAAATGAAAACCAGCCCAACACTAGTGAACAAAATACCATATTGATAACATGCAATGTAGCACAAGAGAGCTCCAAAGAAGTATGGTTTTTAGATAGCGGTTGTAGTAATCATATACGCGGGAGTAAGGAGATGTTTGCAATAATAGATGATTCAGTAAAATCAGAAGTAAAATTGGGAAATGATCAACGAGTTTCAATCATGGGCAAAGGGTCAATTAACATAAAAGCTAAGTGAGGTGAGGATAAACATATTTATGATGTATACTATGTTCTTGAATTGCAACACAATCTCATAAGCATTGGGAAACTTGTGCAAAAAGGATATAGAATATACTTTGAAAATGGTGAATGTGTGATTCTAGATAAGAAACCAAGCAATAGGCTGATTGCAAAAGTTGAGATGACAAAAAAATAGGATGTTTCCTCTTAGAATCCAAAGTGAACTATTCTTAGAGCCACAAGGATTGCAAAAGGTTGTTGAGTTAGCTTTCAAAGCTTCATACAAAAATGAATCTTGGTTGTGGCATTTAAGACTTGGGCATTTAAACTTCAAAGTATTACAGTTGTTGCACAAGAAAAAAATGGTATATGGACTACCACCAATAGAGCCACTTAAGACAACATGTGAGAGTTGCATATTGGCAAAGCAACATAGGAAAATATTTTTAGTTGGAGAATTTTATAGAGCAAATCATCCACTTGAGATAGTGTATTCAGACCTTTGTGGACCTATGCAAACACCATCCATAAGTGGAAATCTTTATTTCTTGACATTTATTGATGATTTCAGTAGAAAAGTGTGGGTTTATTTCTTGAAATATAAATAAGATGCATTTTATGTTTTTAAGAGTTCAAGGAAAAAGTTGAGAAAGAAAATGGATACTATATCAAAATATTGAGAACCGATCAAGGTGGAGAGTACATATCAAATGATTTTCAAAATTTTTGCAAAGAAAATGGCATAAAGAAACAATTTACAGCAAGGTATACTCCTAAACAAAATGGAGTAGCCGAGAGAAAGAATAAAACAATCATGGAAATGGCACGAAGTATGATAAAAGAAAAACATCTACCAAATGAATATTGGGTTGAAGCAGTTGCATGCTTAGTATACATATTAAATAGATGTCTAACAAAAGCAGCGATAAATAAAACACCAAAAGAAGTTTGGAGCAAAAAAAAAGCATAACATAGCACATTTGAGTCTTTGGATGTGTAACATACTCATTGATACCTCAAGAGTTGAGAAAGAAGTTAGATGATAGAGGAGAGAAGTGTATATTTGTGGGATATAGTGAGCAATCCAAGGCATATAAGCTATACAATCCTATCACAAAGAAGCTGATAATAAGTCGTGATGTTGATTTTGTTGAAGAAGAAGCATGGGATGGCAACATAGATAAAACAGATATAGTCGCAGCTAGAGTTCCATAAGAAAATGAAGAAAATGAAACTCAAATTGTGCCTACTACACAAGAAAATGTTCCTACAACACCTTCCAGGGCACCTACCACTCCAAATTCAACTACTCCAACAAGTAATAACAGCAGTGAGTCCTCTAATCCAACACTTGCATCACTAAGATCAAGGTCTATAAACACTTCAAAGAAGACATAGAGTCCAAGGCAGATATATGATGAAATACAAGAGGCTAAAAATGATGATTTTAGCTTTAATTTTGCATTCTTAACACAAGCTGATCCAATTTATTTTGAAGATGCAATTAAGGATGACAATTGGATTGCAGCCATGGATGATGAAATTCAATCAATTGAAAATAATCAAACTTGGGATCTAGTAGAGCTTCTTAAAGGCAAGGATGTGGTTGGAGTTAAGTGGATTTACAAGACAGAGTATAATGTTGATAGAAAAGTAGAGAAACATAAGGCAAGACTTGTAGCTAAAGGATTCACACAATTGTCGGGCATAGACTACAATGAAACATTCGTACCTGTGGCAAGATTGGATACCATAAGAATGGCCTTATCTATAGCAGCTCAAAACAATTGGAAGGTTTACCAAATGGATGTTAAATCAACATTTTTGAATGACATTTTAGAAGAAGTGTATATAAAATAGCCGCCTGGTTGTGAAGTTTTGGGAGAAGAACATAAGGTATACAAATTGAAAAAGACACTATATGGTTTGAAACAAGCTCCTAGAGCTTGGTACAGTAGGATAAATTCTTATTTTGTGAACAATGGGTTTAACAAATGTGGCAATGAACCAACCTTGTATGTCAATGTGAATGATAAAGAAGAAATCTTGATAGTGTGCTTGTATGTAGATGATTTGATATTCGCAGGTAACATGTCAACTAACTCATTCAAGGCAGCCATGGAAAGAGAATTTGATATGATTGATTTGGGGCTCATGAGATAGTTTCTTGGGATATAGGTAAGTCAAAATGATCAAGGCATTTTTATATGTCAAAGCAAGTATGCTAATGATTTGTTGAAGAGATTTAAGATGACAAATGTGAATTCAACACCTACACCCATTGCATTGGGTTTAAAACTTAGTAAGGATGACAAAATTCCTAGTGTTGATGCAACTTTATTCAAAAAATTAGTTGGAAACCTCATGTATCTAACCGCCACAAGACCGGATATCATGTATGGGGTTAGTCTCATTTCCAGATTCATGGACAAACCAAAGGAATCCCATTGGAAAGTTGACAAAAGAATTTTAAGATACATAGCTGGAACAAAAAACTTTGGATTATTGTACACATCTTCAAATGATTACAAGTTGATTGGACATACAAATAGTGATTGGGGAGGTAGCATGGATAATAGAAAAAGCACTTCCAGGTATATCTTTCATCTAGGATCGGGTGCTATCTCTTGGGCATAAAAAAAACAACCAATTGTGACACTCTCATCAACTGAAACAAAATATGTTGCAGCCACATCAGCAACTTGCTATCTTTTGGAGGACATAGGAAAACTTTTTTGGGTGGCACCGATTGTAGATGATGCAAGGAGCATCACAAAATAAATCTACAATCACCCTTGGGTTCTTAATTTGATGAGAGAGCATACGCAAGGGAAGGAGTTGGTGAGATCGGGTGCCACAAGGTTTGCAACAATTTTCCTAACGTTGCAAAGCATTTCGGATTCTTTGGGCTCTCTAAAACAAATGTTCATGAGTCAAGCATGGAATGACTCCTCATATTCAAAGAAGGCTGAAGGAGATAGAATTTCTGCAATAGTCTTCGACCCCTTGTTTGCACAAAAAGCTATAGAGATCGTGAGGGTAACTTCAAAACTTTGATTTTAATTTTAATCTCAAGTTGAATATAAATATATATTTTTTAATTTAACTTTAAGCCTTTCATTATAAATTTCTAACTTTGATCTTTTTGTATTTTTAATCTAGGTGTCGGAGCCCTTGGTTAGAGTCCTCCGCTTGGTAGATGGGGATGAAAACCCAATGGGATACATTTATGAGGCCATGGATAGGGCCAAGGAGGCCATCAAAAGTTATTACATGGGGGACAGCCTCAAATTTGATCCCATATGGGAGATTGTTGATAGGAGGTGGAACAATCAACTCCACCAACCCATCCATGCAGCAGGGTACTTCCTCAACCCTTCTTATCTCTTCTGAGAGAGCTTCTCTGATCCTAATGGAGAGGTTATGGAGGGGCTCACAACATGCATTTAGACGATGGAACTCGAGGTTGCAGTGAGAGACCTCATCATCAAAGAGATGGATATATACAGGGAGGCAACTGGTAATCTCTTTTCTTCGGAGTTGGCTATTAGAGGAAGAACCACTCTGCCACCAGGTATAAAATTTAGAGTCTTTAAATTTTAAGTTTATTTCACATGCATCTTAGAATTTGATAAAATGTGTTTTGACTTTTGACTTTTGAGTCTTTGACTTTGTTTTCTAACTCTTCAATTTTCTTTTTTTTTTTGCAAATGGTTGGTGGAAAAATTGGGGTGGAAAAACCCCAAATCTACAAAAAATTGCCCTCCGCATTCTATGTCAGCCTTGTAGTGCATCCAATTGTGAGCGCAATTGGAGCTTGTTCGAGTCCATTCACACGAAAAAGAGGAACAAGTTAACACAAAAGCACCTCAATGACTTGGTCTTTGTGCAATACAACCTTCGGTTGCACATAAAGAGAGTTGAAGAAAAATCAGAGGATCCTATTGACAAGTTAGATGAGATAGATCCTTATAGTGATTGGATAGGGCGAGAGGAGCAACCTCCATTGTTTAGCACAGATGAAATCCTTGACTTCGAGAGAGAGGCAATGGAGGATGTGGGTGCATTAGGAGTCGAAGATGTAGGGTTGTATGAGATCTATCCAGAGCTAGCAGCAGTAGCACCGTAGCTACCAGGCCCACCACCACTAGCACCACGCACACGCAGCAGGACTAGAGGACCTACCCCTTCCTCCCTAGCTGTTGCTAGACTAGGAAAGAGGAAAGCCTAGTATGTTGTATTTAGTTGTTGTTTAGTATTTGCTTCTAGTTCTACTTTTACTGTTTTCAATTTTCATGTATCAGACTTTCAAGCTTTTAGCCATCGGGATTCCGCATGAGAATGTGATTTTGTAATCAATTTACATTAAAGTCAATCAAAATTAATAGAAAACACTTTTGTACTCATTTATGGATTCATTGGATTCATCTTGTCATTGAATTTTGCAAAAAAAATGTGTTTTTAATGAAAATTAAGCAATTTTTCATTTCTTGAGTTTTTTGCCGAGTTTTTTTTGAGTTTTTGGTGAGTTTTTTGTTGGGGCGAGTTTTCCAACTATGCTTTCAGATTTGAGGCATCCACAAGAACCTACATAATTCTTTTGTGATAATAATCCAGCAATTGCCTTATCTAAAAATCATGTTTTTCATAAACAGAGCAAGCATATTGATACAAGGTACCATTTTATTCATGAATTGGTGAACAATGGTGACACACATCTTCAGTTTTGCCGGTCTGAAGAACAACTGGTAGATATCTTTACAAAGCCGCTTTCAAAGAATGTTTTTGAGCATCTCCGGGAAAGAATTGGTATTGCAGACATACATTGCAGTGAAGATTAAGGGAGAGTGTTGGCCGACGTGGACTCCACCTGCACTGGAGTAATCTCCCCTGCCACTTGTTCAGTCTCACCGACCACATTTATTCCTATCTCCTTACTTCTTCTACATTCTTCGTTGTATCTAGACTCTTCTATTTTTGTTGCGTATTTTGGAAGCTTCCTTCCATCTCTGGAAAATGAACTCTGTTTTGTAAAAGAAGTGATATACTCTGTTTTGAATGAATGAAAAAAAAATACTCTGTTTTGAATGAATGAAAAAATATGGCATGATTGTAAGAGAGCACGGTAGCTCTGAAAGGCATTAGTATATATTTTTGTTCTGTTTTTAATACAAAATCTTCGTTCTGTTTTAGCATTCTTGCTGTTTGCTTGCCTCTGTTTTTACCATCAATGGAAGATAGGTTTCCATTTCCACAAGTTGGATCTTCTGATTCAGTCGGATTGTTTTATCTACTCTGTGATAAAAACTAACTTGCTCTTGGAGGGAAGTGACCTGATTGTGAAAATCAACAGTGTGTTGAAAAAATTGAATAAAAGGCACTGGCCCGATTTAACATCTGCAAGTGCAAATTCAAGAGGATATATTAGACTGGAAAATATAGATTTGGCATCTGCAACATGATGTAAGAGCGTTTGAATGAGCAATTCCAGAGAACATACCAAGACATCTTAATATCTATATTTTTTAAATTATCTTTTATGAATGGTCTGACTACAAGTTTCTAGCACAGAGATGATAGAATTCTTGATGTTAAAAGTATAGCATATTTCGAATGAGTGGGTGATCGAAGATAGAAGGCGTTAGGAAATTAGTAAATCAGTTATTAAGATAGTTAGTTGGATGAGAAGTTATTCCGATGAAAAACTTATCGCTTTATAAACAAATGAATTCAATGTAAAATCATCTTAAATAAATATAATATTTTATTATTATTATTTTTATTAGTATTCAATAATGATATAATCTGAGCAATCTGCTCAGCACTCTAACAAGAAGGGATGTGAAGTGAGGATAAATGTCTAAGTTCGTTTAGCGAAAGCTTAAAAAAACTAGAAAGTACGTTCAACAGACGCCTTCTAGTCACTAGACTGGCGGGGATGGGGTGTTTGAAATGTACGACTTTCAAGGCAAGAAGCTTAATCCATCTGAAGTTTGTGAATGCAAATTTCTACATGATATTCAACCACATGTCATACTGCAAACGGGAGAAGTTATCTATAAGCAAATATTAGAAGGAAAACATAAAAGCATGAAACTAGTAAAATGGAGGTGTAGATTTCATCCATAACAATCTATGAGTTTTTCAAGATAGGCTCGGGAGATTCCACAGATCGCTAATTAGCTTTGCTAGCTTGTCTGATTAAAAATGCTATCACTGGGGATGCTATCACTCCTTGGCACGTCATACGTTTGATTATCTATTTCTATGTAATGGGCCAAGGCCTTTTCCTAAATATTTTTTTAATTTTATATAAAAAGGATAGATTGGCAGCATGAATCAACTGGATCTACCAAATAGGAGTGGTGGAAAAACTTAACCCATGGGGGACAGACTAGAGAGAGAAGATCTCATTCTAATTCTTCCAGTGTTATTGAATTAGGGAGAACTCACTGTAATCCTTCCCATGTTCTTGAATTGAAGTATGGACCTTAGAAAAAGTTTCCAATTTGATGTATTCAATTGATATTTCTTAAGGAATACTCATTAGAATAATTTTTAATATTATGTCTAATAAGAAAATTTGAAGGAGCTGTCTTTTAAAATCTCACACAATCTAATTTGAAAATTAGAGAAGTACGCTAACAATAATACCAATGCTTGAAACTTTTATTAGTATAGTACACTAAAGAAACTCTAGCATACATGAAAGTGTTAAAGATGATCTTTGCGTACTTGAGATGAATAAATGAGGCAAATGCTTACTATAAGACATTTGCAATATATTTCACTTCCTAGCTTGGTTTTGAATAACCAAAGGGAAATCCATTTCATTTCCTTAGTTAACCTCCTCTTCAACTTGATTGATTAGGTTTTTTACATTCAATCATGTGTTGAGCAATCGTGTGTGACCATTTGACTATGTATTTTTTGAGATCCATTGTGTGTGAGAGATTTTTGGCCTTGGTATTGGTGTATTCATGATCTTCTCTCTTTATAGCTTAGGGGATGCCTATAGTGGGATAGGCATCTATTATGCAAGGACAGTAGTATGGTTAGGTGATGAGTAACATCCTCCAATGATCTTGTCTTTAAGGTCTCTTGAAACCTAGAAAATTTTTGAGTGTGAAAATCATGTTGTAATTTGATATTGCAATCATGTCCCAAACAACTAGCTTCTTTAGTCTTATTCATTTGAAACATATGATCAATAATTCAAGTCCATATTTTAGATATTAGGTTTCTATCACAATGTCATATTAGTCAATATTTGCATTGAATCAATTCAAGATATGCAATATTTATTTATCTTAGATACATTTTCATTCACATGACCAATATTCATTTTAGTTGGCCCACTTTAGTTAATTAACCATACTTAATTATTTCTTTAAGATTATGGAAAACATTTGACCTATGTTATATTTTTTTATGATAGCAAAATACATGTGTTTTAATGGATCCATGCTATAACACATTGTTATGCCTCATTCATTTTTACAAAAGTGGATGTATGTTTAGACAAAAATAGATATTGAGGCCACCTTTTTTGTCTCTTGACTTAGTTCACACACTTGGTAGTTAGAGTTTGTATAGGTGTAAGAATAATTCATGTATAGCCACTCAATCAATAGATCATCAACAAAGACACTATTTCAAGTGGTGCATGGGAGATCATTTTGAGGTGTGGAATATGGTTAATGCATTTCCATTGAGGCTTAAAACTTTATGCAAATGAATAAAGGAGGTTCATGGGTAAATCAACAAATAATTGTAAATGAGGAACATAAAATAGAACCTGTATGCATATGGAGATGGGTAGGATAATACTCACTTGAAGGATTACTCAATCATGACACATGAAAAATGAGTAATTCCCTAAAGAATTTTTTGACAACCTAAATCCCTATAATATTGTTGTGTTTCATGTTGTGTACACTTCCTAAGAACATGTACAAGATCAAAGTACAAAAGGATTTGTGTATCTCCTTAATATTAAACATTTTTTTACTTATATTTGTAAAATGTTTTCAATGAATCATCCATGTAGTCAATTGTCAATGTAGATTGGAAGTTACATACTATCTACACTCCATAATAAATTGAATAAATTTTTGATACCTACATTGTCAAGATGTGCAAATAAAATGAATATAAATAAAAATAATATATATGTATGAATATATATTATTTCTATATTTAAATAAAATATAGAATTACCCATAACTTTTGCCCTTTAAACCGTTATGTACTATAAAGAAAAGAAAATTTAAATAATGTTTCATTTTTACACATTGCCAATATTATCGACTGTACGAGTGCAATTATTTTCAGAACATGCGAAGGGGAAAATGTCGCTCAGGCTGAACAAATTCCACCATAAAGAACGTCATGGCTTACGACAGAAAACAATAATTTTCATCTTACTTGAATTTATAGTATTATCCATGGAAAATGTGGAATTTTGTGTTTATTTGTCAAATAATAGTCAACATTGACAGATAAAATGATTTATTGAAATATCTGGTTCCAACATTAAATCTTCTTATTATTTCTAAAACAATAATTATTGATTGTTTAATGACATGAACATCAAGTTAAATAGAGCAGGCTCTGAGTATTGTAAGAGTGGCTCATATTTGGAAGTCATGAAGCTCACTGGTGTTGTTCTCACTAAGCCTCTCAGAAACACTTTTTATAAATTTTTAGCATAAAAAATTCGTATACAATTTTCTCCAAAAATTTGTGTATCATTTTTTTTTCCAAAATACTTTCAATTAATATAATTTTGTATTTTTTTTTAAAAATAGTTTAATTCTATTATAAAACATAATTTTTTGTTGCAAACAACAATTGTAATCTGTTTTAATCTTGTTTTGCCTATGGGTGCAACATTTGTCTATCAGGTTCTCTTTCTTGGTAATTGGTGGCCTTCCAAGGCTATTAATTTAATTCTCTTGCTTTAGGAGCTAAAGATATGATGAAAAAGAAAGACTCCATAAATGATTTTCATAAGCTATGATTTTCCTTGACTAATGACAAAAATAATCCTTATCACATGACTTTTATCAAAATTATTAGCATTAAGGTGTATGATTCAAAAGTGGTAGTGATTGAGTGCAAGTGATGCAGGGTAAAGGTCACATCATGAATTTAAGAGGAAGAAGCAATAATGTTTTTGTAATAAAAGTTTTTTGGGTTATTAAATGGGATGCCCTCCTAAAGATTAGTGGGATTTTGTTGGTTTGTCAATCTATCTATCTAACTCCTGAGGGCATGTTTAAAAAAGTGGCTATCATGATTCTGCATGACAACCTAAATGCTCATGTGAGTTTGGAGTCTAATCTCTTGATCCTCCCATTTAAGCATAAGATTCAATTCAAATGTTGTACTATGGGTAGATTATCATAAAGGAAATATGGAGTGATTTCGTAAAGGCCCATTTAAATGGGATGACTCAATTTCCCTTTCTTTATTTCATCCTCTTTGCATCAATTTGGGGCTAAAGGATCCTCTCCCCACTGTACCAGGGTCTCATTTCAAGACTCTGTAGTCATGTGTTGGCTCTAACCCCTTAGTCGTGTCCAACCAATTTTGTTAAGCCTATGGAATTTAAGTCACGGTTAAAGTTTAAACCCCTCTCAGTTCAACATAACCCTACTCTTAGTCAAAAAAACAAATTTATCTCTTGTTTAATGTTGTTTCCAAGACCCCTCGCATAGCCAAAACAAGTCCTAGAGGAGTGAAGAGGCCAAAGAAAGGCCTAAAAACTCTAATAATCTAATGTCTTAAGATGCACTGGGACTCATATTCTAGGTAGGGTGATTTAGTCCTACTACATGAATTTGGGTAGAATCTGGAATCTTCTAGTGAATGTTTAGGATCTACAAAAAGCTAACAAAAGGGTTATATTGGGACTCATGTACACCTAGAGGGGTGATTTAGTCCCATTACTAGGGTTTGATTGATATTTTTATAGCCTCTAGTGATCTTTTGTAGCTTCCATCTTGTCTTATTCTTCAAGTCTGAAAGTTTGAATTCTGGCCTCTAGATGAGTTTCCATGAAGATGACAAATTCTTGACAATTTTGACAACTTTTACAACTTTGTCTTCAAAGGATTTTCAAGCTTCAATTCACCTAAATCTATAAATACACATCATCAATATAGAACAAAAAGAATAAATCTTGAATTGCTCCATTGAACAAATGCACACTCGTATACATCTAGTTGAAAGGAGGGGCAGTAACCCCTAACTTCTGTCGTAGATGCTCAAATGTATCTTTATGAAGAGCCTTTGTGAAAATATCTGCAACTTGATCCTTTATAGGCACACACTTCAGCTTCACCTCATTTTTTGAAACCTTTTCTCTTAGAAAGTGATACCGAATTGGATATGCTTTGTTCTTGAATGCATCACCAGATTCTTTGATATATTGATAACACTTGTATTATCACACAAGATAGAAATAGGTTCATTATATGATATTCTGATATGCTGCAATGTCTACTTCATCCACAAAACTTGTGTGTAGGAAGATGTTGTAGAAATATACTCTGCCTCTATAGTAGATAAATATATCTACCGAATCTTATTTTTTCTTAGCCAAGAAACCAATCTACTTCCAAGAAAGAAAGCATCTCCACTTGTAATTATTTTTTCATGTACATAACCTACCCAATTTGCATTAGTATAAGAACTTAAAGAGAAATCAATATCCTTTGGATACCACAGACCATAGTTTGAAGTGCTTTGCAAATATCTAAAATATCCCTTTTGTTGTTGCCACATGCGATTCTCTATGATCTTCTGAAATCTAGCCACAAGACAAATTGCATGCATGATATCTGATAGAGTAGCAGTTAGATATAGCAGTCCACCAATCATTGATTTGTACTTTCTCTAATTAGTATTAGGAGATTCATCATTTTTGCTCAACTTACAACCAACAACCATAGGAGTACATATCGGTTTAGAGCCTTCCATTCCAAACTTCTTCAACATTTCCTTGACATATGTTTACTGTGAAATGAACATTCCTTTTTCTATTAGGGTATGTGCAGGATCATGATGGGCCAAAAAGTGGCGATATGATAGGTATGTGTAGGGTATGTAGCTGACAACTTTTTTTAACCAAAAATCGATGAAACAAAAAGGGTTTTTTAAGGAGATTCTCAGCTTTCCACCAATATAAATTATGATTTACTTTGAATTTAATAAATAATTATTATTTATTTTCTATTTAAATTATGACTAAAGTCCTAATTGATAGGCTGATTGAAAAACATCTATAGCTGTCAAACAATATCACATTTTTTGAATATGAAAGATGTGTCACATTCTATGCTTTGCATACTATAGGATTAAAAAAAAAGAATTGAATTTTATGAAGTTTTGACCATGTTAAGGCGGTCAGACATACACATTTTTATATTTTTTAAAAATTTTAATAAAAAATTCATAATTAATTATTTACTTAGAAAAAAATTATAAAAAATATGCATCACATCCAGACATGAGTCCTCTACTTATATGTAAAATATTATAAAATATAATTATCATTTTATTGTGGTTAGGGTGGTCATACAGACATCTACTTCTTTTTTTTTCCCTAAAATTTAAGTACTATTGCATTGAAATTTCAAATTTTCACAAAATAGATTTAAAAATAAATAAATAAACCTAGTAGTTTAGAAACTAAATTCAATTTGCTATAGATTCTATTCTTACATATTTTCAAAATAATATAGATAATTTATTCAAATTTTTATGTCAAGTTGCCTAACTCTGATTTTTCTTAATTTTTTGCCACTTAAGGGCTTGTTTTTTCCATGATGATCTTGCACATACCCATTAATAGCATCAAGTTTCCATAGTCCATAATAATAAAGTTCTAATATTTCTTTTTTCTTGCATATCTTCCTAATGATGGATCATGTAGTGTGATCCGAAACATTGATACAAAAATTTACACAATTTATATCCAAAAATATTGTTCCCTTTTCTATCTGACTCATTTGTAGCCCAAGGAAGAAATTAATCTCCCCAAACATTGAGATCTCAAATTCATTTTGCATCTCTTTTTCAAACTTCTTGCACATGACCTCATTTCCTCCAAAGATCATATCACCAAAATACACAACCACAATCAATATTTGATCCTCCTCAACTTTAAAGTAAAGATTGCTATTTGTGGTACCTTTATTGAATCCCTAGTGCAACAAGTGCCTATCCAATATTGCATACCAAGCTTTGGGATCTTGCTTGAGTCCATACAATTCCTTCTTCAATATGAAAACCATATTAGGATCATCTAATAATTGAAATTCTTTTAGTTGTTCAATGTATACCTCTTCTTCCAACTCACCATTCAAGAATACAGACTTCACATCCATCTAGTAAACTTTGAAGTCCAGGTTATGTTTTGCAAAGCAAAAAAACATCCTAATGGTCTCCATTCTTTCCACCAGAGAAAATGTATTGTTAAAATCAATTCCTTATACTTGTGAGTAGCCCTTACACACAAGTCTAGCCTTATTTCTAACAACTCCATTTTCATTCATCTTGTTCTGAAATACTCATTTAGTTCCTATTACATTCTTGTTTGTTGGTCTTGGGACTAATTCCCAAGACTGACTCTTCTCAATATGCATCAATTCTTCTTCCATAGCTTTGGTTTAATTCTCATCCTTACATTCCTCAATCACTATCTTATATTCTACTTTGGAAAGTAGACAAATTTACCCATTCTTTTTTCATAACAATTTTTCTTCTTGTCAACACACTTTTTCTCTTATCACAAATGATCTAATCTTTAGAATGGTTCTTTTGTACATGCTTAGGAGTCTTAGGAATCCTTTCTAGATCATCTTCCCCTTCAAATTGTATCTCCTTTTTCTTCTCTCCTTTTTCTTCTTCTCTGCAAGAGGACTCATCAAATTCATATCCTTCTATCAATACTAAGCTTTTATGTGGTTCTTCATCTACTTTAGCAGTTTCACTTTCAAGTATCTTCTTCAACCTCTTTTTGTAGCAATATTAAGCTTTTCTTCTTGTATAATATCATAGGAAAATTCCTTCATCTAAACTTGCATCAAACTTTCCCAAGTTTTCTTCATCTCTCCTGATATAACATTTGCTTCCAAACATTGAAATATTTGACAGTAGGAGTTCTTCCATACCATAGTTCTTAGGGAGTCTTTGAATTGTTTACTCTCACTTTTACTTTATTGAGTATGTATATTGTAGTATGAATAACTTCTCTCCAATAGACATCTAGTATTTTTTCTTCCTTCATCATTGTTCTTGTTGCTTCCTAAACTATCCTATTCTTTCTCTTCACCACTCCATTTTGCTGAGGAGTTCTAGGAGTTGACAAATTCCTTTTTATTTCATGATCTTCACAAAAAATGTTAAACTCATTGGAGGTGGATTCTCCACCTCTGTCAAACCTTAAGCACTTGATTCTCATATCCATTTCATTCTCAACCATAGCCTTAAATGCTTTAAACTTGTCTAGATCTTCTTATTTTTCTTTGAGAAAAGTTACCCAAGTCATTCTAGAGTAATCATCAATTAACAACATGAAATACCTATCACCTTGAAAGCTTCTTATTCTTGTAGATCCACATAGGTATGCATGCACCAGCTCTAAAGGTCCCATGGTAGAATATTCTTTGATATTGAAACGCTTTCTTGTTTTCTTCCCAGCATGACATTCCTTGCAAACTACATTGATACCTAGGCTTTGTAATTCTTGGAAGATCCATCATATCTTGAGTAGAGTTGATCTGCACTAGGTTATCAAAATTGATGTGACACATTCTTCTATTCCATAGCCAATTTTCATTGATTTGATTCATAAAAAAATTACCATTAGCACCTTTGAGCTGATAAATATTCACATCTATCCTTCTTCCTATAGCAACCAGAGTTTTCGATCTTCCTTTTTTGATTTCACAACCACCATCCTAAAATTAAAGATTATATAATTTTCTACACATTTTTCCTACACTCAAAAGATTATGCCAGAGTCCCTTGACATAAAGAACATCATTGGTATTATGTTTTCCATCAAAATGAATTGAACCTTTTCCACATATAAGCAAATGAATCATCACCAAACTTAACAAGACCACCTTCAAAATCCTCAAGTTTAGCAAACTTACTCTTATCACCTGCCATACAATTTAAGCATCTTTTGCCAATTATCGAGTGAGTTTTCTCCTCTCTAGCATGAAAAGCAGTCACTATAGTCCCTTTGATGTTTTACATATTTCTGAAGCAATTTACTTCGTACATCTTTCAAAGTTAGTATAATTATTTCCAAAATTTAGAGCCATGAACAAGCATTCATTATTTTCATCATTCGGATAGTCAGATTCATCATTAGATATGTTAGCATCTTCTTTAACATAATAAATTATCTTGGCAGATTTACCTTTGTTATCCTTATATTTATCACTTGAAACTTTGGCTAGACATCTTCAAGCATAATGACCTATCTTTCCACAATTAAAATATTTGAAAGGTAACTTACCTTTGTATTTTCCAGTGCCCTTTTTCAATATTCTTACAAAATT
This sequence comes from Sequoia sempervirens, assembly GCA_007258455.2. Lineage (NCBI taxonomy): Eukaryota > Viridiplantae > Streptophyta > Pinopsida > Cupressales > Cupressaceae > Sequoia > Sequoia sempervirens. The sequence continues at coordinate 163,357,108 of VDFB02105785.1, read as the reverse complement.
TGCTTCTATTTCATCAAGATCATCTAGATCTAATCCATCATCCTTATCTGTTTTGCTAGCTTTAAAAGAAAACTCTTTTCTTGAATCATTTTGACCAAACTCACTCAATTCAAAAGAAGTTAAAGCACCAAAAAAATAATCTCTAGAATAATGATCTAAATCTTGAGCTTCCTCAATAGCATAAACTTTAGAACTATAAGATTTAGGAAAAGTTAGTAATACCTTCTTTACCACTTCATCTTCTTTCAATTTTCCACCAAGGCCATTGATGGAATTGACAATTTCATCCACTCTATGCATGTATCTTACAATATCTTCATCTTTTGACATCCTTAGGGTTTCAAACTTAGTCTTCAAATTTTGCATCTTTGCTTGCTTGACCTTATCATCTCCTTCATAGATACTTTCCAACTTCTTCCAATTTTCTTGAGCAGATTTGTAGCCCATGACCTTCACAATTAATGAATCAAGAAGACCACTCAAAACAACATTCCTTGTTTTTCTATTGTTCTCATATGTCTTGATCTCATCATCATTTGTTAGAACATTAGTGGGCATGGTATATCCATCTTCAATAATTCAAAAATCCAAATGGGAAACAAAGAAACCTTCCATCCTAGTTTTCTAAAATGTGTAATTTGTCCCATCAAACAAGAGAGCCTCCTTCTTGTTCCATCTGGATCTACCTCAAGCAGTTAAGCTTCTTCCAAGGAGCCAAGCTCTAATACCAATTGTTAGATACACATGACAAATGAGAGGGGGGATAAATCAGTTGTGCAAAAAACATCAAAACCCTCATTAACATTCAAATCTTTATTAGCCCTTAAACCCTTAATTATATTTCACATGAAATTAAACAAGTGAAACAACAACACATCAAAACACCATGCACAATAGAACACCAAATTTACATGGAAAACTAGAGAAGAGGAAAAATATAGTGAGGATTAGCTCACAATATAGTAATAGCAACATCGAATACGATAGTCTCACTACCAGAGGGCTCACTGCTAATGGCTCATTGCCGAATCAGAAAGAAGAAAGAGAGGAATCGTTACAAAGAGAAATACATATTACAAGAATAGGAATATCCACCACAACAACTCTAAACTATTTGCAACCTCCAACTCACTACCTTCTGTAAATTTAGGTACACTACAAATGTAGACCCTTCTACTCACTGCTTCAGAGTCATCGACATTAAGCTCCCACTTAGATTACAACATAATCAAAATCACATATTTTTCATACCTTCTACAAATCCACACTTATATCTACTGATTTACCTTACTTATTTACCATCCAAAACCTTGAAAGCATTCTACAAGGTCAGTTATGCACATCAAACCTGCAATTTTAAAATAGGTTGGCACCAAACACTTTTTCAATGGAAAGAAGTGAAGGACGAACACATCATGGATTAACTAGGACCTAAATCTACATTAAAACTCTTTGTAAAGCTTCCACAAACAACACACCATTTTTGTAATTAGCACCAACATGCCAGGTCGTCCAAACCTATATTAATGCCCTTAACAATTAAGTTCATGCTTAACCAAGTCCAAAGAAAAATTCACAAACTGCATAAAAAAACTCCTCAATATCCATACAACATCTCAAAATATTCCAACATCATCAAAATATTCTTCAACTCTTCCATAACCACTTGAAACTAAGAACACCATCATTTTGTGCAACTTGACTCATTGGCACAAACATCCAACTCACTAACTAACTTCACAGAACACCTCATCACCTAAAACCTTGATGGAAAGTAGATATAGACATTATAAGAACATCCTCAAATATGCAAGACAAGAAACCTCAATATGGCAAAATGTGGAGCAATCTCATTTCTCCCAGACAACCTTCTTCGCAGACACACACACTAGTGAACACAACTTTCACTATCATACAATCCAAAACTTGCAACTCTAGATATAACACCTTTGATCAACATATTCAAACCAAACAAGCATAACTTCAACCATGAAGAAGTGCAGAGCACAACACTAAACACCACTCTGTCACACTAAAATCTTGTATTCAAATTTTCTCAAAACCACTTGGAAACCAAGTGAACCAACTACAATTGCAACACTACTAACCCCTTTTTAACACATCTACAACATCTACAACACTTCTATTTAATCACAACACATCCATACTACCAACAATATCATCAACACAAGTAGGCTCGAACAATCTTCATAGCTATGACAACACCCACATCCTTCCAATAACTTCAACACATAATCTCCATATAGTTGACATAAATGACCAACACCAACAACTTTTGACATCATTGATGACATCAATAACATACTTGCAACATATAGGAGTTGTTCAAGGAGGTTTTTTTAATAAAAAAGGGTCAAAGCAATAAGTTTTCTTCATTCAATCACCATTTCAGAGCATTTTAGAGGGTTGGAAAGTAGGGATGATAGTTTTGGACACCCAAGAAGGTTTGACCCAACAAACTTATGAGAATTCTTGTCTTTCATCCATCAAATGATGTTCCTAATATCTAGAAAGTTGTTGGATTGTATATTATGAGGGCTAAGGGCATATTTTCACCTAGTGTAGCTTATCTTGGAAATGTATTGTAACTTCTTGAAAGTTCTTTCAAGATGAAGTAGCTTTATAACTCATTTTCAAGCATGAACAACAATATGTAAACACCTTTTTATCAATAAAGTCAATATTTTTACCTTCTTAGAGTTGTTTCATTGTGCAAACTTTCTACAAGACAGATGATATAGTCTTCTGGTGATATTTTTTTCCTTGATTTGTATCCTATTTTTATTTCCTTTGTGTATAAAGTATGTTTTTTGCAAGGCATAACTTGTGTTTAACCAGTTAAGGAAAGATTTTAAGTTGTGAAAACATTTCTAACTCCTTCTAAACACTATCCTTGACATACTAAACCTAGTTATGAAACACTTTTGTAAAGACATCTAAAATTTTGAGTTGTGTATGTTGTTTAAAATATTGATCATATTGTGTTTCCAAACAATAGTAACTTCTTGAAAATAAATTTGGTGCATCATATTTTTAGTATTAGATTTCATTCTATGTTTCCTTCACCCCTTTTCTCAACACACAATAGTAGTATAAGTTAAATTAGGTAAAGTCCCAAGGGGAACCAACCCACTCTAGAGGTTGATTTCCATCATTTGGTCCCACACTTAGGTACATCATCCCATGTTTTATGAGGTGGCTAAGTGATTTTATCAACTCGAAAATGGTGCAAACTTTTGTGACAACAATCCATTAGAAAAAAATGAATCATATATAAGTGGATCATTCCCAATTAAGCCTTTATTTGTTATCACTTCAAAGAATAATAGAAGAAGCTACCAAAATCTATTTAAGTTGCCCTTGTTTTGTATATTCATCTTGAATTAATGAAACACTTCTTCATTTGATTCTTCTTCCATTCTAAGTGCCTAGGTTTTTTTATAAGTTGGATCATAGGATTACTCTAACTTCAAGCTACTATCACTTGTCATACTTCAATCTTCACAAATTGCATCTTGTATGTTGCTAGCAAGGTGTGATGTATGTTTCTAATCTTGATGATAGTGGTTGTTTCCAAGTATCGCATATGAAATTACCTATTTCTTATCCTTATGCATGATGTTTCAATTTTGGTTCAACTAACCTTATAGAAGATACAAAAAGAATTAACTTAGCCACCAAAAAAATTGTTATTCTAGGATATTTGGCAAGGGTAGTCCTCATGTACTATCCCCACAAGTTTTGGACCCTGACTCTATATTAGAAAAATCAGCTTGGTTCCCAACCAACTGATTCATAAAATAAGAAGTTGATTGAGCCTCATCTTGAGTCTGTCCCTTCACTTTTGAATCATACCACTATCCCTTATTTTTGTTCTTCTTTCTTCCCCAATAATTTCACCAAGCTATCCTTTATATAGTGATGATAGTCTTCTACTTCTAAAACTATATGACCATTATAATCTTCCATTTGTCTTCTCATTTAAGGGACCTAGTTCAAGAATAAGTGTACTCAATAGACTAGGATGTATCAATGATATAGTTGATGAGATTGATGGGTCTACACTTATAAGGTAGCCCTATCTTGTAGTGTTTAGAATTGTTCATAGATAAAGGATACATGTTCATCAATCAAACCATGCATCATGGCATGAGGAAAGATAAACAAATCGCTTTTCTTGTATGCTTATGCTAATATAACAAAAATTTCATTTTTTTATTTTATATCCTTCTTCTCAAGGCTCTTTTTCAATTTTTTTGATAGGCCTAATACTCACCAATTCTAAATATCCAATTTTTTTAGAACAAAATGACTACAAGTTCATATAAATCTAGAAAATTGCATGAATTTGGCTCTAGGTCTTGTATCCCTTTATCTACCACTGAAAACTTTATGTACTATCACTAAAGAACCACATAGACACAAAATCATTGAAATAAAAAAAGGGACATTTCAATGACTATTTGATAATATTTAATGACTTTTCCATATTACATGTTCACTATTTTTATGGTGCTTACTCAAACACAATGGTTTCAAAAGAAAAATTATAGAAGTATTTGCATTTAACATTAAAGACCTTAATAGTAAATTATGGTTTTCAACAAGGTTTGGAACTTTTACTAACTGTGAGAGGGCTTCAAGAGACAACATGCATGCATTCGATTTACTTTATGTACACATTATCCACTATGGGAGGAAAATGATGAACTTTTGGGGACCATCAACCTTCTCAACACATTTTCTACTTATCATAAATAGATATCTACATGAATTTTCCTCACAAAATTACTTTAAAAGCTCACAAACTAAAACAAATAGAACACCCACATTACATACCCGAAAAATCATATTGTTGAGTGTTAAAGAAAATTAAAATCCCATGTTCTCCTTCAAAAGTAGTTTTTGGCACAATCCTGGATGCCACAGTAGTTTTCTAGTTGTACAAGTGTTGAGGTAGTGGAAACCCATAAAACTCGACATGTTTTATTAAAATAAAAACACTTATCAAAAGATAGCTTCCCTCCAAAAATGCATGCATGTGGACTACAAAAAGTCAAATGAATTAACAAGTCATTTTTCTTTTTAGGCAAAAGTGGCAAGCCACTATAATTATATTAATAGTAAATATTTTTTTTACAAAACCCTAGTTCAAGCGAGCATACTGGCGGGAAAGAACCAAGAAGAAAAACCCCAGTTATAGCTCGAGTAATAGACTAACTCTTTACAAGATTGACCAGATTACATAGACCTCCCAATTTCTTTTACATCATACAAAATTCGCCTGGACAACACCCATTACATTGTAGACCCATGAACAAGTCATTATTACACTCTTTTCAAAACTCATTATCAACTTGTTTAGAAGGCTATTTTGAACCTAAAGAGGTGAAAATATTCTAACAGTTTTAGCAACCTTTGAGGGGTTTTTTCTTGCTAAAAATTATAAGACCAATAGCTTTGCATATCTATTGGGCATAAGAGTCAAGAAGGCCTATAATAAAATTGAGAATAAAATTTGTCAACTAGTTGTCAACACCTTAAGAATAGCCAAAACACCCAAACTAGAAACTAACTAATTGTTCCTCAGCACCTGGATAAAAATAAAAACTAACTATGTGCATCAACACTTATTGACTTGAAAGAAAACCTATCCTAACCTATACTAACCAACAAACAAGACTAGTCAAACAAAACCATTGACTAGTTTTTTGAAATAGCTTCATTTTCTCATCAATTTGTTATTCTTCACATGTTTATGAGTAGCCAAGAGGATGTGGAGAAATGAAAAATGTTTAACTAGTTGCTACAATACCTCTTGAAGAATGAAACAGAAACCACCTACCTCTTTGTGTTGGCTACACATACTATTTTTTTGAAGTGGACAAGTGAGATGAATGCATTCTTCTTCAACCGGTACTTCATACATTTGTGCAAGAATGACTTGTGATGCTTTATTAGCCTCCATCCTAGCTATATATCTTGAAACATAGAAAAAGGTAAGTGTGGGGTGGATGTGAATTTGCAAGGGTTAAAACACACATACACCTTCTTTATTTTTATTAGAAAAAAATATCTCCCAAAGGTAGGATTGACTTTCAAAATTGAGGTGAGTCAACCCTATTAGGAAGGATTTGTTGTTTCCTTATGACTAAAATGAAAAAAAATGATTGATTGATTGTTTTGGGAGATAAAAATAAAATTTACCTAATAAACTCAATTATGTTATGTAAAACATGAAATGCAAATATTAAGGATAGAACAAACAGAAATAGTAATTTTCTGATAGATCTAAGAAGGTAAAAATGACATGTACCAAGCTCCAAAATTAGTTGTTGAGTGTCCTACAAGGACTCATTCACCCTAGGGATAATGGGTCTTTATACAGGGTTTTTCCTTAGCTTCAAGGATCCTATGTTGCAAGATATGAGCTTCTTTTTTCCCTAGGTTTCACTATTGGAAAGTCAAAAATAAATTTGAGATTTGAGTTTTTGTGGCTTGACTAAAATGTTGACAACTTTGAAAAATTTCTCTTTTGATCCAATTTCAATCCTTCTTCACCTACAAATTTGTACATACACAGAGAGAGGGAAAAATGATTATTTTTGGGTGAATAGGGGTTTTCCTTGGTCAAACCTCGATTTGGTAATTAAACCTTGATAATGAAAAAATGAAGGAATTTGATGAATGAACAATGCCATGTCATAACGCACCAAAACCTCAATGGTTTCTCTTAGAGGATTGAAGTCTAACAGATCACTGTAAGGATTGGATCTTGCATGAAATGGTTTCACTGGATGCTTGATTTGACACTTGATTTGATCCTTAAATGCTTGAAACCTACATCACAATGTTAGCTCCAAAAAAAATGCATGAACGTAAATAAATTTAACATGTTGATATGATCTTGATTGCTAATGTAGATTCCTGAAAAATCTGCTCTTCAATGCTCTTGACAATAATATTTTCCCTTGTTAAAGTTTCCTCTTAATTCTTAATGTTGAATTGATAAAAATAACTATGTTTTTATAGGTGTTTATCTAATTTATCAAAAAAAAATTCCAAAAGCGAACATTTGAAGCTTGAATTTGGATCATTAAAATGCCACCAAAAACATATTAGAAATTGGGTCTTGGCACTTAAGGAGGACCCATTCACCCTTGGGTAAATGGATCATGTGACCATAGTCATAGTATAGGATAAATACACTAGATCCATATAAATTTGAGGCATATTTAATCCACTAATCCATGATCCCAATGTAATATTTCAAATCAACAAGAAACTAAATAACCATTAAACTAACATGAAAAACACAAAAAATGTAAGGGAAATCTATTTTAATGCCTCAAAGCTTATCCCATCGGGGGAGTGGTGTCACATTGATGTGGAATGGTGACAATTTCCCAATCCCTTGGATAATATGAGCTTGTTCCAATTGGTTTTATTGAACGAAACCAATGAAACATGATATGTTCAACTAATTTAACATGATAAAGATGAATTCTAAATGCTAAAATTCTTGATAAAATGGATGCAATCTATGCTATGTGGAAACAAAGTTCAAATATAGAAGCCATGGATGCAAAATATGCTAAAATGTATGCAAGCTAATCTAAAATGGAAGCCATTAATGAATTCTTAAGCTAATATGGATGAAAATCAATATGAATTTCAACAGCTCGTAACTTTTCTATCAAAAGATGGATCTATTTCTCTCCAAATAGTGATGTATTTATAGGAAAGCAAATGAAAAATCAATCGATGAGATTGATTTGATCAATCAACATTCAATAATGAAAAGAGGGAGAAACATGTATCAATGATTCTCATCAATGGATGAGAATCAAAGATCGCATGGATCAAGGAAAGATCAAGGGATAAAAATGATTCAAATAGACACACTTTGTAACAACTTTCAAAGTTTGTTATAGAGTTTGTTTGACATAAATCATTCCTTTTTTAGAGCCAAATAGGAGAATATTCCTTTGGAATATTCCCTATGCAAGTGGATTGGAGGGGAAATTAGCAATTTAGTAATTAAAACTAAATTTGAATGTGCAAGATGAGGAATGTGAGGATATTCATAAAATTATTAATTTATTTAATGAAAAGGGATGAGTGACATTTAATTAAATGATTTCAATTTAATAATTTTAAATGAGAAGAGATAAAGGGAGGGGTTTAAATTAAATAATTTGCATTATTTAATCAAACTAGATGAAATGTTAGTGTGAGAGGGTAGGGATTAACCTAATTAGATTAATTAGATCAATAGACAAAAATGAAGGATTTAATTAAATAACTAGGCTAATTTAATCAAATAGGTGAAAAGAGGATGAATTTTAGGACGAAATGAAGTTAATGATCAAATTCAAGTGTGTAGTATCATTCGGGAAATTTTTAAGTGTCTACATGTTTCCCCTCTTGGAAGCGAGGTACGTGTTAATTTGGTTCAAAGACTGACACTTTTCAGATTAAAACTACTGCCCAAACCAATATATATATATATATATATATATATATATATATATATATTTGGATGGCCCACTGTTTCCCCAGTAGAAGGAATTAAGCTATTACCTTTCCCTTTTGAGAGATTGGGTAGAAATTGTAAATAATGGGTTGATCTCTCGAAAGATGAAATACCGTTTTAGGGGCTAGAAAAGGCTTCAAGATATGAAAAAATGCTCCAAAATGAAAAGAACATCTCAAAATATGCCCCACGATTCAAAAATTGGTGAAACAAGTGAAAAACCCTAGCTACACTTTCAAATTAGGGAAAAAAATCCTAATTTTTAGGCATAAATATATGATAAAAGGTCACTTTCAAGCCGTTTGTGCATACACACTATAGAGATTTTCTACATTTTGAGCTTCGAACCTTGGACGAAATGGATCTTTGTGTGATTCCATGACACATTACCAACCGAGTTCAAGAGTACCAATGACTTCTAGGTGCAGGATCACCAATACAAAATTCAAAACTTTCCTTGTACTTTTTGTTTTACATGCATTTATTAGGCATTGATATTAGGTCAAGGTTGGCATCACTATATTATGACGCTTTTTAGAATTTTGTTGAAGCTTTTGTCACTTTTAGTGACACCATTATAAATGGTGATGCTTCTCTTGATTTAGAATTAGGGATTCAAATTGTTTATAGCGATGCAAATGCACTTGGTGACGCTTCTTTGGATTTGGAATTTGATTTCAGACTTGCCTTTGCATATAGTGACGCTATCTTGGATTTGAAATTAGGCAATTTTTTTGGCAATTTAATTATAGCGACGCCATTATAAACAACGATGCCATTGTCAGATGGGGAGTGAAAGCTTCCAAAGTTTTTCGAGTTTAGCCAAATTTTGGCATCATGCACTTTGTGGATGTAGGAGGTTGTCCATCCCCTAATGTTGTGTGAGCATCAACCAAGTTTTCTTGCCATGTTGGATGATTTATATGAGATCTAACAGGAACACATCAGTGAGATCGAGCTTTGGTTTATCGCATATATGCCTATAGTGAGGACACATTTAGCGATGATGATAATACTTTGCGAGTGATGGCACAACAAGACCTTGTTCTTTCATCTCCCAACTGGTGAGGTTATAGTTAACTTAGAGGATGTTTGTAGGATACTACGACTGTCAATTAATGGAGTTCACATGATCTATGATACTGATGCTAGGTATGATGCTTTCCATGAGGTTCTTCATCAAGACATTGTTGTCTTGGTGGACTCAGATTGATCTCAAGATGTACAAAGGGTGCTCTCCAATATTCAGATTGATAGTCAGTGCATTGATTTCTAGGATTGTGGCTCCAAATCAGTGGGGCAGAGGGTTTAGTCCTAGTTGGGGACTGGCATGGAATTGCATGATATACAAGAGGACACTATTCACATGGGGGCCAGTGATGGTTTCCTCACTCTACCATGATATGCACTAGTTTGTCTATTGTGATGGCAGAGGGATCAATGCAGGAGTTACACTACTACACATCTAGTCCTGGGAGCATATTGTTGTGCTCCGACCGATAGTTACATATGGTAGATGTGAACCTAGAGGAGCCTGTGGTCTTCAGATATAGGGGGCCATTACATTACAACATACAGGGTAGCTTGGGATCCTTTACTAGTGCCGAGACATTGATGATATGACAGTTTTCAAATGGCGGCCATGGCTACAGATGCTTGCTTGCTATGATGACCATTAAAAAAATTTCTACGCTTGACAGACTTGGCACATGCAAGGTCTCGAGCATACGATGATAGAGTGCTACTTGATAGACAAAGTGGAACCATAGTTCGACAAGGTATAGGACATACTAGCTGATGTATATACTGTTATATTTTCCCAAACAGTGAGGGAGGTGACATGGAGTCTACAGGTTGAGCCTCAGGTAGCAATCAATTAGTTTAGATAGTTGGCGGCTAGGTTGTGGGTTTATGATCAAGGGCATGCACATTCCCAGACTACCCTAACATATGATTCTTGGTTTGTTCCCCCTCCACGTCTTACAGATCCAACAGGTTTACCTCCCCAAGGGAGGCTGAGAGGGAGAGGAGTAGACCAAGGCTGACGACAAGATCAACAAGACTAGCATGTGGGATAGGGCAAAGGCCAAGGATGCCAGGATGGACAGTAGTAGTAGGGACAAGTGGGATAGACAATGGCAGCTCACCCATATGGGTAGGCAAGAGAGGTGTCATATTATAGGACACTATGTTATAGAGATGTACCTCCACACCATCGATAGCCTGATTTTGATCATAGGATCTAGGTGCAACCAAGTGCATCAGGTGGTCAGCCCTCTATGAGATAGCGTGGGTATGAGGGCCAACACAAATATTGAGGAAATAGGGGATAGACTTCACCCTAATTTTGTAGACACATTTTTTATATATAGTTTGATTTTTATACATGTATACATTCATTGGCTTATTTTTTATAGCCTCTTATATATGTACTTTTGATGACAATTACATACATTGACTTTGATATTTGTACCATGAAATTCATTTTTTAGATATATATAAGATGGCTCGATGCAGATTTATGGTGTGATGTATCTATTTCATATGTTATGATTATGTATGGATGTGATGGATGCATTTCTTTATTTTATGCCTATGTGATATGAGATGATCTATGATATGATGTTTATGATATGCGATGTTATGACATGGATGTAATATAATGGATATGATATCTTTTTTAGTATCTTTCTATGACATGCCATGCGATGAACATACATTATTTTCTCTTTCATTGTTCCCATATGATGATTTCATTCTTTATGATATGTAGATGATTTGATATGATTATGTAGGATGTATGTAGGCTAATGGTTTGTGGATGCAAGATGGATGCATTGATGATTTATGTTGACTATTATGATACCATGTTAGTGTTGAAAGAAGATAGAAGAATAAGATCTATGAATTGACCATTGATTTTGAGATTGATTTAGAAGTCCAACAAGTCCATGATTTACCAAGACTTTATTAGATTATGGTGATGAGATGGATGATTTTCTCATATCTAAGATTGGGACTCTCTATTATTCCTTATGTTTGATATAACACATAGACACGATGCATCATGGTATTGATAACTAGGATGGCATTGTATCTAGTGCGATAGAATTTGACTCTGCAAACAAATAGGATAGTTCTTGTTCACATCTTGACATACAAAAACCTCATTGGAATGTAGTTCAAAAGTCTAGAATATCTCATAGGTCAAAGCATACACAATAGTCAACAATCTACTCCAAATGACCTCCCTACACACAACCAAGCAAGTATGCGCCAATATTATTTTACAAGAATACCCAACAAGCACAACTAATGAAAGATAATGATTTATTCCCCATTCCTTTCTCTCTAAATCATTAAAACATCATTGAGAGGTCCTTGAAATGGGTTGACAAGATAAATCATAAGAAAATATAAAAAACAAATAGTCATTTTTATCTATATCTCTTGCTAATGTAACATAGCTAAGGTGATTTCTGATGTTGATGCCCATTGTTGAAAGGATGCATCCTAGGGAATATTTATCAAATGTTTTGACTAAGACTAGGTGTGTGATAGGATGTTGATACAAACTCCATCAATTCATTTACCTATGATCTAGACTTTAGATTTTGACTTTTACATTCTCACTTTATGACTTGTGAGACTTGTTTTTCTCCTTGTTTTACCAAAGTTTGAAGATGACGATTGATTTATTATGGATGAAGGTTTATTGTAGGTGAAAGAAAAATGGGATGGATGGTTTTGGTATTCACTGGAATATTTCAATGTTTTTGTCATTTTGAAAATGTTTTGAGGTTGTTTTGGTCTTTTTGAATATTTATGTGAATATTTTGGCTTTCAATATTTTGAGGATTTTTAGGGTTTTCTCTAAGTTTTCAAATGGTTTTTTGGTTTTCAAAGATTTTACCAAGGACCTAACCTAAAAAACTATCCTAGGGGCCTTGGGGGCTTATCAAAGATGAGCCTTTCCTATGTTATACTTGTAGAGACCAGGTAGTTCGATTGAATTTGATATGGACAATTGGTGGATTGTTAGTTTATTATGATGGAATCCTAAAGGACTAACCTAGGGTGTCTTCGGGGCACATCAGTGATGGCCTTGCCTATGTTCAATCTCAGAGACAATGTAGTTCGACATGGTACTTTTTTTTGGATTTTCGATGTTTTGACATGTTTAGAGATTTTGATGTGTTTTGGATGTTTTGGATTTTGAATTTACAATTTTTCAATTTTTTTTGGATTTTGATGAAGTTTTATGAATGTTTTTGGTATTTTCGATAATATTTCCAATAACCTTAAGATATACAAGAACCTAATCCGATGCACAATGAATTTACCCTAGTGTGATGTGATAGACTACCTTGATATAGGTAGGACAAACTAACCTTAGGAATGTGCCAAGTAGTACTAAGAGGAATATGATAGTTGATAATATCAAGCTATGACATGGACACAGATGGGCGATGGAATAAATAGGATGAATGATGTGATGGGATGGATGGATGTGATATGAAGTATGATAAGCTAAAGAGACAAAGATAGATGGAGGTGCTTATTTATGCAAGGCACCTGTTTGCCAGGTTTTCATGGAGGTACTTGTCCAAAGTGCCACCAAAGTGGTTTTCACTAGAGGTCAAATTTTTTTCTTTATTATTTTGTCATTTTTTTGGATTTTTTTGGATTTTTATCATTTTTTAATTTTTGGATTAACACCCTTCAAGCCTAGGCATAAATTTTTTTGAGATGTAGACTATTGATGGGTTCCTACAAGGGTTCTCCTTTAGGAATGGACAATTGGTATGCTCATGATCTGTAGTTCACTGTGACAACAAATGGGCCCAACCAATTAGGCTCAAACTTCCCTTTACTATCCTGATTTGGAACATTCTTTTGATTCTCCTTTAGAACAAGATCCCCTACTTGGAAATACCAAATCTTGATCTTCTTGTTATATCTTTGTTTCAATCAGTTTTGGTATGCTTGTAAATGATTTAAGGCATCAAGACAATGCTCATCCAAGATACTCTATATTCTTCATCATTCATTAGATTATGTAGTGATACTCGCAGCGAGGGGAGCTTGACCTCAATAGGTAGGATGGTTTCTAATCCGTAGACCAAGGAGAAAGGGGTTGCACTTGTAGGCGTGTAGATAATTGTTCTATAAGCCCATAGGGTGGGTTTTAACTATAGATACCAATCATGGCCAGCTTTATTAACCATTTTCTTTAGGATTTTCATAATGGTCTTGTTTTTAGCCTTAGCTTGATCATTTCCCTATGGGTAATACGAGGTAGAGAATTGATGTTGGATGTCAAATCATTGGCATAGTTCTCTTACATCTTGATTCTTGAAGGGTGTTATGTTATCTAAGATAAGGGGTTGTAGAACACCATAGTAGAAAATAAGGTAATTAGGGATAAAGTTGGAGATTTTCTTTCATGTTATGTAATCCATAGGAATGGCTTCAACCCACTTTGTAAAGTATTCAATATCCATGATGATGAACTTATGGCCATTAGATGAGGTGGGAGTAATCTTTCCTATGAGGTCAAGCCCCCACTACGAGAAAGGCCAAGGTGTGACCATTGGTTGCAATTCCTAAGTTACAACGTGGATAAGATCTAGATGTTGTTGACACTAGAAATAGTTCTAAACATACTAATGGGATTCTCTTTCCATGGTTAGCCAATAATACCCCATCCTAAACAGTTTCTTAGATAAGGTTATTCCACTAGAATAGTAATTGCAAATGCCTTCATGTACTTCCGTTAAGGCATCAAGGCTTCCTCTTGGTTGAGACATTGTAGTAATGTCCCCTCAATGCTTCTACAATATAAGGTACCACCTAGGATGATGAATTGGGACACCCTTTTAACAAAGTTATTCTTAAGATTGGAGGTGATATTGGATGGGAGGGTACCTCTACTAATATAGGTGAATATATCATGATACCATGGGGAACCAAGACCAATGATTAGACACATGAATTTAGATTCAGGAATTTTGAAAGATGGTACGAGAAGTTGTTCTACCAAGAATTCACATGGAAGGACATTATGTGGCATGTCTAATAAAGACCCAATTATCACCATGGCATCTACTAGGGTGTGTGCAGGATCATGATGGGCCAAAAAGTGGCAATATGATGGGTATGTGGCTAACAACTTTTTTTTAACCCAAAATTGATGAAATGAAAAGGGTTTTTAAAGGAGATTCTCAGCTTTCCACTAATATAAATTATGCTTTACTTTGAATTTAATAAGTAATTATTGTTCATTTTATATTCAAATTATGACTAAATTCCTAATTGATAGACTGATTGAAAAACATATATATAGTTCAAACGGTATCACATTTTTTAAATCCAAAACATGCATTGAACATTTTATGCTTTGCATACTATAGGATTAAAAAAAGAAAAAATGAATTTCATGAAGTTTTGACCAAGTTAAGGTGGTTAGACATACGATTTTAAAAAAAAAATTAAAAGTTGTGATAAAAAATTCATAATTAATTATTTTCTTGGAAAAAAATTACAAAAAAATATGCATCACATTGGCACATGAGTCCTCTACTTATATATAAAATCTTTTAAAAAAATACTATCATTTTATTGTGGTTAGGGTGGTCAGACAGACACCTACTTATTTTTTCCCTAAAATTTAAGTACTATTGCATTGAAATTTCTAATTTTCACCAAATAAATTTCTTTTTTTTTTTAAACAAACCTAGTAGTTTAGAAACTACGTTCAATTTTCTATAGATTCTATTCTTACATATTTTTGAAATAATATAGATAACTTATTCAATTTTTTACATCAAGTTGCCTAACTTTGATTTTTCTAATTTTTTTTGCCACTTAAGGGCCTATTTTTTCCATGATGATCCTGCACATAGCCACTACTCAATTGTTCATATGAGGTATTTGCTCAAAGGTTATATCAATGGAGAAGTCCTTAAGACTTTCTACAATCTTCTTATAAGGAGTTAGTTTATCATCCTTGGTTTGTTAGTTGTCATTGACTTGGTTGACAATCAACTATGAGTCCCCATAGACTTTTAACTCTTGTATCTACCATTGGACTGCTATCCTTAACCCCGTTATTAGACCCTCATACTCAACAATATTATTGGTACAATGAAATGAAAGCCGGTATGACTTTAGAATATAGTCGCCTTGAGGGGTGATAAAGATAATACCCGCTCCTCATCCATGTTGGGTATATGATCCATCAAAGTACATTTTCAATTGATCCTTTGTATTGAGAAGAAACACTGATTCATTAGGAAATTTAGATACCAAAGGATTCTCCACATAAATGGGTGCCTCAGCTACTTGGTCTGTAATAACTTGTCCTTGGATAGCCTTGCCCTCCACATACTTTATGTCAAACCCAGTCAAGATCATTACCCATTTGGCCATTCGCCTAGTGAGAGTTGTTTTGGATAATGTTCAGATATTTTAATGGGTCGATCTTAGCAATAAGCTTGATTTGGTGTGTAAGCATGTAATGTCTAATTTTTTTTGAGGCAAAGACTACTGTGAAGCATGCCTTCTAAATGGATGAATAATTCATTTCATACCCTACCAAGGTCCTGCTAATGTAATAGATGACTCTTTCGTTTCCTGTTTCATCATGTTGGGCTAGAAGAGCACCTAGTGCTACTAATGTAACTGAAATGCGTAAGATCAATAGATTGTTTGGGTATGTGCAGGATCATGATGGGCCAAAAAGTGGCGATATGATGGGTATTTGTAGGGTATGTGGTTGACAACATTTTTTAATCCAAAAATTGATGAAATAAAAAGGGTTTTTAAAGGAGATTCTCAGCTTTCCACCAATATAAATTATGCTTTACTTTGAATTTAATAAATAATTATTATTTATTTTCTATTTGAATTATGACTAAAGTCCTGATTGATAGGTTGATTGAAAACATCTATAGCTTTCAAACAAGATCACATTTTTAAATATGAACATGCCTACATTTTATGCTTTCTTTTCATACTATAGGATTAAAAAATTGAATTTCAAGAAGTTTGACCAAGTTAAGGTGGTTAGACATAATGCATTTTTTATATTTTAAAATTTGCATTAAAAATTTATAATTAATTATTTACTTGGAAAAATTACAAAAAAATATGCATCACATCGACATGAGTCCTCTACTTATATCTCAAATATTATAAAAAATATCATTTTATTGTGGTTAGGGTGGCTTCCACAAACACCTACTATTTTCCCTAAAATTTAAGTACTAATGCATTGAAATTTCAAATATTCACCAAATTTTTTTATTTTTAAATAAACCTAGTAGTTTAGAAACTACATTCAATTTTCTACAGATTCTATTCTTACATATTTTTGAAATAATATAGATAACTTATTCAAATTTTTACGTCAAATTTCCTAACTCTGATTTTTCTAAATTTTTTGCCACTTAAGGGCATGTTTTTTCCATGATGACCTTGCACATACCCGTTTGGTATCAACGGTATGAGAACTAGAGGTGATAATAAGTAGTCCTTGGGTAAGCACAAAAAGATAGTTCCCTAAAAGGGGGCTTAAGTGGCCACTTTTTTTTCTTTCTAAAAATAGGAAATACTGACCTTGGATGTGAAATTGAGGATAGTTACACTCAAAATTTTGAGATGGAACAAAAACAAGGATTGAAGTGCTCTGAGTCTACTTTCTAAACTACTAGTTTATTTTGAAAATGGTCAAGATTAAGGTGTTCAAAAGAGGGATGTATAGAAATTGGTGTTGTTTTTGTCAGAAAAACATAACATAGAAACTCTTATACGTCCCTAACATGGTGAATTTTTTTTAGTATTTTTAAAATCACTACGGTGAGAAATTAGCTAATAGTATGTAGTTGATGCATAATTTTTCTAATAATTTTTTAATGAATATTTGATTTTACTAATTTTCTAAGGACACTTCCTCAAAAAATTTTTGGTTGTGCTACAATTCTACAAATTTTTGGAAACCAATTGATTTTTTTTTAATTTGTAGAATGGAGTCTAGTTTCTAAATAAATGTAATTTTATTTGAAATTTGATGAACGGTTAATTTACAACAACAAAACATTAAAAACTACTTTTTTCCAAAAAAAAGAGACACACAAACAAAAATAAATAAATTATGGATGAAAGGCTTAACATTGGGCAAGTGCACCAAGATGGTCGTGACTTTTGTGGCCAAAAGAAAAGGCTAAACGCGATTCAAGTATTTGTTTTAGAAAAGCAAAAAAAAAAGCAAACCCAAATATCATTTCTCATTTCCTTTTTGCTATGTTTTAGCTCTGCCCGCAGCCAAAAACCATGTTATATGTGCTCGCATTTTTGGAGAGGTCAAAATTCATCAAGAGCAATTGGATTTCTTCACAAATATGGCACCACGACGATGAAGAGATGCAAGAGGTAAGTATTGTTTGGTATTTGTTTTGAATTTGTTAGTTTTAAATTGATTTTGTTTGTTTTAGTTTAGAAATGAATGTTTTTTTTTTTTTTTTTAGGAAATCGTCAACAAGAGGAGGAAAATCCTCAACCAAATCAACCTCAACCAAATCAACCTCAACCACAAAATCAACCTCCCCCACCATTCTCTCAATACCCTCCTAGCACTCAAGAAAATTTGAGGAGTGAAATTGAAAACAATAGAAAAGAAGTTGAGGATCTTATTAGTAGGTTGAGTGATCAAAATTCTTCAACCACAGAAAGAATACATCTAGCAGATTCATTGAAGGATTTGTTAGAAAATATGGATGAAATTACCCAACAAATATCTAGATGGAAAAATAGGAGGAAAACATCGATGGCATATTATGCAGATAGATTATCATATAAACAAGTTAAAGATTTAAAGATTACTAAAGGAAATTTGTGCTCTCTATTCACTGACCCTAGAACAAATCAAAATCTCACCCTTAATGCAAAGAGGTTTCCTATTCATTGGTGCCACCACCAAGAGATTAGGAACCGTTTTTATGACAGATGGTATATGGTCTTTGATTACCCATCGTGCAATAACTGTGAAGTCCCCCAATATTTTCTTAGGAAATTATACTGTGAGTTGTATTGAACCAAATCCTGAATTATTTTGATATGAGGGAGTTTCAGGGGAGAGGTGGGGAGTCAGCACAGGATAGGCCCGGTGCACAGCTGGATCCTACACGACAGGGGAGACGACCTCTCGCTAGGCCACCTCGTGAGCAGATTGCGATGTCGGTAGTTGCAAAGGAGAGTGCTAATGTAGAGACTTTGTAGGCGATCACATCCTTGACTTAGAGTGTAATCCACCACACTAGCCCCATTGTACAACGCAATCTAGGGGAGTCTTTAGGTGGTGGCCTTCAAGGCCATGTGTGTCGATCTTGCTGAGCCAATTGTTTGTATGACCCTATCGGCCCTTAGGAGGGTGCTACGCAGGATTCATATGCTTCTACACAGCTTGATCCATATGCATCTATGGGGATGGAGAGGGCAGCTGACATTCTGCATGATGCATATGGTATTGACAGTCAGGTAAAATTGAACATGTTCATTGAATTTAGTTTATTAAATTTTGATTGTGAAATGCAAGATTAACTAATTTAGTTTTATTATTTAATAAAATTAGAAGTCATAGTCTTGACCTCAAGTACACCTCAAATAATCTACTTATTTTTGCAGTACACCTATCAGTGGGTATGTAAAGTTAGTAAACAATTATAAATTTATTACATGTGTTAATAACATTGTTTTACGAATGGTATTTTAATATGTGATTTTGGATGTTGAACAGGGTGTTGTTGGAGGTTTTAAGGAAACACCTCCGAGTGTGAGTAGATTTGCTCAAACTTTCATAGAGGTAATATAGAATAAAGAGAACTTAAAGTTAATGAATTCTAAGTTTAATCTAGATTTGTGTATATATAGTCATAAGGTTATATGGGTTCACTAGGTTATTATTTGAAATCTTTTAAGAATGGTCCGACCATGATTGTTTGTCTTAGAATTCCTACACTAGCAAGCTATATAAAATAAAAATTTAACATGGAACTGACAAAGGTAGAGCTACATTATACTCCATCCTATATAATTTTTTGTGATGTCAACGTAACCAAGAATAAGACTATGGATGTCCTACATGATGTCAATGTAACCAAAAATAAAATTTCTATCCTCGACCCTATCTATCAGCCAAGACTCCTTCAATATCTCCTAGACACTTGGAGATGCTTAAGACTAGGTCAAAATACCCTATATTCTCTTCATTTGTTGCATAGCTCATCAATTTTCCCTATATGTTCTCTAACTAATCATGATTGTATGGAAAGAAGTTATAATTACTCATTAAACTCTCAACTATTGGAGCCTCCTCAAACTTCTCTCCTCCCATAGGACGGAAAATGCTTAGAAATGATTAAATTCCCCTAATAGGGTGTGGGAGATCTTTTTAGGAAACATTTGACACTAATTTGATCCATTGAATTTTGTTCATTCTTATATATTCCTCAAATATACCTTGCAATACCCCTATCATACCTAAATTACTACATTCATGTCCTTGTTAGCTAGCATGTAGGTGATATAGTATGGTCCATGAATTTTTATGTCTTCTTTTTTCATTTTCTATACAGTCCTCTTTTATCTCACTACTAGGTCCTCACATAAAAAGAAAAGAAAAACATTACTTATTTTTCTCATCTAAGGCCCCTAAGGTTTTAAACCCCTTAGATGCAAGGATTCAAAGCACATCAACCATGTGGTACAAATGACTAAATCCCAAAGATGATCTGTAGCAATGAAAGAGTTTGGTAAGGTAGAGAGAGCTACACTGGTGACTCAGGAGAAACTTCACTTTCAAAAACAAAGCCACTAGGCTAGGAGACATGTGATCGGACAACATTTGGTGGAAGAGGAAGAAAGATGACTAGAACTCTGGAGGCCCACCATATTGGATTTTGATATTCAACCATGAGAGTAGAAGAGAGAGCTTATATCATGTATCAAAACATTAAGCATGCATTCTTCCAGCCAATGGATAAGGAGATGATTACTTTTCTTCATTTTCATTTGCATAACCATATCATGGCGTGGGAACCATGAAGACCAAGGATGTCTAGTTTTATGTGGAGGTAATAGATGTGGTCCAAAATTTAGGAGGGGCAAGGAGGTTAATGTATGATCTTGATGAATGATAGAAGAGGGGTTGGTCAGACAAGCCAGGGGCACCTAGTCATGAGTAGGGACCTATAGGTTATATTGGTGAAGCAAAGCACCAAGGAGGTCTTACAAGGAAAGGCCTAGAGCAGGTACATACAAGGAAAGGCTCATGCCTGCCTACTCCTCTTCCTCTATTTGAACCTCCTTGAGGTCCTCTACCCTAGTTATATCCACCTCTTGTAGATGTTTCACCTCCATGCTCTATGAGTTTTGAATCTCCTTGGTTTCTTTGGTTGTTGCCTCTACCTTGGTAGCCACCATGCTGTCCTCTTTGATCTCTTCCTTTGCCTTTGCCCTTAGAAGTCTGATCTTGCGTCCTCTTACTCCTCTTTTCAATCTTTAATGCCAATTGATAACATTGGTGCACTGTTTTGGGGCTTAAGAGAACCATCTCCTCTTGAATGTTCCACTTCAAACCGTTGAGATACCTTGCCACCTTGATACTTTCATCCTCTATGACATTGGACCTCATGCAAAGTATTTGAAACTCCTCAGTATAAGAACTCATCTCCTGATCTCTTTGCCTCAAACTCTGTCTCCTCTTATGCAACTAAATTTCATAGTCTTCAGGTAGGTATGCTTCTTTCACCTTGGCAACCATTCCCTTCCAAGTAGAGATAGGTTGCTTTCCTTCCTTCTCCCTCTCTATCTAAATGAATTTCCACCAAGTTAAGATAGAACCTCTTAGTCTTGATTTAGCCACCTTTACCTTTTGTGCTTCAGTGACTCCATCACACTCAAAATGGTTTTCCATTCCCTCTATCCAATCCATAACTAAATCAACCTCCATCTTTCCACTAAACAATGGTACTCCTTCGAGTGTTTTTCCACTCAAAGCCTTCAATGCTTTCAAGAAGGGATCCTCCTTCAAAATAGGGTCAGGTTCAGGGATTCTATCCTCCTTTGCAACCTCTTCTTCTTTTTCTTTTCTTCCATCAAACCGCATAACGTTTAGTGCTTGCTCAAGTTGGTCTAACTTTTCTCTCAATACCCTATTGTCTTTGTCTATTTCGTCAACCCTCTTGGCCAACTTAGCATTTGTCACCATGAAGCTAGAACCACTAGACTCTTTCTCTGACATACAAGATCAATCCCAAATCTTTTGCTTGCTCTGATACCAATCTGATAGGGAGAGGGGTTGGAGGAATCAATCACTGATTCCTACTCTAGGCCTTTCCTTGTAAGACCTCCTTGGTGCTTTGCTTCACCAATCTAACCTATAGGTCCCTACTCATGACTAGGTTCCCCTGGTTTGTTTGACTAACCCCTCTTCTATCACAAACTCCAACCACCAAGTCCACCTTGGTTCATTGCCACAACTCTTCCTTAGCCTTTACACTATACTAAAGACCAATCTTCCTCAACACTCCATCAACTCTTGCAGGAAGATAAGTCTTAAAAGGCTTCAAACTATCCTCCAAAGGTGTTTGAACAATCTCCAAGACTTCAACTTCCCATCGCTCTCACCAATCCTTTAGCTAGGGTTTGAAAGGCTAGTAGCCCTTGAGCCCCTATTAGGTCTCCTTCACCTACAAAAAGAACTCACTAAATCTCAAAAGGACTTCCCACTCTTTTTCCAAGGTTCTTGGTTCACATGGACAACACTCAAAGATTCTTGAGGTCTCAGCCTTCCACTGTTCGTACAAAGCTCAAACATGAAATGGAGCAAAAACTAGGGTTTTAAGCCTTCCCTTGATAGTTAGCAAACTTCCAATTTGTTTACACACCAAATGGATAGATGGAGCCTCTTCCTTCATGTAGTAACAAGGTAACACATGATGTTCACTATGCATTTCCTTTAGATGCAAGGATTCAAAGCACATCAACCCTGTGGCTTAATTTATATCATAAGTTGTACCATGATGTTCACTATGCATTCCTCTACTCTTTCGACTGTCAAATGTGCCACTGTCTTGTCATTGATCACCATCATATTCTCCTTTTCATGATTATTTTCTCTATCATCTTTGGTATAAACACTTGACTATTATATTTAACTCAAGTGATGAATCTTAAAAATCATAATGATAGGCCAAAGAAAGAATATTCAGTCTTTTCATGGTAAAAGGAGACCTCAATTTAATCACTGTCATCCTCAAAAGGTTAATTCCATTGTCAAACATTTATTGCATATCTTAAACTATGGCAAGCGTTTAATAAGGGTTTTGAAGAATAGGCCCTTGACAAGTTAGCTCCATTTTTTATTGTCGCTATATCTTTATTTAGCTCTTACTCCATTCCTTGCAACAGTGATACTTGGATTTGTCATACTTAACTCAGTTGGCTACTATCAAAGCTCCTTTTGACTAGATCATCTCTTCTTCTCATATTGGTTGTCATATTTTACATTGTGTTTTGACACTTTTTCACTTCAAATTTATCCTAAAGGGTCTTTTGTTTTTCAATGTGATTGTTCCAGGTTATTGCTTTTTAAAAAATTGATAATCATATTGTTGGTTACATTGCATTACACCTCATTCAAACTCAAAGCATTACTTAAAATTCGATAACTATTTTGTGATTGAATAATTTGTTGTTTTATTTTCAGATGTTGGTGAGAGAAACACCGCCATACCTAACAAGGGCAATGGATATCGATGTTTCTACTACAATACAATCCTCGATGGCTCTGATAGGGGAGGTATGAGGCAAATTACTATATTTCAATTTACATTCATTGTTATAGATGAACTAGTTCTTGTGAAAAATCAAACCATTATTGATTCATAGTTTACTTCCTATTCAGATGGTTTATACAGGGCTCAAGCACGCCTGAGCATCAGTGTGCAAATATTTCCATCGAGGAGAGTGATCGTCAGATGGCTGTAAGTGATTAAATTTTGTTAAATATATTAATTTTTATAATGTAATTTCTATATATTAATGTCTTTACTTCTTATTGTAACAGTTGAAACTTGACCAGGAGCTAAACACTAGGAGGAGCAGCAGGAGCACTCCTCAACAGAAACGGGTGACAGATTTATCGCCATCGGGTCGGCCAAGAAAGGGAAAGAAAATTGTATTTGAACCAGAGCATGGAGAGAAATGATTTTTGAATGTAGAGCCCTTTGTTGTATGCCTACATGGAAATTTTCTACATATTTTGTATTCGATATGTTTGACATTGTATGCCTATATGGCATTCTCGTAAGCCTATATGGCTTTTTGTAACTATATTTTATAATTTATATTGACATATATTGATGTACATGCGCATATAGCGTATTTGATTAATACAAATATTTTTGTTGATGGTGTCCATATTTGCATTATAAATTCATTTCAATAGATATGAGTTAAGGTGTATTCAAGCTTTTTGCTACTTTTACAACTTACTTACATACTTTTTGACTTACGTTGGAACATCGAAAAGTGTGAAAATTTGTGTTTGGAAGTCAAATGTAAGCCAATTTTGCAATTCTCGGTTCTTGCATACTCGATCTTATGGACTTATTCCTTCCTAGCACATATTGTGAATATTTCTAAATTGGTGCAAAAGACAAATTCCTCATTTTTGAACCACTGTTTTCTTGTTTTCCTTCCACACAGAAAAATGTTCACACTGTTCAGTTTGATCATTGATCAATAATGGTTGATTGTAAACACTTGACATTTTTTATGTTTTGAACTTTAATTTATAATTTTGTAGTTTATATTCATAACGTTGATTACATTGCATTGCACATCTGTCAAACTCAAAGCATTGCTTCACATTGAATAACTAATAACTAGATGCTGATAGAAGACAAATTTCAATTACAATATAGTTTTTACAAAGTCAACCTAAGCAGTTATGCAATTACTTCACATTGCATAACTAATAACTAGGAGCAGTTGCCAATTGCATTTGCTTGTCATGGCATTCTATGAGACCACATGTCTTTGAGGCATTTTTTTCAAACAGTTCACTGCCTTGTCTATACTAGCACATTTTTGATACATGTCTACCAAAGCATTTTGTCAAATAGTTCAAGTATTGCCTTGTTGCTATGGCTGAAATCCTAAAAGAAGTGCTTGTGTACAAGCTATGCATGCTTGGAAAGAATCTATCAAAAGCATAATAGTAAGCAATATCATAGACAAGGTAGTGAACTCTTTGAAAAAATGCCTCAAAGAAATGAGGTCTCATGACCCAATGGAATGCTATGACAATAAAAAATATTTGATTGTCATGGCATTCCATCACCATGAGACCTCATTTCTTTGAGGCATTTTTTTAAAGAGTTCATTGCCTTGTCTATGCTAACACATTTTTCATACATGTCTATCAAAGCATTTTATCAAACAATTCATTGTCTTGCTGCTATGGCTAAAAGCCTAAAATAGGTGCTTTCAAACAAGCTATGGATGCTTAGAAAAAATCTATCAAAGCATAATAGTAAGCAATAGCATAGACAAGGGAATGAACTATTTGAAAAAAATGCTACCAAAGAAATGTGGTCCTTCATGGTGGTGGAATATCAAACAAGCCGGCTCTTGCTATGGATAAAAGCCCAAAATAGGTGCTTTCAAACAAGCTATGGATGCTTGGAAAAAATCTATCAAAGCATAATAGTAAGCAATAGCATAGACAAGGCAGTGAACTGCTTGAAAAAATTCTCAAAGAAATGGTCTCACTGGTGATGGAATGCCGCGGATAATCCATAGCAATTCTTTCTTGTCATGGCATTCTACTGCCATTCCATCACCATGAAACCACATTTTTTGAGATGCCAGCACCACCGCCTTTGTCTATGCTAACACATTTTCTACACATGTCTTCAAAGCATTTTATCAAATGGCCATCGGGCTTTGTCGCTATGGCTAAAAGCCTAAAATAGGTGCTTTCGAACAAGCTATGGATGCTTGGAAAAAATCTATCAAAGCATAATAGTAAGCAACAAGCTGATGAAATACAAAGATTGCCAAACCACTCAATAGGCCCATTCAAACTACCACAATTCAAGTTACATCAAGCCCATATCACTGAGACACAGTCCGAACAATAGGAGGAATGGCCTATTTCAACATACTAGACTCAAAACCTTAAGGGATCGATCTGCTGACCGTGAGTTCTGAAATGCATTCAAGCATGTTTGGTGTTTAAAGAGGACCATTCCTAGTGTAAACATGCCTATTTGAATGCGCTTGGAATAGTCCATTTGGTCACATGATTAGAACAAAATTGCACCACCTTGCAACTTTCCACTACTTCCATCGACACTTTTCCATCAACTCAAACCTAACACCACCGGAAACCAATTCGGTGATAACAAAACCAAGAGAGAGGTTATTGTAGAGGACCCAACGCAATCCCCTAGGATCAGACAAGAAGTTTCTAAGCATCACTTGGTTCCAGTAACCTCATACTCAAGTTGCAGCCATTTGCCCTTTGGGACTCCTTAAGGATCGATCCGGCCGAACGTAGCCCTGAGCGCATTCCTCATGTTTGGGTGCTAAAGAGGACCATGCCTAGCTGTGAAACATGCCTATTTGAATGCTGCTGGAATATCCATTTGGTCGATGAGTTGCAATAAATCCAAAAATTGCACCACCTTGCAAATTTCTAATGCCCATTTGGATGGCCCTTTTCCATCAACCCAAAATCGACACCACGGAAACCACTCGAGATAACCAAAACCCAGAGAGGTTATTGTAGAGGGGCTCCACCGTCCCATAGGATCGAGCGCGAGAAGTTTCTAAGCATCATGGTGTCCTGATTAGCCTCATGCTGAAGTCGGTACCATTTTATCCTTTGGACCCTTTAAGGGATCGATCCGTTGAACGTAGATGCCAGAAAGCAATTTCAGGTGTTTGGGTGAGAATGAGGACCATTCCTAGCTTAAAAATACCTATTTGGACGTGTTGGAATAGTCCATTTGGTCACACGAGCTGTAGAATGAAAGTTGCACCACTTTGCAACTTTGCACTGCTTGCATTTGACACTTTTTCCATCAAGTGAAAAATGGATACCACAAGAAAACCACTCTAAGATAACCAAAACCAAGAGAGGTTATTGTAGAGGGGCCCAACACGATCCCATGGGATTAGACGAGAAGTTTCTAAGTGTCACAGTGTCTGAGTGACCTCATGCTAAAGTTTGCAGCCATTTTACCCTTTAGACCCTTAAGGGATCGATCTGGTTCAACGTAGCTCAAAGCGATTCCGGGTGTTTGGGTATGAAAGAGGACCATTCCTAGCGTAAACATGCCTATTTGAACATGTTGGAACAATCCATTTGGTCAAACAAGTCAGAACAAAAATTGACCACCTTGCAACTTTCCACCGCCCATTTGACACTTTTTCATCAATCAAAAACCGACACTCACCAAAAACTACTCCAAGATAACAAAACCGAGAGAGGTTATTGTAGAGGGGCTCAATTTGATCCCATAGGATCAGACGAGAAGTTTCTAAGTGTCACAGTGTCCGAGTAACCTTGTGCTGAAGTTTGCAGCCATTTTTCCCTTTGGACCCTTAAGGGATCGATCCGGTTGAACGTAGCTCAGAGCAATTCCACGTCTTTGGGTGCAAAAGAGGACCATGTCTAGCATAAAAATGCCTATTTGAATGCGTTGGAATAGTCCATTTGGTCACACAAGTTGTAGAACGAAAATTGTACCACCTTGCAACTTTTCCATTGCTTCCATCTCGGCCTCTTTTCTATCAACTGCAAAATTGAATACTCAATGTTCAGATAACAAAAAAATTGAGATAGGTTATTGCGGTAGAGGGGCCCAATGTGATCCCATAGGAATAGACGAGAAGTTTCTAAGCATCACGGTGTCCGAGTAACCTCATGCTGAAGTTTGCAGCCATTTTGCCCTTTGGACCTGTTGTGACCTTTACACACATCGCCCCATTGCAAATGGGGACCCTTCATTTTTTTTTTTTTTTGGTTTTTCCTTGGCATCACAATTGCTTATCACCAGTCTTTTTGCAATGAGGAGTCTGAATTTTGAATGGTCACCCGAGTCAAGCAAATGAGTTTTAGCCTGGATCATTGTATAAATGTCGCCATCATGCTTAGAAGGCCTGGGAGACGAAGATCGACTGTCATTTCGGTCAATTCCGACACCTCCTAGTTTTTAGGGTTTTTCACCCCGGGCCCCCTATTTTTTAGGACCTACTTTTTTGGCACTTTTGTGCAATTCTGAGATCCCTACTTTTTAGGGTCTATTTTTTGAAAGTTGCTATTTTTGGAAAATTTCTATTTTTAGAAAGTTGCTATATTTGGAAAGGGCTCGAGTTTCAAAAATCCACTCAGAAGTTCAAAAAGATCAACGAAACTCTCAGAAAATGGATTTGAAATTTTTTTGAATTCATGGTGAAATTCTGGAAAATCACGAAAAAATTAAAAAATCTGGAAAAATCGTTCGAAAATCACAGAAAAATGGTGAAAAATTAGAGAAATTCATATTGAAATCTGAGAAACTCATGTAAAAATCTAAGAAATCCATGAAAAATCTAAACAATCATGGCAAATTGGAGTCCAACCAGCATTGAGATGAGTGAAATTAATGTCAGAAGGCTACAGCCAGGCAATGTGAATGGCAGAAGCAAGAGGCAACTCCGCCCAGCCTTATGAAATAGCCTGAAATCTGATGAAGTCCACCCATGTTCAAGTATGAAATGGCAAAGAGAGACCTAAACTCTGCCCAGCAGCATAGAAAAGTGGCATCAAAAGTGGCCAAGTCCGCCCTTAAGCAAAAGGAACAATGGCAGGCCCTCCTATGAAGTCCGCCTTGAATGGTAAGGGAAACAAGCAAGTCCGCCTTGGATAAAGTGTTGAATGGCATCAAAAGAAGCAAAGTCTGCCTTGAGTGGCATGCAAATGAGTCAAGTCGCCCATGTCCATGTGTTAGATGGTCAGATCAAGGCTAAAGTCCGCCCTCAACAAAAGCTTGAATGACTAGCAAGTAGACAAAGTCCGCCCTTGAGGTGGCACAAAGATAAGCAAGTCCGCCCACCCTAAAAGACTATGGCATGAAAAGAGTGGAAGTCCGCCCTTGAAGAATGTGAAATGGCAACACATGGAGTCAAGTCCACCCCAAGACAAAATGCTGAGATGGCAAACATTTGATGAAGTCCGCCCTCCAATGGCCAGACATGAAGCAAACTCCGCCCACCATAAAAGGTTATGGCTTGAAGAAAGATGAAGTCCGCCATAAGCAAAAGATGGAATGGCTTGAGAAAAGATGAAGTCCGCTATAGGCATAAGATGAAGTGGCAGGGAAACAAGGCAAGTCCGCCTTGAACATAAGGTGGCAAAGAGAAGAGTCAAAGATAAAGTGGCTTGAAGAGAGTTGAAGTCCGCCCCAAGACAAAAGATGAAGTGGCTAAGGCATAGCCAAGAAAAATTGAGTGGCAGGTTGCAAGCTGAAGTCTGCCCTTAGTCAATTAGTAAATGGCTAGAAAATGTGTGAAGTCCGCCATAAGAAGTAAAGTATGGCATAAACTATGAGCAAGTCCGCCCTTGGCCTAACATGAGATAAAAACCACTTAAGAAGTCAATGGCATGAGTTAAAGAGAAGTCCGCTCTAAGAAAGTAGCTTTGAGATTAAGCTTTAAGTCCACCTAGCTTAAGTCTTGATGGCCTAAATATAAGCAAAGTCCGCCATAGGCATTTAGAGATGGCTTATTCATGAATGAAGTCCGCCACATCAAAGAGAAGATAGAAAACTTGAAATTTTGCCTAAGTATGTTTGGCATTTTGGAAATTCACCTAAGTCCAAACATCAAAATGTCTAGAGAAAATTTTGCCAATGACTTAAAATCATGCCAGATGATTTAGGAAGATGTGAAGAAAATTTTGCCAGAGACTTTGGACGATTAAAAAATCATGGCCAAATAGTTCCTCTCCAAATTCAAGGCACGTGAAGGAATTCCAAAGCAATCCGGGAAGAAAGACTTAATGACTTCAAGTCTAAACAGGTGCTCCAAGGCGAGGTGAGAAGGAGAAGCCAAAATCATCCAAGATCGAAGCACAAAGGATAAAGTCATTGGCAGGAAAAAAATATTCTAAGGCAAGAACATGGAAAAGGCACAAAGTGATCAAGGAAGACATCCAGCACGTTGAGGTGGCGCCTCGTCATCTTCCAACCAATCAAATCATTCCAAATCAACATGCAACAACTTTCTATTTTATCTGTTGGTTCATATTTAGCAAAAAGGACAAGTGTCCTCGAATGTAATTTTCTTATTGGTCGAAGGGTAGCAAACCCTAATTAGGGTTTTATTCTGTAATCTCGGCCGTTGATTCCAAATCAATCTTGGCCATTGAATTGTAATTGGGGAGCCTATAAATTGAGCTCAACCCCTCATTTGTAAAGCATGGGAGCATGTTGCAAAACATGTTGAGATAAGCAACTGTTGTAAGATTGCCAAAGTAATAAGTAATGCATGCATTGTTCTGATGGTGATTGCTTCTCTTATTTTGGAGTTGTCATGGTTCTTATCCCTCATCATAGTTTAGATTTTATTTCATGTATGTTAGATGAATGCAAGATTTGATAAGTGTTGATTATGGTGAAACTTTTTGCTGACACTTTCTTTGAATGGATGATTTTCATTCAATGCGTAAAGTTAGCCTGAGCTTATTTGGTGGATGCTTAAATTATTTCTAAATAATTATTGTTCAATTTGATGGTAGTTATTCATGACGTGAAAATCATAAGCACATTCCCTTGAAGATTGCACCCTCTTTGTGTAGTTGTCGTTGAGCATGGTGAATCAAAGCATGGTTATTGGTTCCACCAAGTCAATACCATCTCTTGAATTCTTAGGGTGTAGGCTATAAATTCTAAACCTTTATCTCATTTTTTCAGTTTGTTTGATCCATGACCCAAATAGTAGAGCTTCATTGTGAATTGAACAAGCCTACCATAAGTCCCTTTGTGTTACCAACATAATCACATAAAACCATAGAGCTCATCCACACTCATCTTAAACATTGGAATTACCATATGATCTTTCTTCCAGTCTTAGCATACGAGGTAGTTTTTCAAAAGGGGATAGAGCGTCAATGACACTTTATTCTAGAATGTTTGTTGTGTCATAAAACACGCATCAATAGGACCCTTAAGGGATCAATCCGGTTAAACATAGCTCGGAGTGATTCTGCGTATTTGGGTGCAAAAGAGGACATGCCTAGCGTAAACATGCCTATTTGAATGCGTTGGAACAGTCTGTTTGGTCACACGAGTTGCAGAACGAAAATTGCACCACCTTGCAAATTTCCACTGCTTCCATTTGAAAATTTTTCCATCAACTGAAAACTGGACACCATGGGAAAACCACTCTGAGATAACCAAAACTGAGAGGTTATTGTAGAGGGGCCAAACGCGATCCCATAGGATCAGACAAGAAGTTTCTAAGCATCACGGTGTCCAAGTAGCCTCATGCTGAAATTTGTAGCCATTTTACCTTTTGGACCCTTAGATCGATCCGATTAAGATGGCACCGGAATGATTTGGGTATGAAAGAGGGACCACCATGCCTAGTGTAAACATGCCTATTTAAACATGTTGGAATAGTCCATTTGGTCGCACGAGTTGCAGAACGAAAATTGCACCACCTTGCAACTTTTCAATGCTTCCATTTGACACTTTGTCCATCAACTGAAAACTGGACACCACGGGAAAACCACTTTCGAGAGATAACAAAGCTAGAGAGGTTATTGTAGAGGTTTAACATGATCCCATAGGATCGGGCGAAATTTTCTAAGCATCCGCGATTATCGATGATAACCTCTCATGCTAGAAGTTTCAGCATTTACCCTTTGGACCCTTAAGGGATCGATCCGGTTGAACGTAGCTCAGAGCGATTCTGCGTGTTTGGGTGTGAAAGAGGACCATTCCTAGCATAAACATGCCTATTTGAATGTGTTGGAACAGTCTGTTTGGTCACACGAGTTGCAGAACGAAAATTGCACCACCTTGCAAATTTCCACTGCTTCCATTTGACACTTTTTCCATCAACTAAACACTGGACACCACGGGAAAACCACTCTGAGATAACCAAAACTGAGAGAGGTTATTGTAGAGGGGCCCAATGCTATCCCATAGGATCATACGAGAAGTTTCTAAGCATCATGGTGTCTGAGTAACCTCATGTTGAAGGTTGCAGCCATTTTACCCTTTGGACCCTAAAGGGATTGATCCGGTTGAACGTAGCTCAGAGCGATTCCGCATGTTTAGGTGTGAAAGAGGACCATGCCTAGTGTAAAAATGCCTATTTGAATGTGTTGGAACAGTCTGTTTGGTCGCATGAGTTGCAAAATAAAAATTGCACCACCTTCCAACTTTCCATTGCTTCCATTTGACACTTTTTCCATCAACTGAAAACTAAACACCACGGGAAAACCACTCTGAGATAACAAAAACTGAGAGAGGTTATTGTAGAGGGGCCCAACATAATCCCATAGGATTAGACGAGAAGTTTCTAAGCATCACGGTGTCTAAGTAACCTCATGCTGAAGTTTGCAGCCATTTTGCCCTTTGGACCCTCAAGGGATCGATCCGATTGAACATAGCTCAGAGCGATTCCGCATGTTTGGGTGTGAAAAAGGACCATTCCTAGCGTATAAATGCCTACTTGAATGTGTTGGAACAGTCTGTCTGGTCACACGAGTTGCAGAACAAAAATTGCACCACCTTACAAATTTTCACTACTTCCATTTGACACTTTTTCCATCAACTGAAAACTGAACACCACGGGAAAACCACTCCAAGATAACCAAAACCGAGAGAGGTTATTGTAGAGAGGCCCAAAATGATCCCATAGGATCAGATAATAATTTTATAAGCATCACGGTGTCTGAGTAACCTCATGCTGAAGGTTGCAACCATTTTACCCTTTGGACCCTTAAGCGATCGATCCGGTTGAACGTAGCTTGGAGTGATTCTGCGTGTTTGGGTGCGAAAGAGGACCATGCCTAGCATAAACATGCCTATTTGAATGTGTTGGAATAGTCCGTTTGGTCACATGAGTTTCAAAACAAAAATTGCACCACCTTGCAACTTTCCACTGCTTCCATTTGACACTTTTTCCATCAACTGAAAACTGGACACCATAGGAAAACCACTCTGAGATAACCAGAACCGAGAGAGGTTATTGTAGAGGGGCCCAACGCGATCCCATAAAATTAGACAAGAAGTTTCTAAGCATCACGGTGTCTGAGTAACCTCATGCTGAAGTTTGCAGCCATTTTGCCCTTTCGACCCTTAAGGGATCGATCTGGTTGAATGTAGCTCGGAGCGATTCCACGTGTTTAGGTGCTAAAGAGGACCATTCCTAGCATAAAAATGCCTATTTGGGTGTGTTGGAATAGTCTGCTTGGTCACATGAGTTGCAAAACAAAAATTGCACCACCTTGCAAATTTCCACTGCTTCCATTTGACACTTTTTCCATCAACTAAAAACTGGACACCACGGGAAAACCACTCTGAGATAACCAAAACCGAGAGAGGTTATTGTAGAGGGGCCCAACGCGATCCCATAGGATTAGACGAGAAGTTTCTAAGCATCATGGTGTCTGAGTAACCTCATGCTAAAGGTTGCAGCCATTTTACTCTTTGGACCCTTAAGGGATTGATCTGATTATGGAGCGATTCCGCGTGTTTGGGTATGAAAGAGGACCATGCATAGCGTAAAAATTTCTATTGAATGCGTTGGAACAGTTCATTTCATTGCACGAGTTGCAGAACAAAAATTGCACCACCTTGCAACTTTCCACTGCTTCCATTTGACACTTTTTCCATCAACTGAAAACTAGACACCACGGGAAAACCACTACGAGATGACCAAAATCGAGAGATGTTATTGTATAGGGGCCCAACACAATCCCATAGGATCAGACGAGAAGTTTCTAAGCATCATAGTGTCTGAGTAGCTTCATGCTGAAGTTTGCACCCATTTTACCCTTTGGACCCTTAAAGGATCGATCCGGTTGAACGTAGCTCGGAGCGATTCCGCGTGTTAGTGCAAAGGGATAAATGCCTGGCGTGAAAGCGTACCCTGTTGAATATGTTGGAATGAAAATCCATTTTGAATTGCGCGCATGAGTTACAGAACAAAGAATTGCACCACCTTGCAACTTTCCAACTTTGCTTCCATTTGACACTTTTTTCCATCGAAGCCCCGGACACCACGGAAACCGCTGGGATAACCATGAGAGGAGTTAACGTAGTGAGACCCAACCTTGATCCATAGGATTAGGCGAGAAGTTTCCCTGCAGCATCCACGGTGTCTAAGTAACCTCATGTTGAAGTTTGCAGCCATTTGCCCTTTGGTACCTTAAGGGATCGATCCGGTTGAATGTAGCTCAAAGTGATTCCGCGTGTTTGGGTGAAAAAGAGGACCATTCCTAACATAAACATGCCTATTTCCAGTACATTGGAGCAGTCCGTTTTGGTTTGCAGGTTGCAGAACAAAAATTGCACCACCTTGCAACTTTCACTTTGCTTTCATTTGGCCTTTTTGCCATCAATGAAAGCTGGACACCGCGGAAAACCGCCAAGAGAGGTTATTGTAGAGAGGCCCAAGCGCCAATCCCATGGGATCAGATGAAGTTTCTAATTATCCGATTAATACGGTAGCCCACTCATGCGAAGTTCGCGACCATTTTACCCTTTGGACCCTTAAGGGATCAATCTGGTTGAACGTAGCTCGGAGCGATTACGCGTGTTTGTGTATGAAAGAGGACCATGCCTAGCATAAACATGTCTATTTGAACACGTTGGAACAGTCCATTTGGTCACATGAGTTGCAGAACAAAAATTGCACCACCTTGCAACTTTCCACTGCTTCCATTTAACACTTTTTCTATCAACTGAAAACTGGACACCACGGGAAAACCACTCCGAGATAACCAAAACCAAGAGGGGCTATTGTAGAGGGGCCCAACGCAATCCCATAGGATCAGACAAGAAGTTTTTAATCATCACGGTGTTTGAGTAACCTCATGCTGAAGGTTGCATCCATTTTACCCTTTGGACCCTTAAGGGATCGATCCAGTTGAACGTAGCTTAGAGAAATTCCGCGTGTTTGGGTGCAAAAGAGGACCATGCCTAGCGTAAACATGCCTATTTGAATGCATTGGAACAGTCTGTTTGGTCACACAAGTTGTAGAACAAAAATTACACCACCTTGCAAATTTCCACTGTTTCTATTTGACACTTTTTCCATTAACTGAAAATTGGACACCACGGGAAAACCACTTGAGATAACCAAAATCGAGAGAGGTTATTGTAGAGGGGCCCAACACAATCCCATAGGATAGATGAGAAGTTTTGAAGCGTCATGGTGTCTGAGTAGCCTCATGTTGAAGTTTGCAGCCATTTTACCCTTTGGACCCTTAAGGGATCAATCTGGTTGAACGTAGCTCGGAGCAATTCCGCGTGTTTGAGTACGAAAGAGGACCATGCCTAGTGTAAACATGCCTATTTGAACACGTTGGAATAGTCTATTTGGTTGCATTCATTGCAGAACAAAAATTGCACCACCTTGCAACTTTCCACTGCTTCCATTTGACACCACGAGAAAACCACTCTGAGGTAACCAAAACCGAGAGAGGTTATTGTAGAGGGGCGCAATGCAATCCCATAGGATCAGTTGAGAAGTTTCTAAGCATGACGATGTCTGAGTAACCTCATGCTGAAGTTTGCAGCCATTTTTCCCTTTAGACCCTTAAAGGATCGATCTAGTTGAACGTAGCTCAGAGCCATTCCGCATGTTTGGGTGCGAAAGAGGACCATTCCTAGCATAAACGTGCCTATTTGAACACATTGGAATAGTCCATTTGGTCACATGAGTTGTAGAACAAAAATTACACCTAGTTTCCACATGAAGGAGAAAGCTCCATCAGTTCAATTGATGTGAGAACAAGTTGACAGTTTGAAAACAACCAGAAAATGGCTTAAAACCCTAGGAAATGACCATTTTCAAGTTTAAGCATTGTACGGACAATTAAATCTTAGGACCTCAAAAATATTTGAGAGGTGTTCATATGGGACAAGGACCTTGAATAAATATTGAGATGGTCATGGACTAGTAGCCTTCATATGGGACAAGGACCTCGAAGAAAGATTGAAATGTTTGAGTAATAACCAGTTGTTTTGGTGATAGATTAGCCTTTAGGGTAGATTAAGGGCTAAGGAAGAGTTGAAGCATTGCACCAAGGCTAACTTAGTAGATGGAATTGTGATAGAAGTGGGGTTGCCCAGACAGACCAGGGGTACCTAAACTTGAGAAGGGTCCTATAGGTTAAGGTGGTGAAACAAAACACCAAGGAGGTCTTGCAAGCAAGACCTAGAGTAGGAATCTGTGATTGATTCCTCCAACCCCGTCCCTATCACTCTTCTTCTTCATCATTATCTTCTTGTTCTCCTTGTTCTCCTTGCCTATTTCTCTCAAGGCTATTGATCCTAGCCTACATAGCTTATCTCTTCCTTCTCCATTGCCTCTCTTCCCTTGCTTTAGCCTGCTCTCTTGCTGCTTCTTGTTCTCTTCTTTCCCTTCTCTCCCTTTCCAAGGTTTCCCTCAACTCCTCCAACTCTCTTGCTAACTAATTTTTAGGTGCCATTGTTGATTCTTCAATCCCTAAAGGACCTACTTACTACTCTGATACCACTATCATGTAGAGGATATGGGACTCAAAAAAAAACTCAAAGGCTTGAAGGTTTTTTCAATGAAGTAATCTCAACCATGTTCTAAACAACGTTAAGGAAAGAAGCCTCAAAGTGCACTTATGAATCCAATCTTTCTCCTATGGACCCAAACCATTGGAATTCCCTTAAGGGACAAAAAAAACTTGTCTTGAATTTTTTCAAAGCCCCAAACCTCTGACTCAAACAAAAACCCACTTTTCCACCTTGACTAGGCCTCCAATGGTGGTTTTTTGGACTTTTCTAACAACTTTTCCAAAAGACTCACCAAACTAATGATTGAATTAGGTGTGTTTTGCGATGCTACACAACATACCAAAATCTTGATAGCACTTGTTTCATACCAAACCTTTCAAAAATCTGCTGTCCCACCAAAACTAGCATAAATAGCCCCCTTTTCCAAAGCAACCCTATTCAAAACTTATCACCTAACCATGAAACTTTCTACGGTATCTTAAATTATTCCCAAACCAATTATTTTCCAAGTTTTAATCTCCTATGACACCCTTAACATGCTCAAACACAAAACCCTCACGAAATTGCTCCAAAAACTAGGGCCTCTTGAAAAATTGACTTCCACACACTTCCAGAATCTTCTCTTTGACTTTTCACCATTAAATCATCATTCCTAAACACCTTGAAGGAATTTGAAGGAATATTTTAAAGTATGGCAGTCAATGAATAGAAAAATGTTAGAGAAGTAAGGGTTTCAAAGACCTATTAAGAAACCTTATGACAATTCAATGCATCATACAAACACAATTTGAAGCACACCATTGAATGCAAGGATATAGAGTTTAGAGGAGGTGTTCCAAGGGACTTTAAACTGAAATAGATGATAATGGCAAGATCACTAGTCTTAATGTCCAATTTGAGATGTGTTTCAATTTGAAAGGACCTAATGTCCTAATTTGAAATAGATGACTTTAAAAGGACCTAATGTCCAATTTGAGATGTGTTCCAAACTGGCTTAATGTGATGCAGAGCAAAGGAAGAAAAATCTCAATCCACACTCAACTTGACATTTATTTAACAAATTATTGTTTCCCTTACAATTTGGACTCTCTTTCCCTTCATAAAACCTTGAAAGGGCAGACTTTGCCATTGTTGTTTTTGATTGAATTGATCGCTCAACAATGCAACTTGGTCACTCAACTTGAATCACACAATCAAACATCTCAACATGACTTGGGGATGATGTAAAAAATCTCACACAATAGAAAATGACCAAACAAATAGACCTTGTACCCAAAAACATCCATTCTTCCATTGCTCCTACACAAGCCCATGTAACTTTGCAACATTCACCAATATGATAGTCAAAATAAAAACTGATTAAAGGAATTAACTAGAAAATGAAACATTCTTTTTGAAAGAGGGAGCCATTGGTTAAGGTATTTACAACTTAAATGATGAGTTTACACAAATTACACTATGACAACATTGCATTTTTGAAGCAATTTTGACTCCTATCATCTAAGACCCAAAAATCCATTCAAATGGCCTTGAAAAAACCTTATTACATCATCAAGACATTAAATATGCATTTATTAACATAAAAAAATGAGACTTACTAAAAATTTTACCATCAAGTATAAATTAATAAGAACAGTTGTGCATATACTTACAAATTAATAAGAACAGTTGTGCATATACTTACAAATTAATCCAATGAACCATCCGGGTCTGCTCTACTCTTTATTGTGTCAAGTATTGCCTCATGGTCAGACTCACGGACCTTCCACAAGGTCTTGTTCAAAGGTCTACCCTTATATTTGGTCAAACGAACATTGGATGCCACGACAAGGTTTGAGTAATGAAGAATCTTATGATGCGTGTCAAATTCCTCAAACAACCAATGTTTAACACTCTTATGTGGGTACCTTCTAAGCCATGTTCCAGTAAGAACAACTGATCTTGTAGGGTATTCAATGTTTTCTCCATCTACAATTGGGGCTTCCAATTTCTTTTTTGTCTCAACACAATGACACAAGTAATTGTTTGTACCTTATTCATTGTCTTCATTTGCAATAATTGCATAAACATGCCCTGCATTTATATGTGCGGCATATCTATTGAAATTAGTCAACATTATGAATATAGTACAAAGTAAGATAACAATATGGAATTTCAAATACTAAGCAAGTAGATATATTACCTGGTAGAACTAGATCCGATACATGGTCAAAGTTGACTGACCATTCCATCTGTGTTAGTTCCAATGCCATCGGAGGGCGATACATGTGAAGTGGGCTAAGATAACTTGTCAACCATTTGTCAACCCACTCCCCTGACTCACAATCATTCCAGGCTTGCATTGTACATGAAGAACAAAAGCATGCCATCTTACATGTATCAATACTCCATCAACCTGCATTTGAGCTAAGGAAAGAGTGCAACTCACTCGATCCTATTAGTGTACAACAATCCTCATATGGTGCAATGTTAGTATCATCCATCAACCAAAAAAATCTATGAACTTAAGACATACCTTCATTACCTGGACCCATCAAAGAATTACACCACTGGACGATTGATCTTGCATCTATCAACTGTGCACTATCTTGATACTTTAACTCTTCTCGTGCTAATGCTCTTTTCACGCATGCTCCTGCACCGTCATGCTCCCCCTTTCCATTTCTAGCTTCACAAAAGTTCCACATATGTTGAACATGTGTACTGAGATGCTTCCTGCACAACCAGTAGAACATGCATGCATTCTTGAACTGTGTTGCATAGTTGTCTGACCATATTATATGTCGATCGTATGATATGCCCCTCTGAGCCAAATGGTTGTAGAACATTTGGAAGCAACCTTGCACGAACTTTGGAGAATGTGTGTGACCATCACTAATATAAAAGTGATACTCCCTCAATACCTTCCTTTTGTCCTTTGTACTATTAGTTGCATGTATGAATGCTATGTGCACAAATATCGAAACCTGTGTGGAGTTGTAATACTGTGACTGCACCTCATGTTGTGGCTGTAGAGTGTAGTTCTCTGCAAAGTCAACCACTGATACTATGCTGCCAAGTGGAAAGGTGTCCTTGCATAGCTTGAATTGTGTGTCCAGCCATCAGGCTCTATGGGTATGCCTTGCATACTCATACACTAGATTCTCACAAAACATGGACATGAACTGATACACTGGAATTTTCTGAATAACCAATTCACACCTTTTTTCTTCAGACCCATCTTTTGTACCATATGCCACTGTTTTATACTTCCTGAACTCTACTAGTTTTTGTCCCACCTCATATGTGCTTTCCATATGTTGACATACTAGCATTCGTTGCAAGCCACCGCAACGCTCGCATGAACCATCCAAGCATGTTGTCCTATAGAATATTTGGCCATCCTCTATTTCACATAAAAAAAATTATAAGAACTTTCTTGAAGATTTTGGTGGGGCTTCTATGCCACAATCCTGCAAAACATCATTAGTGTGCAAATCTAAACATATAGAATGATAAACATCAAAATGGTTAGAGAATTCAATATGTAGTTTACAACAACAAGTAGTGCATGTGTGATTTATCTTGACATAAAAAGGTTTAATCATTTCAAAAAGTCTTTGAGAAATACTAATTTGAGGATAATCATTTTGAAATTTATGAAAAAAATTGGGTTTGAGTCGTATCCAAAAAATTCTTTGGATGTGGCTCACAGTTTCGATTACTGATTCTCCTTCTTACGACATCCTTTTGATTCAAAGATGGCCTTGTATTATTCTTCCAATAATCTTCAATTAGTGTTCTCAATGCTTCAATAACTTTTTATATTTGTGTGGCAGTCTCCCCCAGAATGCCCATAATTCATTTGAATAGGTGCCCTCAATTCTTTGCCACCTTTGAATGACTTTTGATAAGGTTTTTCTACTAATTCCCACTTGTTCATTTGTCTTTTTAATGAGGCAAGATCTCTTTGTTTGATAGCTTACCATAGTTGATGTAATGACATGTTGTGTGACATTACTATCCTTTCAGTGTGAGGTCTTACCCACAGTGTCATAAGCATCCATTAGATTCTTCACAATAGTGTTTTCACTTGATGCATTCAATGTTCTCAACCCAAGAGTCTTCATGATGTTTCTGTACTTTAAACCCTGCATCATTTGAACAAATAGTTGACATCTCTAGTCTCATTTAGCCTTTCAAAGAACATTTGCCAAATCTTATCAGCATATCTTCTACAAGTGCTGCTTTTGGAATCTTGCAGTACTCCTTCCATGTGCTGCAAAATATCAGCTATCATTAATCAAAAACTTTGGCTTTCTACGCAAAAATTCTAGGTGGTGTTCTCTTTAGGTACATACATCTCTACATTACCAATTTCATCAATATTTAATTGAGGTGGGCTAGATTGCGTACCTTCGATCGAGGGTGGAATAGAAGACATACCTTGAGGTTCACATGGGGATGATGGTGTACCTTGTTCCTCAATTCCGAGTGATGATGTACTCTCAACTTCAGATGTGGTGGAAGGTGTCCAACCATACTCACTTGTGGTAGATGGCGTCCCTCCATATTCACTTGTGTGTAATGGTGTCCCTTCATCTTCACTTGCGGTAGAGGGTGTGTCTCCAACTACGGTATCTGCATCTACCCTAGTACGACTCTTTCGCATTCGTTCCCTTTGTGCTGCCAATTTCTTTTCTCTTTTTGACGATTGAAGTTCGTCTTCAACTATCTTGTTTTCATCAATCGTTCCCAATTTTTGCTTTTCATGATATTCCCTCATCCGTTTGTTATTTTTATCTCTTAAGGCTTGGAGCTTATCATCTGTTAGTTTTTTCCCTTTAACAGTTCATTTCTTCGGAATGACAAATAATTTTACCTATGCAAAAAGTGCTAAGTTGTCAAATTAACTAATTGAAAGCTTTGGAAGCATAACTCAATCAAAACAATATAAACTGTCCCTATACCCAAGTAGTGATGCTACTCCATTACCACTATGCAAACAAGTTTGTCACAAATCTAAATGCAACTATCACTATACATACAAATTCCTTAGTCTTTAACATCAATACAGTATTTAATCTTTAGGACTCCATACCCTAAATCGGGTGAATCCCATAAATCAATACTCTGTTTTGTGAAATAAGTGTATAAACTTTTGGAGTATGTTGAAAAGGATCAAAATAGGCCTGAGAATATGTAGAAACAGTGAAAGGAATGTTGTTAAGTGCTTGGGAGCAGTCTCATTTGTTATTCCACAGTTGTGTCTATGCTTGGTAATGTTTTG
>VDFB02105785.1:163298999-163315343 GCA_007258455.2 Sequoia sempervirens | reverse complement strand
ATCACCAAACAACTGGTTATTACTCAAACATTTCAATCTTTCTTCGAGGTCCTTGTCCCATATGAAGGCTACTAGTCCATGACCATCTCAATATTTATTCAAGGTCCTTGTCCCATATGAACACCTCTCAAATATTTTTGAGGTCCTAAGATTTAATTGTCCGTACAATGCTTAAACTTGAAAATGGTCATTTCCTAGGGTTTTAAGCCATTTTCTGGTTGTTTTCAAACTGTCAACTTGTTCTCACATCAATTGAACTGATACAACTTTCTCCTTCATGTGGAAACTAGGTGTAATTTTTGTTCTACAACTCATGTGACCAAATGGACTATTCCAATGTGTTCAAATAGGCACGTTTATGCTAGGAATGGTCCTCTTTCGCACCCAAACATGCGGAATGGCTCTGAGCTACGTTCAACTAGATCGATCCTTTAAGGGTCTAAAGGGAAAAATGGCTGCAAACTTCAGCATGAGGTTACTCAGACATCGTCATGCTTAGAAACTTCTCAACTGATCCTATGGGATTGCATTGCGCCCCTCTACAATAACCTCTCTCGGTTTTGGTTACCTCAGAGTGGTTTTCTCGTGGTGTCAAATGGAAGCAGTGGAAAGTTGCAAGGTGGTGCAATTTTTGTTCTGCAATGAATGCAACCAAATAGACTATTCCAACGTGTTCAAATAGGCATGTTTACACTAGGCATGGTCCTCTTTCGTACTCAAACACGCGGAATTGCTCCGAGCTACGTTCAACCAGATTGATCCCTTAAGGGTCCAAAGGGTAAAATGGCTGCAAACTTCAACATGAGGCTACTCAGACACCATGACGCTTCAAAACTTCTCATCTATCCTATGGGATTGTGTTGGGCCCCTCTACAATAACCTCTCTCGATTTTGGTTATCTCAAGTGGTTTTCCCGTGGTGTCCAATTTTCAGTTAATGGAAAAAGTGTCAAATAGAAACAGTGGAAATTTGCAAGGTGGTGTAATTTTTGTTCTACAACTTGTGTGACCAAACAGACTGTTCCAATGCATTCAAATAGGCATGTTTACGCTAGGCATGGTCCTCTTTTGCACCCAAACACGCGGAATTTCTCTAAGCTACGTTCAACTGGATCGATCCCTTAAGGGTCCAAAGGGTAAAATGGATGCAACCTTCAGCATGAGGTTACTCAAACACCGTGATGATTAAAAACTTCTTGTCTGATCCTATGGGATTGCGTTGGGCCCCTCTACAATAGCCCCTCTTGGTTTTGGTTATCTCGGAGTGGTTTTCCCGTGGTGTCCAGTTTTCAGTTGATAGAAAAAGTGTTAAATGGAAGCAGTGGAAAGTTGCAAGGTGGTGCAATTTTTGTTCTGCAACTCATGTGACCAAATGGACTGTTCCAACGTGTTCAAATAGACATGTTTATGCTAGGCATGGTCCTCTTTCATACACAAACACGCGTAATCGCTCCGAGCTACGTTCAACCAGATTGATCCCTTAAGGGTCCAAAGGGTAAAATGGCTGCAAACTTCGGCATGAGGCTACTCAGACACCGTGATACTAGAAACTTCTCATCTGATCCTATGGGATTGCGTTGGGCCTCTCTACAATAACCTCTCTTGGAGTGGTTTTCCCGTGGTGTCCAGTTTTCAGTTGATGGCAAAAGTGTCAAATGAAAGCAGTGGAAAGTTGCAAGGTGGTGCAATTTTTGTTCTGCAACTCTTGCAACCAAACGGACTGCTCCAATGCATTGAAATAGGCATGTTTATGTTAAGAATGGTCCTCTTTCGCACCCAAACACGCGGAATCGCTCCAAGCTATGTTCAACCGGATCGATCCCTTAAGGGTCCATAGGGCAAAATGGCTGCAAACTTCAGCATGAGGTTACTTAGACACTGTGATGCTTAGAAACTTCTCGTCTAATCCTATGGGATCATGTTGGGCCCCACTACAGTAACCTCTCTCGGTTTTGGTTATCCCAGAGTGGTTTTCCTGTGGTGTCCAGTTTTCAGTTGATGGAAAAAGTGTCAAATGGAAGCAGTGGAAAGTTGCAAGGTGGTGCAATTTTTGTTCTGTAACTCATGCGACCAAATGGATTATTCCAACATATTCAAATAGGCATGCTTACGCTAGGCATGGTCCTCTTTTGCACCCAAACACGCGGAATCGCTCCGAGCTACGTTCAACCGGATCGATCCTTTAAGGGTCCAAAGGGTAAAATGGGTGCAAACTTCAGCATGAAGCTACTCAGACACTATGATGCTTAGAAACTTCTCGTCTGATCCTATGGGATTGTGTTGGGCCCCTATACAATAACATCTCTCGATTTTGGTCATCTCGTAGTGGTTTTCCCGTGGTGTCTAGTTTTCAGTTGATGGAAAAAGTGTCAAATGGAAGCAGTGGAAAGTTGCAAGGTGG
Organism: Sequoia sempervirens; assembly: GCA_007258455.2. Lineage (NCBI taxonomy): Eukaryota > Viridiplantae > Streptophyta > Pinopsida > Cupressales > Cupressaceae > Sequoia > Sequoia sempervirens. The sequence goes on along the minus strand of VDFB02105785.1, from coordinate 163,312,943 downwards.
TGCAATTTTTGTTCTGCAACTCGTGCAATGAAATGAACTGTTCCAACGCATTCAATAGAAATTTTTACGCTATGCATGGTCCTCTTTCATACCCAAACACGCGGAATCGCTCCATAATCAGATCAATCCCTTAAGGGTCCAAAGAGTAAAATGGCTGCAACCTTTAGCATGAGGTTACTCAGACACCATGATGCTTAGAAACTTCTCGTCTAATCCTATGGGATCGCGTTGGGCCCCTCTACAATAACCTCTCTCGGTTTTGGTTATCTCAGAGTGGTTTTCCCGTGGTGTCCAGTTTTTAGTTGATGGAAAAAGTGTCAAATGGAAGCAGTGGAAATTTGCAAGGTGGTGCAATTTTTGTTTTGCAACTCATGTGACCAAGCAGACTATTCCAACACACCCAAATAGGCATTTTTATGCTAGGAATGGTCCTCTTTAGCACCTAAACACGTGGAATCGCTCCGAGCTACATTCAACCAGATCGATCCCTTAAGGGTCGAAAGGGCAAAATGGCTGCAAACTTCAGCATGAGGTTACTCAGACACCGTGATGCTTAGAAACTTCTTGTCTAATTTTATGGGATCGCGTTGGGCCCCTCTACAATAACCTCTCTCGGTTCTGGTTATCTCAGAGTGGTTTTCCTATGGTGTCCAGTTTTCAGTTGATGGAAAAAGTGTCAAATGGAAGCAGTGGAAAGTTGCAAGGTGGTGCAATTTTTGTTTTGAAACTCATGTGACCAAACGGACTATTCCAACACATTCAAATAGGCATGTTTATGCTAGGCATGGTCCTCTTTCGCACCCAAACACGCAGAATCACTCCAAGCTACGTTCAACCGGATCGATCGCTTAAGGGTCCAAAGGGTAAAATGGTTGCAACCTTCAGCATGAGGTTACTCAGACACCGTGATGCTTATAAAATTATTATCTGATCCTATGGGATCATTTTGGGCCTCTCTACAATAACCTCTCTCGGTTTTGGTTATCTTGGAGTGGTTTTCCCGTGGTGTTCAGTTTTCAGTTGATGGAAAAAGTGTCAAATGGAAGTAGTGAAAATTTGTAAGGTGGTGCAATTTTTGTTCTGCAACTCGTGTGACCAGACAGACTGTTCCAACACATTCAAGTAGGCATTTATACGCTAGGAATGGTCCTTTTTCACACCCAAACATGCGGAATCGCTCTGAGCTATGTTCAATCGGATCGATCCCTTGAGGGTCCAAAGGGCAAAATGGCTGCAAACTTCAGCATGAGGTTACTTAGACACCGTGATGCTTAGAAACTTCTCGTCTAATCCTATGGGATTATGTTGGGCCCCTCTACAATAACCTCTCTCAGTTTTTGTTATCTCAGAGTGGTTTTCCCGTGGTGTTTAGTTTTCAGTTGATGGAAAAAGTGTCAAATGGAAGCAATGGAAAGTTGGAAGGTGGTGCAATTTTTATTTTGCAACTCATGCGACCAAACAGACTGTTCCAACACATTCAAATAGGCATTTTTACACTAGGCATGGTCCTCTTTCACACCTAAACATGCGGAATCGCTCTGAGCTACGTTCAACCGGATCAATCCCTTTAGGGTCCAAAGGGTAAAATGGCTGCAACCTTCAACATGAGGTTACTCAGACACCATGATGCTTAGAAACTTCTCGTATGATCCTATGGGATAGCATTGGGCCCCTCTACAATAACCTCTCTCAGTTTTGGTTATCTCAGAGTGGTTTTCCCGTGGTGTCCAGTGTTTAGTTGATGGAAAAAGTGTCAAATGGAAGCAGTGGAAATTTGCAAGGTGGTGCAATTTTCGTTCTGCAACTCGTGTGACCAAACAGACTGTTCCAACACATTCAAATAGGCATGTTTATGCTAGGAATGGTCCTCTTTCACACCCAAACACGCAGAATCGCTCTGAGCTACGTTCAACCGGATCGATCCCTTAAGGGTCCAAAGGGTAAAATGGCTAGAAACTTCAGCATGAGGTTACTCAGACACCGTGATGCTTAGAAAATTCTCGTCTGATCCTATGGGATCATGTTGGGCCCCTCTACAATAACCTCTCTCAGTTTTTGTTATCTCGGAGTGGTTTTCCTGTGGTGTCCAGTTTTCAGTTGATGGATAAAGTGTCAAATGGAAGCAGTGGAAAGTTGCAAGGTGGTGCAATTTTCATTTTGCAACTCATGTGACCAAATGGATTATTCCAACATGTTTAAATAGGCATGTTTACGCTAGGCATGGTCCTCTTTCATACCCAAACACGCGGAATCATTCCGAGCTACATTCAATCGGATCGATCCCTTAAGGGTCCAAAGGGTAAAATGGCTACAAATTTCAGCATGAGGCTACTTGGACACCGTGATGCTTAGAAACTTCTTGTCTGATCCTATGGGATCGCGTTTGGCCCCTCTACAATAACCTCTCAGTTTTGGTTATCTCAGAGTGGTTTTCCCATGGTGTCCAGTTTTCAGTTGATGGAAAAATTTTCAAATGGAAGCAGTGGAAATTTGCAAGGTGGTGCAATTTTCGTTCTGCAACTCGTGTGACCAAACAGACTGTTCCAACGCATTCAAATAGGCATGTTTACGCTAGGCATGTCCTCTTTTGCACCCAAATACGCAGAATCACTCCGAGCTATGTTTAACCGGATTGATCCCTTAAGGGTCCTATTGATGCGTGTTTTATGACACAACAAACATTCTAGAATAAAGTGTCATTGACGCTCTATCCCCTTTTGAAAAACTACCTCGTATGCTAAGACTGGAAGAAAGATCATATGGTAATTCCAATGTTTAAGATGAGTGTGGATGAGCTCTATGGTTTTATGTGATTATGTTGGTAACACAAAGGGACTTATGGTAGGCTTGTTCAATTCACAATGAAGCTCTACTATTTGGGTCATGGATCAAACAAACTGAAAAAATGAGATAAAGGTTTAGAATTTATAGCCTACACCCTAAGAATTCAAGAGATGGTATTGACTTGGTGGAACCAATAACCATGCTTTGATTCACCATGCTCAACGACAACTACACAAAGAGGGTGCAATCTTCAAGGGAATGTGCTTATGATTTTCACGTCATGAATAACTACCATCAAATTGAACAATAATTATTTAGAAATAATTTAAGCATCCACCAAATAAGCTCAGGCTAACTTTACGCATTGAATGAAAATCATCCATTCAAAGAAAGTGTCAGCAAAAAGTTTCACCATAATCAACACTTATCAAATCTTGCATTCATCTAACATACATGAAATAAAATCTAAACTATGATGAGGGATAAGAACCATGACAACTCCAAAATAAGAGAAGCAATCACCATCAGAATAATGCATGCATTACTTATTACTTCTGGCAATCTTACAACAGTTGCTTATCTCAACATGTTTTGCAACATGCTCCCATGCTTTACAAATGAGGGGTTGAGCTCAATTTATAGGCTCCCCAATTACAATTCAATGGCCAAGATTGATTTGGAATCAATGGGTGAGATTACAGAATAAAACCCTAATTAGGGTTTGCTACCCTTCGACCAATAAGAAAATTACATTCGAGGACACTTGTCCTTTTTGCTAAATATGAACCAACAGATAAAATAGAAAGTTGTTGCATGTTGATTTGGAATGATTTGATTGGTTGGAAGATGACGAGGCGCCACCTCAACGTGTTGGATGTCTTCCTTGATCACTTTGTGCCTTTTCCATGTTCTTGCCTTAGAATATTTTTTTCCTGCCAATGACTTTATCCTTTGTGCTTCGATCTTGGATGATTTTGGCTTCTCCTTCTCACCTCGCCTTGGAGCACCTATTTAGACTTGAAGCCATTAAGTCTTTCTTCCCGGATTGCTTTGGAGTTCCTTCACATGCCTTGAATTTGGAGAGGAACTATTTGGCCATGATTTTTTAATTGTCCAAAGTCTTTGGCAAAATTTTATTCACATCTTCCTAAATCATCTGGCATGATTTTAAGTCATTGGAAAAATTTTCTCTAGACATTTTGATGTTTAGACTTAGGCGAATTTCCAAAATGCCAAACATACTTAGGAAAAATTTCAAGTTTTCTATCTTCTCTTTGATGTGGCGGACTTCATTCATGAATAAGCCATCTCTAAATGCCTATGGCGGACTTTGCTTATATTTAGGCCATCAAACTTAAGCTAGGTGGACTTAGCTTAATCTCAAAGCTACTTTCTTAGAGCGGACTTCTCTTTAACTCATGCCATTGACTTCTTAAGTGGTTTTTATCTCATGTTAGGCCAAGGGCGGACTTGCTCATAGTTTATGCCATACTTTACTTCTTATAGTGGACTTCACACATTTTCTAGCCATTTACTAATTGACTAAGGGTGGACTTCAGCTTGCAACCTACCACTCAATTTTTCTTGGCTATGCCTTAGCCACTTCATCTTTTGTCTTGGGGCGGACTTCAGCTCTCTTCAAGCCACTTTATCTTTGACTCTTCTCTTTGCCACTTTCTTATGTTCAAGGCAGACTTCCCTTGTTTCCCTACCACTTCATCTTATGCCTATAGCAGACTTCATCTTTTCTCAAGCCATTCCATCTTTTGCTTATGGCGGACTTCATATTTCTTCAAGCCATAACCTTTTATGGTGGGCGGAGTTTGCTTCATGTTTGCCATTGGAGGGCGGACTTCATCAAATGTTTTCCATCTCAGCATTTTTTCTTGGGGTGGACTTGACTCCATGTGTTGCCATTTCACATTCTTCAAGGGCGGACTTCCACTCTTTTCATGCCATAGTCTTTTAGGGTGGGCAGACTTGCTTATCTTTGTGCCACCTCAAGGGTAGACTTTGTCTACTTGCTAGTCATTCAATCTTTTGTTGAGGGTGGACTTTAGCCTCGACCTGACCATCTAACACATGGACATGGGCGGACTTGACTCATTTGCATGCCACTCAAGGCGGACTTTGCTTCTTTTGATGCCATTCAACACTTTATCCAAGGTGGACTTGCTTGTTTCCCTTACCATTCAAGGCAGACTTCATAGGAGGGCCTACCATTGTTCCTTTTGCTTAAGGGCGGACTTGGCCACTTTTGATGCCACTTTTCTATGCTGCTAGGTGGAGTTTAGGTCTCTCTTTGCCATTTCATACTTGAACATGGGTGGACTTCATTAGATTTCAGGCTATTTCATAAGGCTGGGCGGGAATGCCTCTTGCTTCTGCCATTCACATTGCCTGGCTGTAGCCTTCTGACATTAATTTCACTCATCTCAATGCTGGTTGGACTCCAATTTGCCATGATTGTTCAGATTTTTCATGGATTTCTTAGATTTTTACATGAGTTTCTCAGATTTCAATATGAATTTCTTTGATTTTTCACCATTTTTCTATGATTTTCGAATGATTTTTCTAGATTTTTTAATTTTTTCGTGATTTTCCAGAATTTCACCATGAATTCAAAAAATTTTCAAATCCATTTTCTGAGAGTTTCGTTGATCTTTTCAAACTTCTGAGTGGATTTTTGAAACTTGAGCCCTTTCCAAATATAGCAACTTTCTAAAAATAGAAAATTTCCAAAAATTGCAACTTTCCAAAAATAGACCCTAAAAAATAGGGATCTCAGAATTGCCCAAAAGTGCCAAAAAAGTAGGTCCTAAAAAATAGGGGGCGCGGGGTGAAAAACCCTAAAAACTGGGAGGTGTCGGAATTGACCGAAATGACAGTCGATTTTCATCTCCCAGACCTTCTAAGCATGATGGCGACATTTATACAATGATCCAGGCTAAAACTCATTTGCTTGACTCAGGTGACCATTCAAAATTCAGACTCCTCATTGCAAAAAGACTGGTGATAAGCAATTGTGATGCCAAGGAAAAACCAAAAGGAAAAAAAAAATGAAGGGTCCCCATTTGCAATGGGGCGATGTGTGGAAAGGTCACAACAGGTCCAAAGGGCAAAATGGCTGCAAACTTCAACATGAGGTTACTTGGACACCATGATGCTTAGAAACTTCTCGTCTATTCCTATGGGATCACATTGGGCCCCTCTATAATAACCTATCTCAATTTTTGTTATCTCGGAGTGGTTTTCCCGTGGTATTCAATTTTTAGTTGATAGAAAAAGTGTGAGATGGAAGCAATGGAAAGTTGCAAGGTGGTACAATTTTCGTTCTGCAACTCGTGTGACCAAACAAACTGTTCCAACACATTCAAATAGACATGTTTACGCTAGGCATGGTCCTCTTTTGCACCCAAACACGTGGAATTGCTCTGAGCTACGTTCAACCAGATTGATCCCTTAAGGGTCCAAAGGGCAAAATGGCTGCAAACTTCAGCACAAGGTTACTCAAACACTGTGACACTTAGAAACTTCTCGTCTGATCCTATGGGATCACATTGAGCCCCTCTACAATAACCTCTCTCGGTTTTTGTTATCTTGGAGTGGTTTTCTGGTGGTGTCCAGTTTTCAGTTGATGGAAAAAGTGTCAAATGGAAGCAGTGGAAAGTTGCAAGGTGGTGCAATTTTTGTTCTACAGCTTGTTTGACCAAATGGATTGTTCCAACGCATTCAAACAGGCATGTTGACGCTAGGAATGGTCCTCTTTTGCACCTAAACATGCGGAATCGCTCTGAGCTACGTTGAACCAGATCGATCCCTTAAGGGTCTAAAGGGTAAAATGGCTGCAAAATTTAGCATGAGGTCACTCAGACACCATGACACTTAGAAACTTCTCATCTAATCCTATGGGATCACGTTGGGCCCCTCTACAATAACCTCTCTCAATTTTGGTTATCTCAGAGTGGTTTTCCTGTGGTGTCCATTTTTTAGTTGATGGAAAAAGTGTCAAATGGAAGCAGTGGAAATTTGGAAGGTGGTGCAATTTTCGTTCTGCATCTCGTGTGACCAAACGGACTATTCCAACATGTTCAAATAGGCATTTTTACGCTAGGAATGGTCCTCATTCTCACCCAAACACACAGAATTGCTCTGCGCTACGTTCAACCAGATCGATCCCTTAAGGGTCCAAAGGATAAAATGGCTGCAAACTTCAGCATGAGGCTAATCGGACACCATGATGCTTAGAAACTTCTCATCTGATCCTATGGGATTGAATTGGGCCCCTCTACAATAACCTCTCTCGGTTTTGGTTATCTCAGAGTGGTTTTCCCGTGGTGTCCAGTTTTCAGTTGATGGAAAAAGTGTCAAATGGAAGCAGTAGAAATTTGCAAGGTGGTGCAATTTTCGTTGTGCAACTCATACGACCAAATGGACTATTCCAACGCATTCAAATAGGCATGTTTACGCTAGGCATGGTCCTCTTTCGCACCCAAACATGAGGAATCGCTCCGGGCTACGTTCAACCGGATCGATCCCTTAAGGGTCCAAAGGGCAAAATGGCTGCAAACTTCAGTATGAGGTTACTCAGACACCGTGATGCTTAGAAACTTCTTTGTCCGGATCCTTAGGGGATTGGCGCTGGGTCCTCTACAATAACCTCTTAGTTTTGTTATCCGGAGTGGTTTTCCGCAGGTTCGGGCCAGCTTGATGGAAAAAAGTGTCGATGGAAGTAGTGTGGAGTTGCAAGGTGGTGCAATTTTTGTCTCTACAACCCATGTGACCAAATGGACTATTCCAACACATTCAAATAGGCATGTTTACACTAGGAATGGTCCTTCAAGACTCCAAACACGCGGAATCACCGCCCGAAGCTACAGTCAACCAGATCGATCCCTTAAGGTTTTGAGTCTAGTATGTTGAAATAGGCCATTCCTCCTATTGTTCGGACTGTGTCTCAGTGATATGGGCTTGATGTAACTTGAATTGTGGTAGTTTGAATGGGCCTATTGAGTGGTTTGGCAATCTTTGTATTGCATCAGCTTGTTGCTTACTATTATGCTTTGATAGATTTTTTCCAAGCATCCATAGCTTGTTCGAAAGCACCTATTTTAGGCTTTTAGCCATAGCAAAGAAGGCAATGAACCTGCTTGATAAAATGCCTTTGATGTATGTATGAAAAATGTGTTAGCATAGACATAGCAAAGGAATTTTCAAAAATGCCCCAAAGAAATGTGGTTTCATGGTGATGGAATGGCATGACGAATGCCATGACAAGAAAAATTGCTATGGATTGTCACGCATTCCACTCATTGAGACCACATTTCTTTGAGAATTTTTTCAAACAAATTTGCTGCCTTTCTATGCTATTGCTTATTAGACATGCTTTGATAGATTTTTCCAAGCATCCATGTAGCTTTTGGAAGCACCTATTTTAGGCTTTCAACATAGCAACAAGGAAGCTTAACCGCTTGATATTCCACCACCATGAGACCACATTTCCTTTGACGCATTTTTTTCAAATAGTTCATTCCCTTGTCTATGCTATTGCTTACTATTATGCTTTGATAGATTTTTTCTAAGCATCCATAGCTTGTTTGAAAGCACCTATTTTAGGCTTTTAGCCATAGCAGCAAGACAATGAATTGTTTGATAAAATGCTTTGATAGACATGTATGAAAAATGTGTTAGCATAGACAAGGCAATGAACTCTTTAAAAAAATGCCTCAAAGAAATGAGGTCTCATGGTGATGGAATGCCATGACAATCAAATATTTTTTATTGTCATAGCATTCCATTGGGTCATGAGACCTCATTTCTTTGAGGCATTTTTTCAAAGAGTTCACTACCTTGTCTATGATATTGCTTACTATTATGCTTTTGATAGATTCTTTCCAAGCATGCATAGCTTGTACACAAGCACTTCTTTTAGGATTTCAGCCATAGCAACAAGGCAATACTTGAACTATTTGACAAAATGCTTTGGTAGACATGTATCAAAAATGTGCTAGTATAGACAAGGCAGTGAACTGTTTGAAAAAAATGCCTCAAAGACATGTGGTCTCATAGAATGCCATGACAAGCAAATGCAATTGGCAACTGCTCCTAGTTATTAGTTATGCAATGTGAAGTAATTGCATAACTGCTTAGGTTGACTTTGTAAAAACTATATTGTAATTGAAATTTGTCTTCTATCAGCATCTAGTTATTAGTTATTCAATGTGAAGCAATGCTTTGAGTTTGACAGATGTGCAATGCAATGTAATCAACGTTATGAATATAAACTACAAAATTATAAATTAAAGTTCAAAACATAAAAAATGTCAAGTGTTTACAATCAACCATTATTGATCAATGATCAAACTGAACAGTGTGAACATTTTTCTGTGTGGAAGGAAAACAAGAAAACAGTGGTTCAAAAATGAGGAATTTGTCTTTTGCACCAATTTAGAAATATTCACAATATGTGCTAGGAAGGAATAAGTCCATAAGATCGAGTATGCAAGAACCGAGAATTGCAAAATTGGCTTACATTTGACTTCCAAACACAAATTTTCACACTTTTCGATGTTCCAACGTAAGTCAAAAAGTATATGTGCGTAAGTTGTAAAGTATACACTTGAATACATGTAACTCATATCTATTGAACCATGAATTTATAATGCAAATATGGACACCATCAACAAAAAAGATTTGTATTAATCAAATAGCTATGTACGCATGTACATCAATATATGTCAATATAAGTATAAAATATAGTTACAAAAAAGCCATATAGGCTTACGAGAATGCCATATAGGCATACAATGTCAAACAATATATCGAATACAAAATATGTAGAAAATTTCCATGTAGAGACATACAACAAAGGGCTCTACATTCAAAAATCATTTCTCTCCATGCTCTGGGTTCAAATACAATTCTTTTCCCTTTCTTGGGCAACCCAATGGCGATAAATCTGTCACCCGTTTCTGTTGAGAAGTGCTCCTGCTGCTCCTCCTAGTGTTTAGCTCCCGGTCAAGTTTCAACTGTTACAATAAGAAGTAAAGACATTAATATATAGAAATTACATTATAAAAATTAATATATTTAACAAAATTTAATCACTTACAGCCATCTGACGATCACTCTCCTCGATGGAAATATTTGCACACTGATGCTCAGGCGTGCTTGAGCCCTGTATAAACCATCTGAATAGGAAGTAAACTATGAATCAATAATGGTTTGATTTTTCACAAGAACTAGTTCATCTATAACAATGAATGTAAATTGAAATATAGTAATTTGCCTCATACCTCCCCTATCAGAGCCATCGAGGATTGTATTGTAGTAGAAACATCGATATCCATTGCCCTTGTTAGGTATGGCGGTGTTTCTCTCACCAACATCTGAAAATAAAACAACAAATTATTCAATCACAAAATAGTTATCGAATTTTAAGTAATGCTTTGAGTTTGAATGAGGTGTAATGCAATGTAACCAACAATATGATTATCAATTTTTTAAAAAGCAATAACCTGGAACAATCACATTGAAAAACAAAAGACCCTTTAGGATAAATTTGAAGTGAAAAAGTGTCAAAACACAATGTAAAATATGACAACCAATATGAGAAGAAGAGATGATCTAGTCAAAAGGAGCTTTGATAGTAGCCAACTGAGTTAAGTATGACAAATCCAAGTATCACTGTTGCAAGGAATGGAGTAAGAGCTAAATAAAGATATAGCGACAATAAAAAATGGAGCTAACTTGTCAAGGGCCTATTCTTCAAAACCCTTATTAAACGCTTGCCATAGTTTAAGATATGCAATAAATGTTTGACAATGGAATTAACCTTTTGAGGATGACAATGATTAAATTGAGGTCTCCTTTTACCATGAAAAGACTGAATATTCTTTCTTTGGTCTATCATTATGATTTTTAAGTTTCCTCACTTGAGTTAAATATAATAGTCAAGTGTTTATACCAAAGATGATAGAGAAAATAATCATGAAAAGGAGAATATGATGGTGATCAATGACAAGGCAGTGGCACATTTGATAGTCAAAAGAGTAGAGGAATGCATAGTGAACATCATGGTACAACTTATGATATAAATTAAGCCACATGGTTGATGTTCTTTGAATCCTTGCATCTAAAGGAAATGCATAGTGAACATCATGTGTTACCTTGTTACTACATGAAGGAGGAGGCTCCATCTATCCATTTGGTGTGTAAACAAATTGGAAGTTTGCTAACTATCAAGGGAAGGCTTAAAACCCTAGTTTTTGCTCCATTTCATGTTTGAGCTTTGTACGGACAGTGGAAGGCTGAGACCTCAAGAATCTTTGAGTGTTGTCCATGTGAACCAAGAACCTTGGAAAAAGAGTGGGAAGTCCTTTGAGATTTGTGAGTTCTAATCTATTTTGTAGGTGAAGGAGACCTAATAGGGGCTCAAGGGCTACTAGCCTTTCAAACCCTAGCTAAAGGATTGGTGAGAGCGATGGGAAGTTGAAGTCTTGGAGATTGTTCAAACACCTTTGGAGGATAGTTTGAAGCCTTTTAAGACTTATCACTACCCCTGCAAGAGTTGATGGAGTGTTGAGGAAGATTGGTCTTTAGTATAGTGTAAAGGCTAAGGGAAGAGTTGTGGCAATGAACCAAGTTGCGACCCTGCAGGTTGAGCTCTTGTGATAGAAGAGGGGTTGGTCAAACAAACCAGGGGCACCTAGTCATGAGTAGGGACCTATAGGTTCGATTGGTGAAGCAAAGAACCAAGGAGGTCTTACAAGGAAAGGCCTAGAGCAAGAATCAGTGATTGATTCCTCCAACCCCTCTCCCTATCAGATTGGTATCAGAGCAAGAAAAAGATTTGGGATTGATCTTGTATGTCAGAGATAGAGTCTAGTGGTTCTAGCATCATGGTGACAAATGCTAAGTTGGCCAAGAGGGTTGAAGAAACAGAGGAAGACAATCGGGTATTGAGAGAGAAGTTAGACCAACTTGAGCAAGCACCAAACGCTATGCGGTTTGATGGAAGAATAGCAAAAGAAGAAGAGGTTGCAAAGGAGGATAGAATCCCTAAACCTGACCCTATATTGAAGGAGGATCCCTTCTTGAAAGCATTGAAGGCTTTGAGTGGAAAAACACTTGAAGGAGTACCATTGTTTAGTGGAAAGATGGAGGTTGATTTAGTTATGGATTGGATAGAGGGAATGGAAAACCATTTTGAGTGTGATGGAGTCACTGAAGCACAAAAGGTAAAGGTGGCTAAATCAAGACTAAGAGATTCTACCTTAACTTGGTGGAAATTCATTTAGATAGAGAGGGAGAAGGAAGGAAAGCAACCTATCTCTACTTGGAAGGGAATGGTTGCCAAGGTGAAAGAAGCATACCTACCTGAAGACTATGAAATTTAGTTGCATAAGAGGAGACAGAGTTTGAGGCAAAGAGATCAGGAGATGAGTTCTTATACTGAGGAGTTTCAAATACTTTGCATGAGGTCCAATGTCATAGAGGATGAAAGTATCAAGGTGGCAAGGTATCTCAACGGTTTGAAGTGGAACATTCAAGAGGAGATGGTTCTCTTAAGCCCCAAAACAGTGCACCAATGTTATCAATTGGCATTAAAGATTGAAAAGAGGAGTAAGAGGACGCAAGATCAGACTTCTAAGGGCAAAGGCAAAGGAAGAGATCAAAGAGGACAGCATGGTGGCTACCAAGGTAGAGGCAACAACCAAAGAAACCAAGGAGATTCAAAACTCATAGAGCATGGAGGTGAAACATCTACAAGAGGTGGATATAACTAGGGTAGAGGACCTCAAGGAGGTTCAAATAGAGGAAGAGGAGTAGGCAGGCATGAGCCTTTCCTTGTATGTACCTGCTCTAGGCCTTTCCTTGTAAGACCTCCTTGGTGCTTTGCTTCACCAATATAACCTATAGGTCCCTACTCATGACTAGGTGCCCCTGGCTTGTCTGACCAACCCCTCTTCTATCATTCATCAAGATCATACATTAACCTCCTTGCCCCTCCTAAATTTTGGACCACATCTATTACCTCCACATAAAACTAGACATCCTTGGTCTTCATGGTTCCCACGCCATGATATGGTTATGCAAATGAAAATGAAGAAACGTAATCATCTCCTTTATCCATCGGGTCGGAAGAATGCATGCTTAATGTTTTGATACATGATATAAGCTCTCTCTTCTGCTCTCATGGTTGACTATCAAAATCTAGTATGGTGGGCCTCCAGAGTTCTAGTCATCTTTCTTCCTCTTCCACCAAATGTTGTCCCGATCCACATGTCTACCAGCCTAATTGGATTTACTTTGAAAAGTCGGGTTTCTCCTCGAGTCACCGCTGTAGCTCTCTACCTTCCAAACTACTGCTACATCTATTGTTCTTGGGATTTAGTCATTTGTACCACATGGTTGATGTAGCTAATCCTCGTGACTAAGGGTTTAAAACCTTAGGGGCCTCTTTAGATGAATGTTTTTCTTTTCTTTTTATGTGAGGACGTAGTGAGATAAAAGAGGACTGTATAGAAAAATGAAAAAAGAAGACATAAAATTCATGGACCATACTATATCACCTACATGCTAGCTAACAAGGACATGAATGTAGTAGATTTAGGTATGATAGGGGTATTGCAAGGTATATTTGAGGAATATATAAGAATGAACAAGAATTCAATGGATCAAATTAGTGTCAAATGTTTTCCTAAAAGATCTCCCACACCCTATTAGGGAATTTAATCATTTCTAAGCATTTTCCACGTCCTATGGGAAAGTTTGAGGAGGCTCCAATAGTTGAGAGTTTAATGAGTACTTATAACTTCTTTCCATGCAATCATGATTAGTTAGAGAACATATAGGGCAAATTGATGAGCTATGCAACAAATTAAGAGAATATAGGGTATTTTGACCTAGTCTTAAGCATCTCCAAGTGTCTAGGAGATATTGAAGGAGTCTTGGCTGATAGATAGGGTCGAGGATAGAAGTTTTATTTTTGGTTACATTGACATCATGTAGGACATCCATAGTCTTATTCTTGGTTACGTTGACATCACAAAAAATTATATAGGATGGAGTATAATGTAGCTCTACCTTTGTCAGTTCCATGTTAAATTTTTATTATATATAGCTTGCTAGTGTAGGAATTCTACGACAAACAATCAT
>VDFB02105785.1:163263771-163298899 GCA_007258455.2 Sequoia sempervirens | reverse complement strand
CTTAACTCCCTTCCTAGGGTTTTTCACCTAGAAAGAGAGAGATTTATAGTACCAAAATGCTGGTGTACATTCAAATAAGGTAATGTGTAATGTTTTTAATGCTAAATGGGGTGATCTAAGTGTTGCTAAACTCTGAAATTGATCAAACATGCATGCAAAATCTAAGAACTAGGACTTTTTTGAAAACACATTATGTAGTGCAAAAGACCTTAAGAATGATCTAAAAATGTAGATAAAGCCAAAAAAAGGAAAGAATGTGAATGATATGCACTTGGAAATGTATTTAAGACTAGAAATATCTCTAAAATTTTGAAATTGTTGATATTTAGGCACAGGGGGACTCATTTTCCAAAATGTGACTCATTCGCCAAGCTTGGCAAATCAGTCCCACTTCTGCTAAAGACTTCCAGAAACCTATTTATGACTGTCGGGGGTTGAAATCTCAAAAAATAAATTTTCAAGCCTATAGATGGGACTCATTTTCCATGGATGGTGACTCATTCCACCTACAGAAATCTAGAAAATCAGAGGAAGATTTTGTAGAGTTAGATTTGTATTTTTGTCTCCTACAGGAACTTCCACTCCTGAATCTGTTAGATCTAGGTCTGAAAGTGACTTTTCCTTGATTATTTGACTTGGATCGATGTATAGATGACTTGAATGACCTAATAATGCAATCTCCAATGATATTCAAGCTTCCAAAGGACCTAAATCTACATACAAACAACACACAAGAAGAGAAATTGTTGATTGTTAGGGAATGGGGGTTCTCCTTGGTCAAACCAATTGATGAAATGAAGGAATGAAGAATGTAAAATGGAATATATTACCTTGCAATGATGGTTGATCTTGGATGTTTGCTGCAACACATGTAAAATCTGTCCTTGAATGCTTTAGATTGCTCACTTGAAGACTTCTAATGGAGAAACCTCAACTTGCTTGACTTGTGATAGAAGATAGATAATGAATTGATAATGAGAGGTGTAATAATGAGATAATATTGATAGATGGATGTTGGTAGAATGTAAAAATGAGGTTAAATATGCTTACTTATAGTCAATTGTTCTAAGTAGTACCCGATTATACTACATCACAGGCCAACATAAAGTGAAAATAAACTTTAAATTTCACTTTTTGCCACTCAAGGGTCAAAATGGGGGCTAGATAGGACTCATTCACCACACATGGCGAATGGGTCCCACCTATATGGGACTCATTCGCCAAGCATGGAAAATGGGTCCCACAGGGACCATTCTGACACCAATGAAGCTAAGGAGATAGGAAATAAGTTTTAGAATGCTATATTGTCGAGTGTTCGATCAATTAAAACCTCGGGATGCACAATATGGGTGAAATAGAACATATTAGTGATTATGTAAATGTTGAATAGGGCTTGGGACACATAAATCAATGTGAAAGTGTAATTAAATGCACTTTACAACACTAAGATTAGGTCCACATAGCCTAGGAATGCTCAAGAAGTAATGGAAATGTGTAAATCACATTACAACACTAGTTTAACATTAAGAACCTTATAGATTGATGAAATAATGTTATTAAATGTGTTTTATAATATTGAACTAGGAAGAAATAGGTTAATTAAGTTTAGAAAACTATGAAATCTTCTAACAAGACTTTACAACACCTTTACAAGATGTTAATAAACACATGTTATTTGATTTGCAAGGGTCCAAGACCTAGTGTGGACACATAAAAATGCCTCACAACACTAGATTAGAGCCTCATTAAGTCTAATTATTATGAATTAATCCCATTTCAAGTAAAGGGTACAATTTTTTACTTTTAGAATACTTTCTTGTCTGATT
The DNA here is from genome assembly GCA_007258455.2 of Sequoia sempervirens. NCBI lineage: Eukaryota > Viridiplantae > Streptophyta > Pinopsida > Cupressales > Cupressaceae > Sequoia > Sequoia sempervirens. The sequence continues at coordinate 163,297,073 of VDFB02105785.1, read as the reverse complement.
TGGAGTCCTTTATCATTTATCTAGTCTTACATTCATTTTGCATTTGGATTTGCATTAGTTTGTATGCTAGGTTTTCAAACTTGCATTCATAAAGAAATTGCATTTAGGTTGATTTTTTGCATCTAAATTCATTTAGATTTTTTGTAAATCTACATTTTTCATTTTGTTCTGCATCATGGCTCTCAGAACACATCAAAATCCCTCAATTTTTTAAAAATTTTTTGAAAAAAGTCCATATTGGGAATCATTCGCCACCTTGGGTGAATTAGTCCCTTTTGACCCCTGAAACAACATTTTTTCTCAACCCTACCACATTGGTAGGCTAGTGAGTGAGACCCCAATGCAGTAGGGTTGAGATGGTAGGGGTAGCATATGCCTCATAGAAATGAGGTCTCACGATGATGTACGCTACCCATAGAAAAGGGGCCTCACAGTGATATAAGCGTACATCACCGTGAGACCCCATTTCTATGAGGCATACACTGCCCCTACCTTCTCAATCCTACCGCATTGGCAGGGTAGTGAGGTGAGACCCCATTTCTATGAGGCATACACTGCCCCTACTTTATCAACCCTACCGCATTGGAAAGCTAGTAAGTGAGCTAGCTTGCTAATGCTCCAATAGCCTTCCAATGTGGTAGGGTTGAGAAGGTAGCAGAAGCGTATGCATCATAGAAATGGGGTCTCACGGTTACCATGAGACCCCATTTCTATGAGGCATACATTGTCCCTACCTTCTCAACCCTACCCATGAGACCACATTTCTATGATGCATAAGCTTCCCCTACCTTCTCAACCCTACGACATTGGCAAGCTAGTGAGTGGGCTAGCTTGCCAATGCTCCACTATTTTTCCAATGCAGTAGGGTTGTGATGCAGAGCAGGGAGGAAAACCTCAAAACAACACAATTAAAACAAAATCCAACAATTCTTCAATTCATAAAACCCCAACTTGACCTTATTTCATCATACCTTCAAGTTTCTCTTGTAGCATTGCAAACAAAGAATTTTCTTCACAAGTTCCAAAAGAAATTTCAAACCCACAAAAGAAAGGGCATTTGAGGTACCCATTAAGGTATATTTTATCATATCCTAAAATCTCCTAGGGTCACTTTGGACCATCAACCCAAAATCACTACTGCTACACTGCCCCAAGGCCAAATTAGGCCACTTTTGCAAAAGAACTATTATGTAACCTCCATCCCAATCACAAAAATTCATTCCTAGACCTCAACCAGACCCCAAATACATTAAATCAATAAATTTTAACCATAGAAGGGTATGTGCAGGATCATCATGGAAAAAATAGGCCCTTAAGTGACAAAAAATTTAGAAAAATTAGAGTTAGGGAACTTGACATAAAAATTTGAATAAGTTATCTATATTCTTTCAAAAATATGTAAGAATAGAATATGTAGAAAATTGAATGTAGTTTCTAAACTACTATGTTTGTTTAAAAAAAAATCTATTTGGTGAAAATTTGAAATTTCAATGAGGTACTTAAATTTCAAGGGAAAAATAAGAAGTAGGTGTCTGCGACCACCCTAACCACAATAAAATAATAATATTTTTTTATAATATTTTAGATAAAAGTATAGGACTCATGTCCCAATGTGATGCATATTCTTTTATAATATTTTTCCAAGAAAATAATTAATTATGAATTTTTATTACAACTTTTAAAAAATATAAAAACTCGTATGTCTAACCACCTTATCTTGGTCAAAACTTTATAAAATTCAACTTTTTTATTTTTTTAATCCTATAGTATGTGAAGCATAGAATGTGATGTATGTTTTGGATTCAAAAAATATGATACCATTTGAAAGCTATAGATGTTTTTGAATCAACCTAGATCAATTAGGACTTTAGTCGTAATTCAAATAGAAAATCAATAATAATTACTTATTAAATTCAAAGGCATAATTTATATTGGTGTAAAGCTGAGAACCTCCTTTAAAAACCATTTTCATTTCATCAATTTTGGGTCAAAGAAAATTCGTCAGCCACATACCCATCATATTGCCATGTTTTGGCCCATCATGATCCTACACATACCCAAAAATTCCTGCCAAGTCCACAAACCACTAAACCCTTTTTTTAGGCCTATTAGGCTTGCACAATGAGGGTTTATAGAAACTCTATTCCCCAAACCTCCAACCACTTTCCAAACACTTCAAACAAATCATTTAAGGTCTTCCTGTGCTATTCCAACCATCTCCCATCCTTTAACACTAAAATACGTTACAAAAGATTGGTCTCAAGCAAAAAGGTGTGATTTGGTTATTCAAAAGATTCCAACGTATTAGTTTATGTCTATGTTTCGTGACAATATAGTGTATGAGTATGCAAGGCATACCCATAGAGCCCAATGGATGGACACACAATTCAAGATATGCAAGGACACCTTTCTAGTTGGAAGTTGTTGATGACAAAAATTGGCAAGGTAACAACCCTTTGTGTGAAACTCAGTTTATGGGGGACTTATTGCGCTAAATTGAGTGACCTCTAAATTTTTAAAGAAGTTGACTTCTTTTGTAATTGGGGTTTTGGAATGGGAAATAGAAGTAGATATAAAAATAAAGACTCTCACTAGGGTGATGTGCCAAAATTTAGATAAAAAGTGCGATAAACCTATCTTTTGGATATGATCTAAGGGCCCGCTTAGTAATTTACCATGTCCTAAAATAGCATAATTTAAGGATTGCAGCATGAATAGCTCATTCAATGACATCAAATAATTATCACACCCATTTATTGAAAAGAAGAGTCAAAAGACATGATCTAAACCAATAAACTTAGATTCAAATTATAGAGGTATGGTAAATAAACCATTTAAACAATAATGGCACAGCGTAATGTTTATCAATAGCATAAGAAAATAGAGAGGTCGAAAAATGGCACAGTCTGTGGGTTCTTATCATAATCTAAACAATAAAAAGCCTGGTGTCTTTCCAAAAATCCTGTAATTCTTAAACTAGTGGAACCTAAAGAACATGTAGCATGTAATCTTCAAACTCATAACCTACAACCTATAACAAAGAGGAGTATTTATAATGAGCCTTCCACTGCCTGGCGAGCAACAACCAAAAATATTTTGAATCCTGAGCAATGATGTCGAGGAAATTATTCCCCTCAGCCATTGTAATAGAAAATATTCTAGCCATAGCATTTATTCACCCTCCATTCAGGTGCATCCCCTGCGAATCATGGCAGTGGTCCCAAAAAAGTCTCTTATAGACAAGTGTCTCCTATTTGGATAGGAAGTTAGAACACATGGTGGCATATCGCACCCCATTGTTCACTTCATTCCTTGCATTGAAGAATCATGCGATGAAGAGACGTGTGGCAGCATTTCGATGCCCATGGCCGATTTCCCCTTCCTTCATTAAAAACTTGCACTGAGATGACACATAGCAAAATGTCTACTATAGATGTTGCCTATGAGGCCCAAAAAATCTATATGTGAATGGGAGCTACATGGCACACAGGTGGGGATTGATGAGGAAGTGAAAGGAAGCAATCAAAATAACCCATGATGAAGACACGTGGGAGCATTTTAGGGATCGATAGAAGAGCAAAGAGAAAATTCCTTAAGAGAGTGATGAGTGGAAACATGGCAGAGGCCATGGTGACAATAAAAAAGGGGTCGATGATATTCAATTGAAAGCATGGGCCGATACTTACACAAAAATAAAATCTGAAGGGAGCATGGTGAATTTCGTATTTACAGCTTTTGGTGACTATCAAGGTCGTTTCACTTAGAGGAATGAGGAACCCAAAAATTTCTCTAGTTCGTATACCAGAGTACCATCCATTGGAAATGGAATTAGAACCTAGAAAGGGCTTCCTACAACGGTGTCTAGTCATCTTTGGATGGTCTCTCTATATTGCACAAATTTTCCTGCGCTCCACCTAGGTCAAGTGTTTCCTTAAAAGGCAGTACTTCAAGTAAATCATCCCCCGCCTCGCAATGGAAAAGTAGTTGCACAAGAGGATGAATAACATATTCAATTTCTATTACAGTAGGAGGATGGCCAAAACCTAGAAAGCATTTGGGTCTTGCTCTTTTTCTTCAATTCTTTATGTAATCTTCTCAGTTGTGGCGATTGACCCATCTTCAAGAAATGGGGATGGAAAACCCATCTCCCTTAGCTGGGATAAATTTTCCCACATGTTGTCTAGTGCTTGGTTCAAAGTAGCTATGGTGGCTTTAGTTCATTGGAAGGCGAAGTGGAATGGATGAACTTTTTTGTCATCTGGGCAGCAATATCTTGATCTTCGATCCCTACTTTGGCTAGGTCTTCATCAAAGACTGAATATAGCTTGCTAAGCAGACTCTTTGCTTTAGGAACCTTCTCTAAGATGAACCGTAAGAATTTTTTGATTGTTTTGTGAACCTCCTGGCTCAATTTTTTTTCCTTTGAGATTAACCAGAGCATTGGTTGCAGTGTTAGGTAGAAGGCTTTAACCTTTTCCCAATAAGAAATATATAGTTTCCGAGCTAATGGGATGAGTTTCGGGCTGTGGAGTGGAGGTTTGGAGAGAGCTCTTCAAAAGTGCGATCTCCACATCCTTTGAGTCAATAACTTCTATTAATTTTTTATTTCTATTTTTTGCGGGTGTAAGTTGCTCCCCGAAGCTACTTATCTCTTTATACTAGTTCTCCTTGGCTCGATAGTGATTAGCCAATTTTGTGTCAAGAAAGCACTTTGTCTCTTAGAGTTCCTTTTCTAACTGGGAATTTTGGCCTTCAAACTCTATATAATTCTTTTCTAATTCCTGCTCATATAGAGTGTGTTGTGCTACTAACTCTTTATCCTTTTGTTGCAAATTTGCTTCGTCAAGGTCAATTGGCTCTGACATTTCTAGTTCCTTGTTTGTACCTCATTGAGCAGTGTGGGGTCAATGGACTAGGACTTATTGAGTTTCTCCTCGAGTTTTCTCCAATCTGACTCTTCTGTCTACACCTTCTTAGACAAGAATGCAACTTTTGCTTCTAGTGATTTCTAGTTCGTTTCTAGGAAACTGACCCTTTCCTTCACAAGCTTTAGTTGTTCCTCCTTTTTCTTTAATTGACGGCTAGACTTTAGGAAGTCAGTCTTCACTACCCATTGCATTTCCTCCATGAGTTTTACCTTGTCCAGTGGTCGGGCTATGGCCAGATCAACCCCCATGGCATACATATTGTAATCATTTGGCAGCATCTCTCCCCGTGCTTTAACAACATTCGAGTACATGGTGGAAAAACTCAAAATTATTTTTTCTTGATTATAAACTGTATACACATTAGACTCCCCCTCATTTTTATCATCCTTCGCTTTTCACTTTTGGATCCTGAGGGCTCACATTTGCTTTGTGGTTTCTCCCTGGGATATGAATTCGGATGGCGACTGAACTAGTTTGCTAGTAGTAGGTGCACTAGGAGGCAAGGAAAAAGGAAATACAAGTGTAGAAGGCCCCTACATTTTCCTTTGTGGAAGATTGATAGTTTTTAGGGAGAAAAAGGGAACCTTCCATAGTTCACTTTGTGAACCGGTGGAAGGGCTCGTCAATTGCTGCGGTGATGGGGTAGTCATAATCGAGTCTATTTGCTAGGCATACTGGGTCAGACCTGAGGTAGCAAAGCCAAATGGCGGCCGAGCTTTTAGAAAGAGAGGTGAGGAGAGATTGAACAATGGTGGCTAGTGTTAAGGTTCATGGAGGTGTTAAAATAGATGGCCTAGTTTGGTTGAATTGAGAGAAACCTCTCACAAACGTTGTGGTAGGGGAAAAGAAGGTAGGGCTGACACTTGATGTAAGGAGCACTATGGACATGGAAGAGGATACCAAAGATTAGGAAGTAAGAAAAGTGGAAGCGAATATTACCTTTTGACTGGACGTGGGTGGTGCTTCGCTTATCGTTGGCTGCTTCGTTACTTCAAACTTTGGGCTTGCTGTAGGTACTTGACTTGTGGTAGCTTTTTGTTATCCTTCTCTCAAAATAGCTTTCATGCGCTATCATTTAGCGGGCAGGGAGTCTTTGATATCCACAATTTCTATAGTTTTTGGTTGTTGTTGTTGGGGAACTCTTATTGTTTTTGAGGCCCAAGTGAGTTTCTATGAGGCTTGTGACATATTCAGTCACACATTCGAAGTGACATAGGCCAAAAATCTTATAGACTTCCTCCTTTGTTGGGGGAAGGACGTTGATGTCTCATCTTCTTCTTTTTCCTACTCCTCTCCTTCATCAAGGTCGTTACCTCTGCTAACACTTGAGTCAGAAATAGGGTGCTCATCATCCCAAAGCTTGTCAAACTATTTATCTTCCTTTACACTTTCAGAAGGTGCCTCAAGCCATTTTTTTTCTTTGCGATATATCCAGAAGGCTGTGATCTTTTCATTAGTCCATTATTCTTCATTCCTCAGCTTATTGTACAGAGCCTTCCCCATTTTATGGTTCTCATCATAATCCACCACAATGAAATAGAACCTATTCCATGGGGGCCTACTGTCTTCTATAGGGATATGAATCAGGTCAACCAACAATTCATCTTCATCCTCTAGCAGGTTGCACCTCTTCTCCTAGTAAGGCCGAGGGTTGTGAGTTACTTTAAGATGCTCATATCACAGATCATTGAAAGGGTTGTAATCCCACTTGTCATGGATCATTACCAACCCTAAATGGGCCAACTTATCCTACAATAGTGGGTGTATCTACTTCTTTTTCATGGCCACTATTTTGAAGCTTTGCAGAAAGGTGAAGAATCCCTTCTTCTTGACCTTTTTTCCACTACAAAAAGTGATATCAATAATGCACACTTGTTGAAACAATTCAAGGGCCAGCAGCTGATTTGTAACACATGTTGGAAGGTAGAAAGGTTCCTCAGTGAAGCCTCGCATTTAGATGAATGCAAAATTCACTCCAAAAAACTAGTCACATCTAGGGGTGAAATTATGCATATACTCTATTTGAGTCAAGGTGAGCTGATTAATACCCTCCTCTCCTTGCAATTCTTGCAAAATCAAACACAAGAAATAATCCAAAAATGTGTAATAATCAAAAGTAGAAGAGAGGAGAGGGGTTCAGACATAAACTGGTTTTTTCCTCTTTTCGTCAAAGATAGACAACTATATCAAAGAAATCCAAGTTTTGATACAAAAACATATGAGCAAGATAAGAGAGAAATATGAACTTCCATTCAACTTGGTACTTGTTAATTTTCTCTATCATTTCCTTTTCAAGGTGCTTTGCAAAATCATACCGGAAGTAATATTTTTGCCTATGGAATTGGAAACCCAAGCCTAACTAAAAGGTCTGCACCTCTTGGTCAATGTCCAGACTGAAAGCAAATGCCATCATTGAAAAGACATCTTGTAGGTCTTCTTTGAAAGCATTGTGTGGTGCAGGAATTCTTGGCAGCTTCTCTCTTTCTGCTTCAATCCTTTGGATTTCTTCGCTATAAAATTTCAGAGCCTTATTCCTGGTGCTCCATATATGATCCCCCTATTTAGGGGTGATTGTCTCCACTTCCATCCCTCTTTGCATAGGATATGAAATACACAACATATTCTAGATGGCAGTCGAGCTAATGTTAACTGACAAAGTTTGACCCTCAATAGTTTTGGTACTTGGGTTGAAAAGCTTAATGGCCATGTCGACTAACTCTAGATAGTAGTGCATAGATGGGACCATATATTGAGGAATCTCATTGAACCATACCTTTTCTACAACTGACATTTCCCATTTGGACACCTTCATTCTTTTGCAGGTCGCTTTTGTCAATCCTTTAGGGTTCTTTGGAAGAAAGGGATCATGAACGTTATCCCAATCTTCCTAAATTAAGTTCTGGTCTTTGTAGTTTTTTTGCTTGTCCAACTCCTTTGTGTTTTCCCATCTTGGATTTTTAGGAATACCTGGTATAGCATAAGAAATATTCTCAAAGAGATTAACTGTTGGTGCTCCTTAATGAGCTTTAGCTAAGCTTTGCGCTGCCACTTGCCTAACTTCTTGGCTTGAACTTTCTACCATTGTTAATTTACGGGAAGCTTTTTGCTTTAGCTTGAGTTTTTCTACAACTTTACTTCAGCTCTGGCTATGCGCTAGTAAATGCTTTTTATTTTGGTAGCATATTTGAAAAGACCCTTTAAGTTCCTAAAAATTTCACATGCAATACTTAGCTATTTTCTCTCAACGTGTTAGACAAGAATTACCCTTTTTGCATTTAATTTGGCATGTATTTCCAACCCTTTGGCTTGTACGAGATGCATTACTTTCCATTTTTATTTGACAAGAATTCATAAATATAATTAACTTGAGTCGATGCCTTGCTAGTAGCTTAAGCATTCGTATGTGTTGGCAATTAATATCCCAAAAGGAATGATTAAACCAAAGATACGATCAATATAAAAAAAGATATGAGCTCTACCTAGAAATAAGCAAAACACCTGGAGAATGACACCTCAATCCTTGGCCATGCATAACACCACCAATTACTGCCACCAGCTTAGGCTAATTAATTAGCCCTTATTATTTTTGGATGCAACAAGTTGTACTTAGCAGACACAACTGGGTGGGAAATTCGAGCAAGTATGGGAATGATTTTCAAGTTGGTACTCGATTAACATCACTTTTATGGTAAGGAAAGTACCATGCATTTCCTCACATTTTCTATAAATAGGCATCTAATCAGTAGCGAAATAACACTTAGCAATTAGAGAAAATTTGGTATTAGGTAATTGGTTTAGCAGTTTAGTATTTGCAGTGTGTAGCGTTCTCATAGGCTATAATTAGATGCTTTGCAGGGATAGTTTTAAGGTATTTGTAGAGATTCTGACAGCATGAATACCCCAATTAGGCTAATGTCACATAAGTCTCAAACTGCCTTCTTAGGTGAGATTTCTACCAGGTGCTTAAAAAGGATGATGAAGAACAAGCACTCACTATCAATCATATCCATAAAATGGGTCTTGGGACAGGACTTCCTTGAGTATGAGGACAAGTATACAGTTAACATTGACGTGTACTCACATTTCATTGCCTCCATGCTAGATATAGAAGTTCCTAAGCCATTGATTTTGCATCTGGTGAAGTAGATTTTCCCCAAGAAATACCTGAACGGCCTCGAGGAGGTTGTTGCAAACACTGCACATGGTGGGGGAATTTCGACAACAAGCGACCTTCAAAGGTTTATAGAAGAGGACGCGGTTGTGTCGTGGCTGCCATTTCTGAGTGGCTTTCACCTCCAAACGCAAGTTGAGCACCACCAGAGGGTAACTCGAGCCTTCAATTTCCTATTCTACATGTACAACATGGTGTCATTCTACGAAATCGACTGGTACACAAACTTCAGGAACTTGGTGTTCCCTATGCCTACCTTTGCTCCCTTGGATGATATTGTTGCTACTGATAATGCCCCTATTGATGAGGATATTGTGGAAACTATCATCGATGTGTCCATTACTATTGCCCATGCTATGAACTAAAGACTTTTGTTTTTTCCTTTTTCTTTCTAAAAAAATAATAGCAATTAGTCTATTTTTTGTATAGGGTATGTACAGGTAAATGATGGGCCAAAAAGTGGCAATGATAAAAAAAACACATCTTTCATCGATTGAAAAAATGTGAAAAGATAAATTTGATTGTTTCTAGGCTCGGGTGTCACCATACCTAACACCAAACCTATTTTTACAAATCGAATATCCGATTTGTAAAATGCATATATTAAAAACTTATGTCGCTTTTTGAAGTCATTCGGTTGAGAAGAACCCGTGGGCGCACTGTGCATCCATTCTTCGCATAATAGATATATGATATAGGCTAATTCTATTTGGAAAGGTAAGTTTTTTTATTTTTATTTGATTTCATTTAGTTTTTATTTAGATTTGAATAATTTTATATGGTTTTTTCTTGATTTTTTTAAAAAATAGGGTTTTTGATTGAGTTTTTGTGAAAGAATTGAGTTTAGAATAGATTTTGATAAAAAAATGAATGTTTTTTGTGGATTTTTTTTCACAATAGGGTTTTTGATTGAATTTTTATGAAAAAATTGAATTGAGAATGGATTTTGATAAAAAAATGAATGTTTTTTGTGGATTTTTTTTCAAAATAGGGTTTTTGATTGAATTTTTATGAAACAATTGAGTTCAAAATAGATTTTGTTAAAAAAATGAATGTTTTTAATGGATTTTGATTTAAAAATAGTGTTTCATTTATATTGTCTAATTTTAGATTAATTATTTTGTAACTTTAATTAGGCATTATGGCTGCTAAGAATGAAAATGCACAAATTCCACCAGTTGAAAATGAAAAATCCACCAACTAAGAATCAAAATGCAAAAATGCCAAATGCTCCACCACCTCCGCAGCCATCAATTGAATAGTTAATTCATGAAAAATTGGAGCAATTGAGGGGAATTTGTGATGTTTATAGGAAAATCCCTCGATTATCCCATATGTCAACAACATTGATAGGAATAATTACAAATGTAGAAACCCTCTCCACCCAACATAATGCATTTCATTCGTGGTGAGAAACCATGAGGCAATATTATGCATGTGGAATGTGTTATGATGATGTGAAAGATCTACAAATAACAAAAGCCCAAATAGCCTCTTTATTTATTAACCCCAGCACTGGTTTGCCAGTTAATGTTAACAAGCCAAAACTTTCTATAAAATGGTGCACGCATAGGGGCATAGTAGATAACTTTTGGGATCATTGGTGTATGTTTTTTGATAAACCACCCAACAATAATCTTGATGTACCTTTTTACTTTATTAAAAAATTATATGTTGAGTTTTTGTTAGGGCATCATGTCAATTACTTTGACATTAAACCCTTCCAGGGCATTGGTAGAGGTATGCCTCAGGATAGGCCAAGGGTAGCTAGAGTAGTTAGGCACCCACATGTTCCCTGTCCTCCCCTTCCTCTGCCACCTCCAGTACAACATCGAGATATTATAGAGGATGCATCCACATGAACCATTCAGGCCATTCACTCTTTGAGTGGTCTTTTGGTTTCTCATGCTTCTTCAGTAGCTCAACCACAGTCTGGTGATCTTGGTGATGGATCCAATTCTATTGCATCATCCTCCTCGGGTCCACATATATGTGTGCCATATATTTGAAATGCATTCCAGCAAATATGTTTGGGTCCTATTGTATAGACCCCTAAGCATCCATTAGATACTTCTGATTATGACATCCAGGATGTGGAGATTATAGCAGATCACACATAGGGGAGTGTAGCACACCCTACAGAGTCCTCTCCTACTAGAGAGGTGGACATTGGAGTAGTTACACAGGTAACATTTAAGGTGTGAATTCATAACTTGCATTTTTTTTTAAATGAATATTAATAAGAGATAGTATCAAGTACTAATATTTATTTACATGGTCTATTTAACAGTTAATGTCTGAGGAGGAGCTCACACAGGTGACTAATAGCACCCTTAGGACCATTTCATTTGGCCTCAACATGCACACAGTATGTATTTTCTCACTCACTCATTTACATTTTTTTACTATATATTTGCTTGTCATTTAAATTGTCAATAATGAAATTATATATTAACTTATATGTTTATCTTACTCTCTGCTTGTAGCAAACACCTAGTGCGAGTGAGGTACAACACTCTCTAGACTATGGAGGCACAGTGTTGGATAAGGGAAAGGTAATTGAACTCAAATTTTATTGAATTAAAATTTATAAGATCTTTTATTGATTATGCATACATTGACATAGATTCGTAGTTTCATATGTACTTGTCATTTTTATGTACAAGCAGTTGTGAGCTATACATCATTGTTGATAAGTGCCACAACACCCAAAGGAGTAGGTATTTGAATGCATGAAGGAGGAGGTGTTGAAACAACTCAAGGAGGAGGTGTTGAGACACCTAAAGGAGATACAAAAAAAGATCAACCTAAAGAGGTATGTGTTTATTTTATTTTTGTCTTGGTAAATATGTTCTTATTACTGACAATTCTATGATAACTTGGATCAATTTCATGTTTTTTTTCACATATATAGATTGACATTAAAAAATTTGGTTTGGTTAGTTCTTTGAGAGGGATATATTCGAGGACTACTAACCCTTCAAAGAGATGTATATTTCAGGTAATCAAGATTTCAATTTTAGAGTTCAATTATAATTCAATGTGTATTGATTTTTATGTTAATTATTCAATTTTAAATTATATAGTATAACTAATCTCAATTGTGGTTTGACTTTTTCTTGTGCAGCTACCTTCAGAGCCAACAAGTCCTTCAAAGATGCTCCATTTTGATGATCCACCAGTAGTTTAGGATGAGATAGACATTTTGGCATGTAAATTTTGAATAGATACCGATATGGCATATACCACATATTGTAAAACTTTGTTTGAGTTGGCATTGATGCCATTTTTGTATATGGACATACACTTGATTATTGGATAATTTGAAATATATAGAAGTTGACAATCAAAATTTAGTTTCCTCCTCATGTTCATGATTAAACTCTTTGAAGCAATGGTTAAATATCAATGTACAATAGCATAAAAAGAATGGTTAAATATTATGTAGTTTATATTCATATTGCTGATTACATTGCATTGCACATCTTTCAAACTCAAAGCATTATTTCACATTGCATAAGTAACAACTAGATACTCATATGATTAACCCTACACCATCTGATTTTCTTCTTTGTCAACTTTCCCATGCCTTAGTAAATTTGGTGGTCCATTTGTAACCATCAATTTTTTTATATAACATAAATTCACCTTTTTCAAAAAATTAATATGGCTAGACTCCCATATGAATACTAATAATATATCATATGACCATTCTTCATATACTTACTGGCACTTTGTGTCTTCTTAGATGAGCCAAAAGTTGTTGCCCAACTACCTCTACCTTCATCAATGTTCCATATTTTAATCATTCCATCCCAAGATGTTGTGACCATTTGTTGACTAGAAGATTCAATTATTTGCAGGCATGAAATGACATCATCATGCACTTTGACCTAGAAATTTAGGAAAAGAATACTATTAAAAGTTGTGAGCTCTGTGAAAAATAGATGTTTATCTGACTACAACACCATCTAAATATGGATTCTTTTAGAAAATAAAAAGCAAGACATAACTTTTAAACAAATAATTTAATCACAATGTATTTTTCACAAAGAAAATTTGTATAAACCGCTTCTCCATAATGGCTAGTATAGAAAATAATTGCATTGGTAGAACAAAACTCCAAAACATTTCTGATTTCCTTGATTAATTGAATCTTAAGTAGAATCCCCACAATAATTATGTTTTACATAAACCGATAGGAAAACAACATTGCTTGGAAAGTGCATCTCTAATATTTTATGTTCCTTGTACAATAATTTAAATACATTTGAAGAAGCTATATGAAAATATAGCTTCTTAAATTCTTCTTTAATTTGAAGGTTAGTTTTGATAGTGAGTAATTTATTTCATAGATGGATTTTAGCTTTTGCTTGATTGTTGTGCACTGTACTTTCTTCTATAAATAAAATGAGACATGCTAATGCACATTTTCACTATAATTTCTCTATTTTCTTCCTCAACATATCTCTCTCTTGGGCTTTGATACAACCCTGTCAGGGCCTGTCCTAATCACATTTAGCCCAAATCAAAAAGAAAATTTCATGCATTGCTTCTCCCTACACTAGCAGACCCTGGCTGGAGGTTTTATTTGATATTGTCAACAAACATACATCTGGTTGTCTGAATGAATGGGGGAGTTACAACCTTCCCAATCAAGAGGTCATGACTTGTCATAACTGATTAAAGCAATTCAAGACTTATGTCATAGGATGAGAACATTTGACCATAGGCTCAATGATAAATGCAATGATCCTTAACTAAATTATTCATACAAATTTCTTAGATTTGGAATAATTCAATGAAAATCAGCCAAAATATTTAAACAAGATATTTAGATCTAAAACATTCACATATGATAAATAGATCTACACATATAAGTTGGTTGGAATAGAGTATTTAATTCAAATAACTCACTTCATGATTACATTTTTTTTGCTTTAATTGTTTTCTCATAACCAAGATTACAATGATAAAAAAAAAATGGAAAAATATTGCGATGCTGAAATCCACTATGCTTGGCGTATAGATGCCAACCTTTATGTGAAATTTCCCTCAAAAATCTAAACAAGTTTCATCCTCCAAACTCTAGGAAACCAATAGGGTTTCATCAAAAAATCTCCATAACCTAAGGGTTTTTGTCCTTAGATTCAACAAGTGAACACAAGTGTCCGACTTTGCAATTTTGGATTTGTTGAGATGATGTCCAAATATTATCCAAACTAATGAAGTTTTATTCCTTATATAGAGGTTGAAGGCCTAACATGGGTCTATTTCTTGCCATTTTCTCACATTCAAATTTGGGCTCATTAACTGCATTCTTGGTTAGTTGTGGTCATGGGTGGAGTCCATTCAAATGGTGAGGTTTTGTGAAAGTGCATGCTTGAGTGTGGAGATCTAGGGAAATGATTGCTTTAAGTTCAAGCAAATAATTATCCCAAGGTCCAACATCAAGGGTTCAGGTGATGGGATTCTTGGGTGTTAGGACATAAGACAATGGGGATCTAGGGGTTTGAGGATTAGGATACCCCATTGGCTCTTTTACAAATGTAAGACATCATCAAAAGTCCCAAAGATCCAAAGAGGAATGTAGGGTTTGGGAAGTGGTGGTCAAGGTATTAGGGTGTTATGCGAATGGAAAGGAAAAATTTCAAAGGCCCACAAGAGAAGGGAGTGGGAGGTGGAGGCACAAGGAATGAAAGAAATGCATGATAGTATTAGAGAGTCTAAAATCCCACCCAAAGTAGGAAAGTGACCCATCTTTTAAACTCAAAGCATTATTTTGTATCATTGTTACATTGGTCTTGAGAGTGGTAGCTTAATATAGGTGTTTGAAGTGATTGAGAGGTCGGTTTTAGGGTAGTTAAGGTGTTTGAAGTTATTTAGAGGTCACTTTTAGGGTGGAAGGCTTAAATATCCATTTTAAATGCACAAAAAAGAATGAAATTACTTCAAACCAAGTTGTGAAGAAGTTAACTATGTTGCCCACTAGTTTTCCTTAAGAGTTCAAAGTGCTAAAAGACAACAATCTTTGAAGGTCTATTTCTCAGAGACCGTGATGCTTACAGACTCTCCATCCAAGGCTATGGGATCGTGTTGGGACCATCTGCAAAACCCTCTCTCGGTTTTTGCTATCTCGGAGGCATTTTCTTGTGGTGATGACTTTTTAGTGGAGGGAAAAGTTGCTAGATGCAAGCAATGTAAAGTTGCAAAGTGGTGCAACTTTCACTCCGCAGCTCATACAACCAAACAGACTGTTCCAACATGTCTGAATGGGTACATTTACGCTAGGGATGGTCCTCTCTTGCACCCAAATACACTAAATCACTCTAAGCTACATTGGACCGGCAATTTCCCTTAAGAGTCCAAAGTGCTAAAAGGCAGCAATCTTTGAAGGTCTATTTCTCAAAGACCGTGATGCTTACAGAATATTCGTCCAAGGATATGCGATCATGTTGTGACCATCTACAAAAACCTCTCAGTTTTTTCTATCTCGGAGGCGTTTTCCTGTGGTGGTGACTTTTCAGTGGAGGGAAAAGTTGCCAAATGCAAGTAGTGTAAAGTTGCAAAATGGTGCAACTTTCATTCCGCAACTCGTACGACCAAACAGACTGTTCCAACACATCTGGATGGGTACATTTACACTAGGGATGTTCCTCTCTTGCACCCAAATATGCCGAATCACTCCGAGCTACATTGGACTGGGGATTTCCCTTAAGAGTCCAAAGTGCTAAAAGGCAACAATCTTTGAAGGTCTATTTCTTAGAGACCATGATGCTTACAAACTCTTCATCCGAGGCTATGGGATTGTTTTGTGACCATCTACAAAAACTTCTCTCAGTTTTTTCTATTTCGGAGGTGTTTTCCTATGGTGGTGACTTTTCAGTGGAGGGAAAAGTTGCCAGATGCAAGCAGTGTAAAGTTGCAAAGTGGTGCAACTTTCATTCCACAACTTGTACGACCAAACAGACTATTCCAACACATCTGGATGGGTACGTTTATGCTAGGGATAGTCCTCTCTTGCACCCAAATACACCGAATCACTCTGAGCTACATTGGACCGGCAATTTCCCTTAAGAGTCCAAAGTGCTAAAAGGTAGCAATCTCTAAAGGTCTATTTCTCAGAGACTGTGATGCTTACAGACTCTCTGTCTAAGGCTATGGGATCATGTTAGGACCATCTACAAAAACCTCTCTCAGTTTTTGCTATCTTGGAGGTGTTTTCCTGTAGTGGTGACTTTTCAATGGAAGGAAAAGTTGTTAGATGCAAGCAGTGTAAAGTTGCAAAGTGGTGCAACTTTCATTTCGCAACTCGTACGACCAAATAGACTGTTCCAACACGTTTGGATGGGTATGTTTACGCTAGGGATGGTTCTCTCTTGCACCCAAATACGTCGAATCACTCCGAGCTACATTAGACAGGCAATTTCCCTTAAGAGTCCAAAGTGCTAAAAGAAAGCAATCTTTGAAGGTCTATTTCTCGGAGACCATGATGCTTACAGACTCTCTTTCTGAGACTATGGGATTGTGTTGGGACCATCTACAAAAACCTCTATCGGTTTTTTCTATCTCAGAGGCGTTTTCCTATGGTGGTGACTTTTCAGTGGAGGGAAAAGTTGTCAGATGCAAGTAGTGTAAAGTTGTAAAGTGGTGCAACTTTCATTCCACAGCTCATTCGACCAAATGGACTATTCCAACACATTTGGATGGGTATGTTTATGCTAGGTATGGTTCTATCTTGCACCCAAATATGCTGAATCACTCCAAGCTACATTGGACCAAGTCAAATTAGGTGAAAATTTGATGCAGACACAAGGGCACAATCACAAACTCTTTGCAACTTGCCTATTTGAGGCATCTAACAAGATTATTTAGACCTCTTTGGACAGTCCAAAACTCCCTTAAAACTTGACAAGCAACTAAATACACATTTCCCTCTTTAACCCCCTTAAACCCTTGTAATAGTGAGAAACTAGTTTTTGTCCAATTACTCCACAATTTTCCAAAACACTAGATGAACACAACTGATTCAAACACCCATATCCAAGTTTCACAACATATATGAGAAACAACATAGACTCCTTTGGACTAGCGTTGACTTCCTATACATTCACCCTTGAACAGGCTACTCAATTAGCCCAAAAATGCAAAGAAACATACCTTCAAACACCACACAGACCCCTAAAACCTTGGGGAAGAAAATAAATTGCTAAGAAAACAAAGATTCTACAATTGGATTCCATTTGTATGGACCTATAACCATCAAATAAAAAAACCCTTATTTTTAGAGTAATTCTTGAGGGTTTATTGGATGTAGTACTTCCACAACCTTTCAGACTTTTCCACCACCTTAGAAACCTTTATTTAGGCCCCAATATGCTTATAAAATAAAGAAACTTCTGGTATCTCAAATATTTTTGCAAACCCTAGGGTAAAAACTTTATTTTGAAGTGAAAAAAACCACCATTTTTGGACCTTTAACTCTTCATTTTATTTCAAAACCCAGTTCTCCACACCTTCCACTCTTGAAATAATGTCAAGATATGTAATAATGTTTCTATATAAAGTTTTTATACAAAGCAATGGGAAGATAAAACCATGTAAGTGGTTTCCCCAAACTAATTGCCACCAAAACCATTCTTGATAGTTTAAAACCACGAACCACCCCAACATGTAATTATGATAGCACTCAAGATAGCCCTCCACCATGAGCATATCAACTAAGTAGGAACCCATAACATTATGGAAAGATGATCCACTTCTCCCAATGTAACTCCCAAGCATTACATGTGAGAGATGTTCAATTTCATTGATGGCAACAATTTTGTGACTCCCATTGATGACCTTCTTTATTCAATGCCATTACAACAATATCCAAAGCATTCCAAAGAATACTAATGAAAAAATATTTCCCTCAACACCTCATGATCATTCAAGTACTCATTCTAACAATACAAGAGATTTACACTTCAAATTGCAAGTGAATATAATTTACTATATCTTAACATAAAAAATGCAAAACGTAATAGAAAAATGTATCAATGAGGTACAAGGATGTATAAAATCCAATAAATCAAAACAATCAACCTAACATAATTAAGGGTTGATAGGGGTATTGGATAATTAAGGGTTGATAAGGGTATGAATGTTTATCTTTGCATCTACTCTTGAATATCTAGGGACTTGGTGGTATTTAGAAATTTGTTACTCATTTTTATTGCATTGAATCAAAATGTCTCACTATTAATTGCTCCAATGCTATAAGATAAATGAATTTTTCATGTTTATAATGAATATATTGTATGTTATTAATGCTAGCGTATATCATCAAATTATGCCAAACATGTGTTTAGTCAACTCAAAGTGGGTGAATGACACCACTTAGCAAAAATTTTGAATTTTGAATTTTCAAATGAAAGGGAATAGGTTTGTGACTATGAGGTCACCCTTATGAATTAAAGAATTGGATTTGAGGAGAAAAAGTTGCAAACCACTATAATTTATTATATGTGTAGACGTCCAATTTGATCACTTCCATATGATCAAATGCATCTCCCTATTCATCTGGTTGCTCATCCCCTCTGGCAATATTAATTAAACCATTTGTTTAATTAATACCCTGCATCTTGCATAAGGATCCTAAAGTATTTAATTTAATACTTTACCCCTCTTCCTCCTCTAAATTCAATAAATATACCCTTTTATTTAATTTAGTCATATTCCCCTTTTAAATTAAAATTCATTTTTAATTCCTCTTTTCTCTCTCATGGTCACATCCTCCAACTTTTGCAAGTTGGTCCCCTAATCCATCTTAATTACTTCATCTTCTTCTAATTAACTAGGGTTAGCATGTGCACACTCTTAATCATCATTAAGGTCACATCCTCCATAACTTCCCACTTGCTTCTAATGAATCATTAGTCCCTCTAACTGAGTACTTGCACAACCTTAATCATTTGATTAGCCTAACCTAATCCTCATCCTATTTATGGCATATGTCCTTGAGTCAACCTTATTAAAGGCTTTCTCCTTTTGGACAAGGCACTCCATTTCCCTATGTGAATTTTTAATTCACATTTAATCCCCCAAGGCACCCAAAAGGAATTTTTAATTCCTTCACTTCTCCCACATGTCCCTTCACTTATTCTTTATTCTTTCCCATCTCCCCATGAGAATATTTGAGGAATTTTAATTCCTCACATATCTTCCTCCACATGGGGACAAGGACCTCCTTTATGAGGAGATCTTGTCCAATCCCAAGGTACTTTGTACCCCCCTCCATGTCATGTCCTTCTCCTTCCACCTCATGTCCACTTCATCTTTTAGGGCTATCTCACATGCCACATGTCAAGATGTGGGGGCTTGTGAGTTCTCAACTCACCTTAGCCCTACATCTTGATATTTGGTGGCCCAATCTTGACCCTCCATTTCCCCTAGGAATTCTCAAAAATCCTATAAATACCCCCTCTTTTCTCTCATTTTAGGGAGATCACTTGTGCTAGCCAAACTCTTGCAAATTTGTTTCTCATCTTATACTTAGCCATTTTCTTGTTTTCATCCACTTGCACTCATCCTCACAACATCACATAGCTTGCATCTACTTGCCATCCAAGGAGCATACACATCGAAGATCGAAGGGCCAACCAAAGGATCGATTTGACGCAAGGTATAAAGTTCCATTTTGTTGCTTTTTATCTTGTATTGTTTCTAACTTAGGCTAATCTTGAGGTGTAGGTTGTTTTGGTGTTTATTTGCACTCTTTTACTTGCTGCTCATTTTCTAACACTCACATTCGACCTATCACATTTCTGGCACGCCCGGTGGGACCCACAAACAGGTCTATTTCTTTCACATTTGCTATTTTTTGCATTTTTCAAGGTCCAGGTTGCAGAGTGGCAGACTTGTCCTGACAGAGTGGTAGATCTGTCCAGTGGTGGCAGACCTGTCCTACTAGAGTGGTGGATTTGTCCTGCTGTGGCGGATTTGTCCTGCAATGGCGGACCTGTCCTAACAGGGTGGCGGATTTGTCCTGCTGTGGCGGATTTGTCCTGCAGTGGCGGACCTGTCCTGATAGGGTGGCGGATTTGTCCTGCTATGGCAGATTTGTCTTGCAGTGGCGGACCTATCCTGACAGGGTGGCAGATTTGTCCTCTGGTGGCAGACTTGTCCTGCTGTGGCAGACCTTCCTGACAAAGTGGCGGACCTGTCCTCCAGAAGGTAAAAATTCCAAGTTTTTTTCAATTATCTTTTGGTAAAATAGGCACATAGTATAATTAAAGGGGGTCAATAAACCTTGTTTGGCATGTTTGGGAAGGCTATTTGATGTATCCAATCCCCTTGCGCCATTTGGCGATCCTGGGTGATGAGAAATCATAGCTTTCCAAGTCCTTTTGAGTCACCCTTTTTCACTTTCTTAGTGGGACCTGCTTGGGGATTTCATCACCCCAAGGGACGATTCCAACCAC
The DNA here is from genome assembly GCA_007258455.2 of Sequoia sempervirens. Taxonomy (NCBI): domain Eukaryota; kingdom Viridiplantae; phylum Streptophyta; class Pinopsida; order Cupressales; family Cupressaceae; genus Sequoia; species Sequoia sempervirens. The sequence goes on along the minus strand of VDFB02105785.1, from coordinate 163,276,509 downwards.
GCGTACTGATGAGGTATATAAAGGGGGGAGAGTGAAAGTTGTACCTCAATCCAACCACGTTGTAATTGGCGAAGCGTCAGGATGACGTGAAGAGTTGGTCCAAGCCTTTAGTATCTCGCTAAGGTTCTCGACTCACACTTGTAATGGGTTGGTGTTCATGGTTTGGGCCTCATGTACCAGGTATATATCGAGGACTCCTTAGCAACCATGTGCATCCTAAAATAGAAGACTTTGTTGACCATACCCATTTTTACTAATATTAGGGTTGTGCTATTTGAATTATCTTTCTTGTGCAAAAACCAGTGATTATCAGTTTGGCCAACTCTTTTTATGATTGCTATATTTTGGGTCCTTTGCCTTACCCATCCATCCAAAACATCCAACTTAAAATTATCCTGTGGCGGACTTATCCTTATCCCTTGGCGGACCTGTCCCTGTGTTGTGGCGGACCTGTCCTAGCCCTATGGTAGACCTGTCCTAGTGCAGTGGCGGACCTGTCCTTGTGCAGTGGCGGACCTATCCCTGTGCTATGGCAGACCTGTCCTAACCCTGTGGTGGACTTGTCCTTGTGTTGTGGTGGACCTGTCCTAGTGCAGTGGCGAACCTGTCCCTCTGCTGTGGCAGACCTATCCCTGTGTAGTGGCAGACCTGTCCTTGTGTTGTGGCGGACCTGTCCTTTGACTAGCCTATATTGTCACTTGGCATTCATTATCCCTTTGTTTTGAACATCGATACAACCATTCAACATCCAAAACAAACATCTGAACATTCGTTCCGGGCCTCCATCCCTTTGTTCTGAGAGTCATTTATCCTGAACAGTCTTTTGCTTGTTTCGAGAGCCATTCATTTATCTTGAGACACTCCCCATCCATCCTAAACCTACTTTCACCTCCGATCTCCGTTATCCCTTATAAACCTCGTTGGAGTTGTCATCCACGTTGACCTAGGTATTCATCCCTAATGATAATCATCGTAACTGGCTTAGGATTGCTATCCGTCTTAAGTCAGTCATCCTTTCTGACCCAATCAATCCGCTTCTATCTCAAGTTGGATTCGGTGTCGTTATCATACATCCACCTTTCAATCAATACCTAGTGTTACCAAGGATCCTTCTTAAACTCAGTTGTGGATCTCAATCATCATCATATTTATCATCACATCAATCCTAATCATTAGATCGATCCAACCCCCACATCATCAAATCTATCCAGACCAAAATCCAAAACCTAGACTAATCCAATGTCATCAAATCAATCCACATCGGTCTAACCAATCGTCATCAATCAATCTCCTATCAAGTCAAATCAATCCCTCATCATCAAGGTCTTTCTAATATTTTGATCCCTCTCATCATCTTGCATGCCCGTTCATACTCAATCACAGGCAAAGAAAATGGCCGACCAACAAGCCCTGAATGCCCAATCAAACAATCCTCAAGATCCCAATAACACAATAAACATCCCCCACGATCCCCATAATGGTACCTCATCACAATCCAACGTGGATGGTCAAAACACGTCACCACCCGGGGAAGAAAACATGGCTGATCAACCTGAGCTCACATTTGAGGAACACTTCAGCAACCCTATTAATGCCCAAATGACAGAACGCCTTCTCGAAATACATGGTGACCAAATCTTGGCTCACTTGATTGACAAAGGTGTCAAACTGCCGTCAGGTGTCGACATATCCAAGTATGGCACCTCTACAACCAATGTGCCCCAACATTCACATGACATCCCCAGTAGCTCGTATGTCCCCAACGTTACTTCCGTAGAAGGTTGGCATCAACCTGAATTTTGCAATGTCGTCCTGTATCCCGTTGGCAATCCCACACATCCCACCATCTCAGTCACGGGAACACCCCAAACCATCGATCCCAATGATCCTTTTGCCTATGGCATGCCGCAAAACATCCCACAACCACAACGATTAATGCTACCGGCACCACTCCCCTCAAACCCGCCTCCTATCAACACTGGGGGCAACTCTTTCGCCACCTTGCCCCTACCTCCTGGGGCTACCAATCCTCCACCATCATCATTCGTACCCCAACAACCGCCCCAATCTAACAATCCTCCACCATCATCATTCATATCCCAACAATCGTCCCAATCCAACATCCCTCCTTCATCGTCATTTGTATCTCAACAACCTCCCCAAGCCTATGCTCCTACTAGCGCTCAACAACCTCCCTCGCACAACATCTGAATCGCACCTCCACCTCAACAACAACCATTGGTCAATCCCCTATTTTCAACACAACCATCACAGCATCAACCGCAAGGAAATCAACCTCAGCCTTCAGCCCCAACCATATCCCCATTCCTTGCATCCATCTTACGCCCACAAGCGCAACCACCACAAAACATCCCATCTCACCCACCACAGCCGCCAGTTGTGCATCAACAACCACCCCATCATTACAACTATTATAACCAGCAACAATATCAACAACAACCCTCCTATGTGGCATCGCAACAGTCATATCAACACCCCCAATATCCGCAAACTAATCAACAACAACCTCTCCCTACTTCCCAACAGTACGCCACCCACAACTACCTAACCAATCCATATCCCACCTCGCAACACCAACCTCTTTATCAACAAGGCCCCTTGGCGTATCAGCAGGGGATGTCATCTCCTCATCCATACGCCCATCTCCAAACATCGTCTCAAAATCCACAATTGTCCTACCATCAATATCCGTCCAACACATCGACCAATGCGGACATACTAGAAATCAAAGCCACACTGAAGGATCTCCAGGTAGGGACCAGCAAACAATCGTTCAAGTTCGAAGATATATGCCCATATCCGTATGATCCCTCCTCATTGATTCCCTTCCCCAAACATTTTGAGATGCCAAAGTTTGACAAATATAAGGGGAACAAAGATCCTAAGGCCCACTTACAAGAGTTTTACTCCCAGTGTCAAGAAGTTATCCACAATGACAAGTATCTCTTGCGCCTGTTCCCCCGGATTCTAGCAAGCAATGCCCTAGGGTGGTTCATGACTCTTGAAAAGGGATCTATCAAATCCTTCGCAGACTTGTCAAAAAATTTTGTCTCCTACTTCTCCTTCAATTTGGAGAAGGATACTGATACCTTGGATCTCCTCAAAGAGAAACAACGTGAAGGGGAAACCTTTACTAGTTACCTTCAGAGGTGGCATGCCCTAGCAAGCTAAATGAAAACCCCTTTGAAAGAAAAGGACATGGTCACCCTCTTCGTGGAGAACTCTCTTCCTGACATGGCTCAACTTTCGATTACATTATGTCACCACTTTCGCGGAGGTAGTAGAGAAGGGACCCATCCTTGAGCACGCCCTTGTTGCCAAGGGGCACGTCAGAATATATAATCAGGATAGGGAAAGGACATTCAATGACAAGCCACGTTTTTGGAACAAGAAAAAAAATGCAGTGAATGATGGTGTCACTGACACTAAACATGTCCATGTGGCCAACACATCCCAGAAACAACAACAATCCATACCTAATGCCATATCTGTACCGCAAGGGACACCCCGTCCTCCCCAACAGTCCAATGAAAATAACCAAGGGAACACCAAACACCAGTATGCTCAGCTAGGAGAACCCTTGAGTGTCTTCTTCAACAAGTTGTTGCAAATCAGCTATCCGATCACGTATCCTGTCACCAAATCGCTCGATGAATCCAAACCTAAGCCCGCATGGTTTAGGGAAAATGAATATTGTGAGTTCCATAAAATCAAAGGACACTCTTTGAATAAGTGTCAAGGTCTGAAAAACTACGTACAGGATCTCATAGATCGAGGTGACATCACGGTTGACCCTAGTCAAACTCCATCGTCCAATGCTCAATTGCAGATCTATCAAAATGCCTTCCCAAACCATAACCAAGGCCCGAGTATGTCCAATAGTAATCCTCAAAATAACAGCACAAATAACGTGAGCTATAAGAATGTACCCCTCAATTACAAGGGTGTTATTCATTACATTGAGCAGGTAGAACCTCGTGTATCAATGATACATGTCAAAGCTAAAGACCCTAAATGTGTTGTTACCACACGACGAGCCCGCATCACCGTTCCAGCAGCCACCCGACCGACTCCTATAACCGCCCAATACAATATCCTTGATCACCTAGGAAAGACCCCTGCACATATCTCCATCTTGGATTTACTCAAGTCTTCCCCCGTGTATCAAGAAATCCTCAACAGAGCTCTAAAGGAAACCCATGTGCCTAATAATATGGATCCTACATAGTTCCAAGCCTTGGTAGGACACCTAGCTTCATCCCACCAACTACACTTCAGCCAAAATGATATGCCCAACATTGATGCCAATCACAATCACCCCTTACATATTGAAGTCATGGTTGCCTGGCATAAAATAAAAAGTCTTGGTAGATAATGGCTCTACCCTCAACTTTTGCACTCTAAAATTCATAAAATAGGTGGGGTATACCCAAATGGACTTAAGCAACCAGATTATTACAATCAAGGCTTATGATAATGCATAAAGGAATTCAGAAGGGATCATCAATCTTCCTGTCCAAGTGGGACCAGTGGTTCAATACATCACCTATCATGTCCTTGATCTGAACTTACCATATAACCTCCTCCTCGGCTATCCATGGCTCCATTCTATGCAAGTCGTTCCCTCCACCTACCATCAGTGCCTCAAATTCCCATTCAACGGATAAGAGGTCACCATTTATGCCGACCCCCAGCCATTCAAATATTTCCGCGCTCTAGAGGCATCATTTCCCCATTTACATTATTGTCCTGGGGTTGAAATGGGGGCATCTCAGTCATCACCCATTAATCCATCATCCACCATAATAACCACTCCATCCTCTACTGATCCTACAGTCACAAAAGTCCAGATCATTGACAAAGGGTGTGGCGAGTACGAAATGCATACTGCTCTTAATATAGCAACCATGCCACCATCGCCACACGAGTATGGTCAACCTTCCCATGCTACCCCAAAGGAGGACAAGACTGTCACCTTTCGTGGCAAAAATATCCCTACCACCACCTTCGTATCCCTAAGTATCAAGATAGATGTGCCAGAAGAAGACATAAGTCAATGGGTTTATCGAGAAGAGCCTCAGCCGAAAACTCCTCTCAAGGAATACTTCCAAGAAAAGTATCCCTGGCCAACAAAGTTCGTGGAAAAGCATAACTATCAAGGTAGAGTCCTACGAAAGCAAGAACAAGGGCGGTTACAACCCATTGATATGTCCCCACTACCAAAAAATGTGGGCATTGGGTATGACAGAAAGAAAAAAGGCCCCAAAACATCGTCTAATGCTTCCAATAGTGTAGTTGTGGACAACGGCTTATTGGAAGACATACCCGAGGAAGAATCCATCATACGTGCATATGATGACGTCGATCATGCCGACCTATCTTCCATGTTCGAATTCCTATCTGTCTGCACTATTAGCCTATCCCTTTGCCATCCTGACCTCATTGATTGGGACCTACAAACTAGCACACCTATTAGTATGTCTGCGGATACATATGTCAACCTCATGGGATTGGGGGAGGATGAACACTCCAGTCGCAAAAATGAGAATAAGAAAAATAAGAAGTGGTCATCTAGTGAAAACCCCCCTAAGGCACTTCCTGACCTGGAAAAAGTAAAAATAAAGGATGCATCTGATGGCAAGAACCTCGAAGAGGCGCTAGAGGATGGAGATGTTCATCTTCCCCTTATGGGAACTCGGTTATCCACCTGATCACCTATTCTAATTGAAGAGACTCATGAAGTCAATCTGGGAACTGCTAAAAGTCCTAAGGTCACCTATGTAGCCAAGTCACTCTCGGAGCAAGAGTACCCAGTAATCGTGCAGCTACTCCAAGAGGGAATTGTTAACTTTGCTTGGTCATACTCGGACATGCTAGGCTTAGATCCCGCCTTAGTGGTTCATCACCTAGACATCCGCCCAGATGCTAAGCCTGTCAAGCAAAAACTCTGCAAGATGCATCCGCAAGTCATGTTGTTAGTCAAGAAGGAATTGGAGAAGTTACTGGAGGCAAGATTTATTAGACCAATTGACTACTCTGAGTGGATCTCCAACATAGTGTCGGTCGCTAAACCAAATGGTGACATTCGGGTCTACACGGACTTCAGGGATCTCAACAAAGCCTGCCCAAAAGATGACTTCCCCTTACCCAACATTGACATGTTGGTTGACCTGATAGCAGGACATGAGATGTTATCCCTTATGGATGGCTTCTTCGGGTATAACCAGATCCGAATCGCACCTGAGGACCAACACAAAACCGCCTTCACAACTCCTTGGGGCACTTTCTGCTACAATGTTATGCCCTTCGGTCTCAAAAATGTAGGGGCAACATATCAGAGGGAAATGACAGTCATCTTCCATGACCTCATACACATCATCATGGAGGACTATGTCGATGACCTATTAGGAAAATCTAGAACACGAGCAGAACATCCCGCCATCTTGAAAAAGATATTTGAGCGGTTAGAGCACTACAAGTTGTGGCTAAACCCAAAAAAGTGTGTCTTTGGGGTCACTTCAAGAAATTTGTTGGGTTTCATAGTCTCTCGCAGGGGCATTGAGGTTGATCCCACCAAGGTAAAAGCTATCCTGGACATGCCACCTCCACGCAATCTTAAACAGTTAAGAAGCCTCCAGGGGAAGATGCAGTCTATCCGTCGGTTCATAGCCTAGCTGGCGGACAAGTGTCAGCCATTCACTCATCTTCTAAAAAAATATTCCACCTTTCGATGGAACCAACAGTGTCAGATAGGATTTGACAAAATCAAGGAATATTTAGCCCATCCCCCGATATTGATGCCATCTATTCCCGGAAAACCCCTCTTGCTCTACATCTCCACCACTTCAGTTGCACTGGGGGCATTGTTGGCACAACATGATGAGTCGTCGAAAGAGAGGGAAATCTACTACATCAGTCAGACATTGGTTGGCTATGAGCTGAACTACTCCCCCATGGAAAAAGCCTACCTTGCACTCGTCTTCAGCACACAAAAGCTTTGACATTACATGCTTAGCCATCCAGTAAAGTTAATTTCCAAGATTGATCCATTGAAATATATGTTATCTAGAACCACTCTGACTGGTCGCATGGATAAGTGGGTCATGCTCCTCAATGAATTTGACATAGAATATGTGGACCGCAAGGCTATTAAAGGGAAAATAATTGTAGATCAGTTAGCAGAAGCTCCTCTAGTTGACCCTCACCCATTGATCACAGAATTCCCTGATGAGGAAGTCTTCTTAGTTGAGGAAACCCCCACGTGGACACTGTACTTTGATGGATCATATACACATAATGGATTGGGGGTAGGAATTTTATTAGTCACCCCTCAGGGTGACTACATTCCCAAGTCATTCAAGATAGCGTTCCCATGTACCAACAATATGGCCGAATATGAAGCTCTTCTCACTGGTCTCAAAATTGTGAAACAATGGCACATAACTTAGTTGAAAGTCTTTGGTGATTCCTTGCTAGTCATTAGGCAAGTTAATGATGAGTTCCTGACCAAGGATGATAAGTTGTTACCCTACAAGCGCATGGTGGATGATTTCAAGAAAAATTTCACCTTTATATAATTTGAACAGATTCCCAGGGTACAAAACAAAGCAGCTGATGCAATGGCCACTATTGGCTCCCTCCTAGACATGCCCAAGGACTTAACAAAGTGTGAGTTTCTTGTAGAACAACTTTTAATCCCAGCATATGATATCCCTCAGACCAACATGGTGTGCGAAATCATGGGTCCCACCTCCTCATGGTACCAAGATATCTATACCTACCTCCGTGATAACACTATACCCCCAGACCTTACCCGTAACCAACGCAAATCCTTCATTCATCGCTCTTCTCGATACGTCATCGTCGGTGATATGCTTTATCATCGTGGGTATGATGGAATCCTCCTCATATGTCTGAATGAGACCGAAGTCCATGCTACACTAACGGAGGTACATGGCGGTGTTTGTGGAGCACATTCAAATGGTATGGCTCTAGCCAAAAGGATCTTACGAGCTGGATATTATTGGCCTACGTTGGAACACGATGCTTGCGAGTTTGTGAAGAAATACCTTCCATGCCAGCAACATGTAGATTTAATCCATGCTCTAGCACAAGATCTTCAGCCCCTCCTGGCACCATGGCCGTTTTCTCAATGGGGTTTTGACTTGATTGGCAAGATTCACCCACCATCATCCGACGGCCACACCTTCATAATCACCGCCACTGAGTACTTTACCAAGTGGGTGGAGGCAATGCCTCTTTCACACATCACCGGTACTCAGATTTCCAAATTCATTCTTTACCATATTCTCTGTAGATATGGTATCCTGTCCACTATCCTTTCCGACAACGGCAAACCATTCAAAAACCAAGCCATGAAACATCTCTGTGACACCTTCCATATCCAGCACCATTGGTCAATGCCTTATTACCCCCAAGGTAATGGTCAAGCGGAAGCGACCAACAAAAATCTCATTTGTATTCTCAAAAAGGTTGTCAATAACACTGGATGAGATTGGCACCTCCATATTCATCCTGCCCTTTGGGAATATCGCACCTCCATCTGCACCCCGACAGGTGCCACCCCCTACTCTTTGGTGTTTGGTGTTGAAGTCGTCTTGCCAATCGAGGTTGAACTTCCATCATTGAGAATCTCTCTAAAGAACCTTATCAGTGAAGAGGATGCTCATGTTGCATGGCTGGCACAGCTAGAGTTACTAGATGAATGAAGAATAAAGGCCTACGACCATCTGCAAGCATATCAGAATCGCCTCAAGCGTAGCTACAACAAGAAGGTTCATCCTCGCCAATTCCAGGTGGGTGAGCTTGTCCTTAAGGAGAACCAACGTACTCAGGAAAATTTGAGGCAAATTGGTTGGGGCCCTATGTCATAGCTGCTAAATATAGATCTGGGGCATACAGGTTGACTACTCTTAAAGGAAAACCCCTTGAAGAGCCTATCAACATCATGCATCTCAAGAAGTTCTACGCCTAAATCTACTCGGTTACCCCACCTGGTCAAAAATCAAAAAAATCAAAAAAATCAAAAAGCCATAAAAAATTTAAAAAAAAAAAAAACATAAAATCCAAAAATCCAAAAATAGTCAAGAGAAATAAATCCGTCCTATGGTGAAAACCACCTCTTGGTGGCACCTTGGATAAGTATGGATGGTGAAAACCTGTAAAGGCATCATCTATAGAGGGCTTAATCATTATCTACCTAACATCCTAGTTATGTTATGCCTCAGCCACACTATTGTCCTCACCCATCTCATCCCGGCTGCTTGGTAAATATTGATTGAGCATTGGACAACCCATCTAGTCTATCCCCCATTCCTGAGCTTTTTCGGTATCCCACTTGGCTTATGTCATTCACGCTCGTGTCATCAGGAAGGATCATCCATCGCGTTAGTCTTCACCTAGGTCCCACCGCATCTCCGAACTACGCTGCCCCTGCCCACGAGGCAAGGTTGATCATGATTCACCCCTGGGCATTTTTCCCATCACCTTACCTGTCTTCTTTCGCTTTATCCATGGTCTTTTCTGAACTACGAGGGCTCTACGCTTTCACGAGGCAAGGCTAATCTATGATCGCCCTCGAGCCCTAGGTCTGTAGGTTATATCTGTCTTTTGTGCTTCGTTTTCAAGTTATGCCCGCATCTAACCGGTTCTTAACAAACAAAATTCCCTTGTGTTACAAGGTCTTGTCCCTCGACAACATCCCACGTCAACTGGATCATCCTACTTTCGCACCCATCTTTAGTCTCAATAGGATGAATCCTTCCTAACAGACCTCGCCAATCACATCCACCATCTTGATCCTATGGCAAAGGACCTGTTGTCTTGATTATGATCTTTTGATGCTTTCAAATTTTGTTTATCATTTTAGGTTCCTTCCCATCACTTGTCAGGGTCGCCTTGGTCCACCATACCAGGGCATGCTTTGACCTGTCGAAATGGGGGCATGCCTTGATCTTTTGTTTTGTCTGTTGTCTTCTCACGTTATCCCTCGTACGACCCACCAAGATCTCCAGGATCTTGTGTTACGCTGGGACAACTTTGTGTGTTTGTGGTTATTACAACACCAGGCCCGACCGGGGTCATCGCAACCTCGAGGTGTTGCGATAACCTTATTGTTTGTTGTGTTTGTTTCATGTGTAGAGTACTCACTCACCTTGGTCTTCTATATCAAGGTGTTTGGTACCCTACGCTATAGTAAAAATCAATGCTCCAAGGATGGAAAAATCTCATTTTCACTGCATTTGTACCATTTTGCATGCACCCTTCATTTCCATCATAACCACCGCTTATGATTTCGGTTGTGCAAGTACTCTCATTCCTTTTCCTCTTAGGTCCTCTTCCTCTCAGGATATTAATGGTTGTTTTTGGCAAATGCAATCTTCCATCTGCCTATCGCCTATCTGCATTCTCATAACGGTCTTTATTGACATTTAGGTGCATTGTAAGCATTTACCCTTTTTGTATCCCTAAATCATACATCATAAATCATATAAACATGCATAAATCATCCATCCCCATGAGCATCCATAAATCATACATCATAAATCATATAAACATGTGCATCCATAAATCATACATCATAAATCATATAAACATGTGCATCCATAAAACATACATCATAAATCATATAAACATGCATAAATCATTCATCCACATGTGCATCCATAAATCATACATCATAAATCATATAAACATGTGCATCCATAAAACATACATCATAAATCATATAAACATGCATAAATCGTTCATCCACATATGCATCCATACAACATGAATCATAGAAACATTTACATCGATCACAAATCATCCATCCATAAAACATAAATCATAAAGCATAAATCATCCATATAAACATGTGTACATATATATGAAACCACATCCTAAATCATCTCATATAGCCACATAAAGGAAACATCATACATAATGTCAATAAAGGCCATCACATAATCAAAATAATAAACATCATGTCATAATACAATACATGTCCATTATATATCACCAAATACGATACAAAATCCAGAGATGTGGATCACCTCTGCCCTCTGGCAACATACACAAACCATCCACCCTGTATCTGCCAAAAATAACCAATATCCTGCATCTGTCTACTCTACTATGAGCTGCCCATGTATGACCTCTGAGGCGAATCGGGTGTTGGCCCTCTGTGCGCTGGAGTCCCTTGGTACTCACGGGTGGGTATCCCCTGGTACTCATGGGTGAGTGTCCCCTGGTAACCGCCGTATGGAGACGAAGTCCGCTGGTAATCGTTGAAACCCCTGGTGCGTGTCCCTAGTGACTGAGATGACCCTAGTGGCTGTGGAGCCTGACTGACATAGTGTGTAGTGCACTGCATTGGATCTGGAACCACCTGCTCATATACCCCTCTCCAATAGCTAGCCTGCTGCATAAACTCATCCCTCTACCCGGCTATCAGTCTCGCGGAATTTCACTCATGCCTATATCGATCTCGATCCGCGCTGATCGCCCACCGCTCCCGTACCCAGGCCTCCTGAGCTAGTATCAACTGCTGTATCTACTCTGAGCCTCTATCCCTCTCTGCCTATATGGCCTATAACTGCATGTGCAGCTCCTACACATCTGTCCCTGGCCCTCCCCCCTCAACCAGCCCCCTCTGCAACTGAGCCCGTGTTGTGTCCCTCTCCCCCTGTAATGTCTGCATCCATAACTCTGCGGCATCCCTCTCCCTTTGTGCCGCCTGTCCCCGTACCACTGCTGCATCTCTATCTTGTTGCAAGGCCTGCAATCTCAACTCAGCCGAATCTCGCTCTCGTTGCAAGCTAGATGCCTGCACTGTCGCAGTATCTCTCTCTCTACGCAATGACTGTACCTCTGACTCGGCCACCTGCCTTTCGCTCTGGGCTACCTACACCTGTTCCTGTAGCACATCCCTCCTAGCCTCCAACACCTCCACCTGTGCCTGTGCCACATCTCTCTCTATCTCCACTGTATGTACCTTGTCCCTGAGATCAACTAGCTCTCTCTGCATACTCTCTGCATCCCCTGTCTCCCTGCTACCAGACTCTTGTGCCACCCCCTCTCCCACCAAACCCAATCCCTCCATCTATATCATCTTCCTATGCACCTCTGCCCGCAATCTCTCCACCTCCGCCCGCAGGTCCACAGTCTCATCCCAACTCTCATCTCTCTCCCTCATCAATCTCTGCTCCTGCTCTGATGCTAGCCTGACTAGCTCCATGTAGTCTCTCTCATCCTGAGTGAGCCAGGCCCGCCACTCCTCCCTCTCTGCCTCCACGGCAATCCTCTTTGTCTCCGCCTCCCGCACTCGCTGCTCACTCTATCATAGTCTCTCCACTGTCTCTCTCAATACCGACATTGTATCCTCCCCTGTGGGTGGTGCTACTACTAGTGGTGCTATATCATGCACATCTAAGTCAACCTCCATCTCCTACGGATGGTACCCCTCACTCTCGAGTGAGTACCCCTCACTCTCCACTGATAACTCCATCTCGTCCAGATCTATCACCACTGGAGCTCCTTGTTGTGGTTGTCCTCCTGTGGCCCTGGCCGTCTCTTATCCTCCCTGCCCTCCTAGGTCTCTATTCATCTCCTCTCAGGCTCCATATGCCTCCTCCCCTCCAGTTGTCTCCTGCCCCCCTTGTCCTCCTAGGTCTCTATCCATCTCCTCTCTCCTCTCGGGCTCCATATGCCTCCTCC
>VDFB02105785.1:163181207-163261815 GCA_007258455.2 Sequoia sempervirens | reverse complement strand
CCAGCGGCGGCGGACCCGTCCACCCCCGGCGGCGGCGGACCTGTCCGCCCAGCAATGGACCTATCCGCCCCCACGGCCGCAGGCCGGCCTGCCCGAATGGACCTATCCGCCCCCACGGCCGCAGGCCGGCCTGCCCGCGGTGGTGGACTGGTCCGCCCTCGCGGTGGCAGACCCACCGTTGCCATGGCAGACTGGTCCGCCCGCGGCGGCAGACCCGCCCCCGTAGTGGACCGGGCCGTAGGCCGCCAACTTCCCCCTCCTCCAGCGCGAAAATCGAGGCAACCCATAAAAAAAATTTCCTACCCATTTTTTCTTTTGACGCCCCGAAAAAAATCCATGTTTTTCTTTTTCGAAAACACATGCATAAATGACGCAAAAACACAAAGTCACATTTTGAGCTAACCTGGCAGGGTATGACACAGTGTGTGAAAAATATCTATCTCTCGTCCGCCTTGTGAATGACGTCACTGTCGTACTCTGGCATGGTGTCTGACCTCGCTCGCCACCTTGTCTTCCTCTCCTCCTTCTCCACTTGCCAGCTGTCACAATGAGCCCAAGGTAATTCAACAATTACCTTTTATCCCTTTTCACTTTCCCTCATTTTTCACCTTAGGGTCTTTTTTTTCTTTTTTTTAACCAAAAATTTCTCCTGTTAATTCCTCCAACCTCTTTCTTCCCGGGGCTTCCATTTGCGCACTATTTATCCAATTGACTCCATTCAAGCGCTATTTTTCTCATTTTTTTGTGCTCTTTCCAATGACATGCACCACTCCATACTTTCGAGAAGTTGACTAGGGCTCCCTTTTCCTCCCCCGTCCCCCTTCTCGAGGGGGCATACCCTACCATTCCCTCCTAACATGTCGCTCTAAGCCTACCTTTGTTTGACTGGGGCATCCTCTCCGCATTCCCTCCATTCGGGGCAGCTCACGCGCATTCCCCCATGCTGGGGCATCTCTCTTTTTCTGATCTCTTCCTCTATAGAGTCATCTGCATTCTATTTTTTTTTGAAACCCTATTATTCTAATAGTATTTTGAAGAGGGAAAAAATGTAGACGTCCAATTTGATCACTTCCATATGATCAAACGTGTCTCCCTATTCATCCGGTTGCTCATCCCCTCTGGCAATATTAATTAAACCATTTATTTAATTAATACCCTGCATCTTGCATAAGGATCCTAAAGTATTTAATTTAATACTTTACCCCTCTTCCTCCTCTAAATTAAATAAATATACCCTTTTATTTAATTTAGTCATATTCCCCTTTTAAATTAAAATTCATTTTTAATTCCTTTTTTCTCTCTCATGGTCACATCCTCCAACTTTTGCAAGTTGGTCCCCTAATCCATCTTAATTACTTCATCTTCTTCTAATTAACTAGGGTTAGCATGTGCACACTCTTAATCATCATTAAGGTCATATCCTCCATAACTTCCCACTTGCTTCTAATGAATCATTAGTCCCTCTAACTGAGTACTTGCACAACCTTAATCATTTGATTAGCCTAACCTAATCCTCATCCTATTTATGGCATATGTCCTTGAGTCAACCTTATTAAAGGCTTTCTCCTTTTGGACAAGGCACTCCACTCCCCTATGTGAATTTTTAATTCACATTTAATCCCCCAAGGCACCCAAAATGAATTTTTAATTCCTTCACTTCTCCCCACATGTCTTTCACTTATTCTTTATTCTTTCCCATCTCCCCATGAGAATATTTGAGAAATTTTTAATTCATCACATGTCTTCTCACCCACATGGGGACAAGGACCTCCTTTATGAGGAGATCTTATCCAATCCCAAGGTACTTTGTACCCCCCTCCATATCATGTCCTTCTCCTTCCACCTCATGTCCACTTCATCTTTTAGGGCTATCTCACATGCCACATGTCAAGATGTGGGGGCTTGTGAGTTCTCAACTCACCTTAGCCCTACATCTTGATATTTGGTGGCCCAATCTTGACCCTCCATTTCCCCTAGGAATTCTCAAAAATCCTATAAATACCCCCTCTTTTCTCTCATTTTAGGGAGATCACTTGTGCTAGCCAAACTCTTGCAAATTTGTTTCTCATTTTATACTTAGCCATTTTATTGTTTTCATCCACTTGCACTCATCCTCACAACATCACATAGCTTGCATCTACTTGCCATCCAAGGAGCATACACATCAAAGATCGAAGGGCCAACCAAAGGATCGATTCGACGCAAAGTATAAAGTTCCATTTTGTTGCTTTTTATTTTGTATTGTTTCCAACTTAGGCTAATCTTGAGGTGTAGGTTGTTTTGGTGTTTATTTGCACTCTTTTACTTGCTGCTTGTTTTCTAATGCTCACATTCGACCTATCACAATATGTAAATGGGAAATATTACAAAACATGGTTCAAACGAGCATACCGACAGGAAAGAACTAGGAAGAAAACCTTCGGTTATAGATCGATTAAGTACAAAATAGACCCCTTTACAAAACGTATGAGTTTCCAAAATACAGGCCCCTTTACATTTTAAACATACCCTTTATACAATGCCAGACATTTGACCCATATTTCAAAAAACATCACTGGGTATAGATTATGCCCATACACAATTATGACCATTTTACATTGTTTCCAATTTGAGAATTCAAATTTTACAAAATTTTCCTATTAGAGGCATTTAGGGCACAATATTCAACAATAGTAGTATGTTCATGTTCTACATTGACAAGCACCTATACAAACTATCAAGGTAGCTTAGAATAACCAATCTATATTATTCTAAATGACACAAAATATGATGAGATGGTAATGCAAACTATAAAAGACGCTTAGAATAACCAATCTATATTGTTGTAATCTGCTGCATACCTCTTTGAAAGGATCAAAGTTGGCTATTGTTGCAGCAAGTCCATGATCAATCATGCCAGGAATATCACAAAAGTGGGAAAATGAGAAATCTATATTGTCACAATAGAAAAGATGTTAGACTAACATATCTATATTAATCTAAACAACCTGAATGATGATGAGTTGATGATACAAACTATAAAAGATGCATACCTCTTCGAAAGGATCAGAGTTGGTTATTTTTGTAGCAAGTCCATGATAAATCATGCCAGGAATATCGCAAAAGTGGGAAAATGAGAAATCTATATTGTCATAATAGAAAATATGCTTAGAATAACGTATCTATATCAATCTAAACAACTTGAATGATGATGAGCTAGTGATGCAAACTATAAAAGACACATACCTCTTCGAAAGGATCAGAGCTGGCTATTGTTGTAGCAGGTCCATGATCAATCTTGCCAAAATATCACAAAAGTGCATACAAAATATCACTATTAAAGACATCTGCATTGCAATAGTATATAAAATATCTGCATTAAATAAAGAACAATAATGAACTTAATCATAATGGACATAAGAATTCTACCTTCCATTCTTGAAAATGCTATTCAAGTGTGCCTGAAGGGTCATCTCTTTGCTTAAGAGTATCCAATATTGCTTCATGATCAACATTACTAAGTGTCCATAGTTGTTTTGTCTTTGGTCTGGCATGATACTTCAACAACTTAACATTTATTGCTATAACAAGGTGTGAATACATGAGAATGGTTTTGTGTTTCTGAGTCTTCAAATGTAGGTATGCCATTCTTTCTAATCATGTATGTTCGCAACTAAGTTCCTGCAACCACAACTGAACCTGGGATACATGAAACCATCATCATCTTCCATCGGTTGTGTTAGCTTATGTTTTACCCACACACATCGAGCCAACCAATAGTCTGATCTCTCTTCATTCCCTATGGTGCAACAACTGCAAAAATATGTCCTAGCTGTAGTAGATCTGAAAGCAAGTTGTAATCAATTGAACTTTCCATTGTGTCATTTGTCATGGATATTGTTTGAGATAAAGGAGTTAGATACTGTGGTACCCGTGTATCCACCCACTCACTTGGCTCGCATTGATCCCACTCGCATGAATACAACTCGACAAAAAGCCAACTCTCATGTCCAAATGGTCCATGTGCTGCATCTGAAGTTTCGAAATGAATGCATCTTTGAAGAATATTTGATTGTATGAAAATCTAATCTACCTCCCACACCTCCTCAACAAACCAAAAGAATCACGTTGAATCAAGTGTCCCTCGTGTGACAATGTTGAACTACACCAATCAACTATAGAACGTGCATCGCTGAATTTTGCTCCTAAAATCTTCAATTGCTCCTTAACTAGAGCTCTCTTTACATGCACCTGCTCCATCATGCTCCCCTTTCCCATGTCTAGCTTCAAAAAAATTCCAAATATGAGGTAGACCCCTCTCTACATGCATTCTACTCAACCAATAAAACATACAAGCATTCTTGAATTGACCTATGCAATTATCTGACCAAATTAGATGTCGGCCCAATGCTATATCATGATCCTGCAAGAACTCAAAAAAAATCTTGAAACAATGTTGGACATACTCAGATGAGTGAGATCTATCATCACTCATATAAAAATGATACTCTCTGATTATCTTTCAATCCTCTTCTGTACTATCAGGTGCATGTCTAAATGTTATGTGGACAAAAATAGCAATCTAAATGGAATTGTAATACTGAGATTGTACCTCATTTTGTGGTTGCAATGTGTAGTTTTCTGCAAAATCAACCACTAATATAATTGTTACCCATTTTTCACCTATGGGCTCAATCAGGCAGGGTAACCCATGTTTTCAGGGGTTCTCAAAGACCAAATGGAAGAACAATTGCATCAGGATCACTTTTTATAACTTATTTGCTTCTTGTGTAGATGTAGGGGAAAATGATGTTTTAATTCAGCACGTGAATTAAATGTGGCTCCCAAGAGGGTTGAGCCTAGTGTGTAGGTCTTCAGCTTGGGGGTGGGTTTTCTTTTTTTTATGCTTTGCCTTGTCTTTCCCTCTTTTCTATTTTTTTTTCTTCTTTCTTTCCTTGTTCTATCAGGGGCGGAACCAGGTCGGGATCGGACTTGGAACTTTTCCAAAACTCTCGATTCCTGTTTCTGATCTGGTTCCGTCATGTTCTTTTTCGACAGGCCCCCTTTTTTCTTTCTTTCTATCGAAGCTGGGATCAGAACTGAATCTGAACTGGAACTTTTCCAAAATTTCCAATTCCTGACTTAGTTCCAGTTCCGGTTCTGACGAGCTTGTTCATCTGTTTTCCCTTTTTCCTCTTTTTTGGGGTCAAGGGTGTTTGCTCCCCTTCTATTTCTTCTTTTTTTCATCCCCTTTTCCATCGTCCTTGTATATCGTCGGAGGCGGGATCACAATGAATTTTGATCTTGAAACTTGATGAAAGTTCTTGTTTTGGGTTTATTTCCACCCTGCCCCCACTCTGTTTTACTCAGAATCAATTTTGTTCCAATCCTGCCTTTCTTTCTAAGGGTGGTCGAACTCGAGTCAGAATCTGAACTTGGAACTTTTCCAAGGTTCTGGTTCCTATTTTCGTTCCGGTTTTGGCCCCAATCCTACTCTTCTTTCCTTTTCTTCGTGGCCTAGGATCGAGGGTTGTTTCCTCCTCCTTGGTTCCCCCTTATGTTTTTCTTTCTTCTTCCTTCGTGCCTTGTATGTTGCCGGGGGCAGGATCGGAACGGAACCCAAACTTGAAACTTGAAGAAAGTTTTAGGTCCAGATTTAGTTCCAATTCTGGTTCTGTGCTTTTTTTTCCCCTATTTTGGTCCTGATCCTGATTCTGCTGGGATTCATCTGTCTTTGATTCTGACCCCTTTCCCCCAGTCCCAATTCCTATTTCGTCTTGACCCCGCCCCCGCTAGTTTTGAAGACTCTCAATGAAAAGGAGTGTCTTTGCCAAGAAATGAGGACCTCACTATGATGTCTTGTCGATAGCAGAGTGGTCTTGGTGAAGTGAAAGGAGTTCGCCGTAAGGTCTCCCTGACCTGATGTTGTCTTGCCGAGATGACTTGAGTTCACCGTTACACCTTGCCTTTGGCATAGGTCTCCCCGACCCGATGGAGTCTTTTCAATGGCTTTTTGCGAGATCGATATAACTCTAGTTGCTAGCCATGAAGTCTCACTGACCGTCGTATGTCTTGTCGAATGGATTGGCATGTTGGTATGACTTCATCCATCCACTATGACTTCTCCCCGATAGGCCAATGTCTCATTGACAACAAAGTGTTTTTTCCAAGAGTTTTCCCGAAATGAAGAGTTCGCCGAAGGAAAGGGTATTCTATAAGATGTCTCGGTGAAGCGAGGTGGTCTCAGTGATGGAATAAGGAATCAATATGAAGAAAAGAGGTCGCTATGAGGTCCTACCAAAAGAGGGAATCTTTTCGATAGCGGTCACCTTGCCCACAAAAATGAACATCGGTCTAACTTCCGCAGCTTAGTGAGAAGTCCTACCGACAGTCCTAAGTTACGTTCATAGCTACTGTATGACATGCTTGCATCGAGGAAACGTGATTCACCTCTCACCGACATGCAACTCTAATGAAGCAACCTTTGACTATCTGGAATCTACGTGGCATGAGCTCGACCAATCCGAAGGAACTAAGGGTAAATCACAGGCAGTTAGATTATTTGGCTCCCCTCTATGAGCGAGATCGACTCAGCATGACGACATCACTCTACTTTGAAAGCAAGGGGTGATCA
Source organism: Sequoia sempervirens (assembly GCA_007258455.2). NCBI lineage: Eukaryota > Viridiplantae > Streptophyta > Pinopsida > Cupressales > Cupressaceae > Sequoia > Sequoia sempervirens. Next base: position 163,255,202 of record VDFB02105785.1, on the reverse strand, counting down.
GTCAGTAATGAAGCTTGAGTCTAGTAGATAGATCTAATGCTACTTCTCGAAGGTGAGGTAGCCGTGAGTCACTATAGTAGCTAGAGATGATGGTTGGAGGAGCAAGGGGACATTAATGACCCTGTTGCAGAGCATTCAAGGTGACTCTAACAAAGTCTTAATGGTGGACTCGAAGCCTGCAAGATAACAATGACGGCTGTAAAAGATCTAAAGGCCATGCCCAGGGATGAGCTTTCACCGACATGAGTAGGGGATGTGCATTAAATGCTTCATTGACTTCATTCCAAGCCTTCTAGGGCTGATGTGTCCAGGCACCGACTCATTTTTTGAAAAACCCTAAGGCAGGGGCCAAGACACTTTTGTATATAGGGCATTTTTTCCTCTTTGTAATGGAGTTCAGATTATGCATTCTGGAGAGTTAGTGATTTTTTTCTAAAATCCTTTCTCAACTAATGTATATTTTGTAACTCATTTGGAATTATCCTAATGCTTTTATGAATTATGTGACTTCTACCGCCCTCTCTTAGATTAGCAAAATTTTGTAACTCATTTTGGAGCATGATGTATAAAATTTTCCTTGGTGACTTGATGTTCAGATTTCCATCTTGTTCTTGCAAAGTGTTGTGCATTTCAGGTTCATAATCAAGTTATTTTGTGAATTTATTTCATTCCTTCATAACTTTATCTTGTGTTTTCATGCCTTCCTTTGCAAAAAAGCATCATTATACAAATCACAAATTATGTTTACATAATCACATATGGATTCTAGTCTATGAGAAATTGTTTTCCTCTCTGGAAAAATTGTGTGAATCAAACTTGTTGTGACATATTAATGTATAGCTTATACCGATTTGATGTGTAATCTTATGTTCATCATCAGTATTCAAGTGTAACCTAAATGTATCATTGTTCTTATCAATTCGGTGTATCACCATAGAGTTGATTTAATTTCCATGTATTCCTTCTCCCTTTTCCTTACAAAATCTATAGTTTAGGTGATGACCCAACAAGGAAGCCAGCCTTCTCCATAGGTTGACCTCTGCTTACAAGAAACCCACATCTTTAGAGGTCTTCCCATGTTACACTGAGGTGTTGAACATCAGGTTCAGCAAGGGTGCAATTTCAGGTGATAACAATAATAGTGCCAATCGAAAAAAAGTCCTTACACATCCTAAATTTTTGATCCAACCACTGAGACCTATGGCTATTCCTTGCATACTTGTAGAAAATATTGTCCTTAAAATTTGAAATAAAATCAACAATACTGCATTCTTTTGTAACCAACTCACATCTAGAACCTTCACCTCTGCTTTGCAAAGTATATTTGACTATCTCATATCTCTTTTTCTCAACAAGCTTCTTTCCAAATTCATGTTCAGAACTCTCATGAAAACATTGAACAAACTTTGACAAGCCACCACATTGTGAGCACTTTGCATTTAAACAATCATTTATATAGAAAAAGCAACCATCATCTCTAGAACATAAAAATAGATCTAGCAAGTCCCTTGATGATTTTGGAAGATGCATTGCACCACACTCCTACAACATTTCATTAGTATGCAAAGTAGAACGAATATAGCATAATAGCTCATGGTACATTGAAAACTCCACATGGTATTTGCAACAAAAAGTATTACGAATCTTAAGAGGCACACAATAAAATGGCTTCAAACCCTCAAAGGTCCTTTGAGAGATTTCCATATTTTTATGTGTTTCAATAAAAATTTTCAACAACATTGTTTGGCTTGATTCCAAGAAATGTTTAGGATGTGGTGTATGGTCTCGATTGCCAATTCTTAACTTTAAAACATCCTTTGCATTGGGTGATACTCTAGAGTTATCATGCCAAAATTGTTGAATTACCAACTTTACATTATCGGTTAGCTTCTTATGAACACATTGAAGCCTCCCGACAAAGCCCATGTATCATTTTCAAGAGGATCATCTATTCTTTCTCTTCTTGTAAGTGCTTTATCCAAATTTTTAAGATCACTGATACATTTTGAACCATTTTTCGATGACAGCTCATTGGAATTCTGATGGCTGTTTGTCGCTATTTTTGTGTCAAAATTTCAATGGCATTTGAAACGTCAAAATTTTGGACCGGCATTCAAACTGTCAGAATTCCAACGAGTTGTCGTCAAAAATTGGTTCAAAATGTATCAGTGGATTTATGTCAAAATCAATACAAGTTTGTCTCATAAAGAGAGCCTTTTTCAATTGATGGCTTACTAGGGTAGTTGTAATGACTCTCCAAGTAGCTCTCTTATCCTTTTCCTTGTTACTTTGAGAATTAAAAATATTTTTGACAATAATAGAATTTTTTTCAGTCTTCTTGTTCACACGAATCTTCAATTTGGCTAGCAAAGGTCTCATCTTTTGCATCTTTAGCAATTGTAAAAAAATTTGGCATTGCTCGGTCAATGTCTTATCACTAAAATATTGGTTGAAAAGTCTTCTAGCCTACAACCGAATAGTTCGTGTTGACCTCTTGCCTTCAAAATTGTTTATAATATTCTCATCAAATTCAAGTAACCATTTAGGGGTTCTTGAGGGTCTTGAAATTGGAATATGTATTTCTTCCATACAAGGTTCTTCATTTCTCATGTAATTTGGTGAAACATAATTTACACTTGCTTCAATATTATGTTCAAAATCTTCATTTCCAACATTTTCACCTTGAACATTTTCAATATCAATTTGAATAATTTCATTCCCAATTTCAATATCATGTTCAACATCTTCAAATCCAAAATTTTCATTATTAATTTCAATATTTTCATTCCCAATTTCAATATCATGTTCAACATCTTCAAATCCAACATTTTCACCTTGAACATTTTCATTATCAATTTCAATAATTTCATTCCTATTTTGAATATCATGTTCAAGATATTCAATTCCAACATTTTCACCTTGAATATTTTCACCTTGAACATCTTCAATTTCCTCTTCACTTGAAAGACCATAGCGGTTAGGTTCACCAATATTTAACATACCTTGTCTTCTCTTCCTATGACTTTCTCTATCTTTTTGTCTATATGCTTCAATTTCTTCTTTTGTAAGCTTTCTCTTACGTTTTTGCTTCTGACGACTGCTGTTGCCCATTATACTTCATAGAAGATGCTAAAAAATCATTCCTTATGACAAATTTCAATAGAAGATGCTTCAAAAAGTTGATCTTTGTCCCTTCCTATCTAAAACCATGTGTTTGTCACCTACAAACATAATGTAGGATCCGTTGGAATGCACGAAACGACCCACATGGGGCTTTTCTATGGCCCACAAATCTAATATCTATTATAATTTGATATCCAATTCGTTCTAAAAATTTACAATGTTTTCCAATGGTATGATTTTAGTTCTTCAAATTGGATATCTGATTTGTGTACATATAGACCTAAGGGTTAATGGCAAATAGTAGAGGGTTTAAGGGTTAAAGGTTTATGGTTTAGGGTTTCATGGTAAGGGTATAGGGGAGATATAGATGGAGTGAGTGTGTGAGAGAGTGGGATAAGGTCGGAGAGGGTGGGAGAGTGGGATAGAGTGGGAGAGAGGGAGGGAGATGGTGGGAGAGAGTGGGAGAGAGTGGGAGAGGGTGGTAGAGAGTGGGAGAGAGGGAGAGAGGGAGGGAGGGAGGAGAGTAGAAAGAGTGGAAGAGGGGTGGTGAGAGTGGGATAGGGTGGGAGAGGTTAGGATAGAGTGGGAGAGGATTGGAGAGAGAGGAGGGGGAGAGAGGGAGGGAGAAGGGGATGGAGAGAGTGGGGAACAGGAATGGAGTGAGTGAGTGAGTGAGAGAGATACCTAAGATAGGGAGAGGGGTGGGATGAAGAGACTTGAGAGAGAGAGAGAGGGGGAGAGTGTGAGAGAGAGGCAGAGGGAGGGGCTGATTAAGAATTAGAGGGTAGATGGTTTGAGTTTAGGAGTTAAGAATTAGTAGGGAGAGAATAGGAGGTAAGAGAGATAGGAGTAGAGTAAAAGTTAAAGAGAGAGAGAGAGTGAATAGATATAGGGAGAAAGGAGTTAAGTGATAAGTAAGGAGTTCACAAAAATATTTAAGGGTTTAAAGGTTGGAGATTAATGGTTAAGGGTGGGGGAGACACATAGAGGAGTGAGTGAGAGATAGAGAGATACCTAAGAGGGAGAGGGAGTAGGAGGGAGGAAGCAAGGAGAGAGAAGAGAGGGTGGGGGGAGAGATAGAGGGATTAAGTGAAAAGGAGAGAGAGAGAGGGAGTGAGGGAGTGGGAGAGAGATAAAGGGTAGAGGGTAGAAACAGAGGGTTAAGAGGGGAGAGAGATAAGTGAGTGAGAGAGACACCTAGGGGAGGGAGAGGGGGTAGGAGGGTGAGACTCGAGACAGAGGGCGGGAGAGATATATAGAGAGTGAGTGAGAGAGAGAGATAGAGACTTGAGAGAGGGAGAGGCAATAGGAGGGAGGGTCTTGAGAAAGAGAGGGTAGAGGGTTTAAGGGTAAAGGGCTAAGGGTAGAGTGGAGAGACTTAGGAGTGAGAGAGAGAGAGACTTGAGAGAGGGAGAGGGGGTAGGAGGGGAAGACTTGAGAGAGAGAGACATACCTAAGAGAGGGAGTGGTTCTAGGATGAAGACACTTGAGAGATAGAGAGGAGGGGAGTGGTTGATAGATATAGGGACAAAGGGTTAAGGGTAGAGGGTAGAGGGTTTAAGTATTTAGGGTTTAAGGATTAAGGGTTAACGGTTAAGGGTAGAGGGTTTAAGGGTAGAGGGGAGAGGGGAGACACATAGAGGGAGTGAGTGAGAGATAGAGAGATACCTAAGAGAGGGAGAGGGGGTAGGAGGGAGAGGTTTGAGAGAGAGAAAGGGGTAGAGGGTTTGGGGTTTAGGGTTATGGGTAGAGGGAGAGATAGAGGGGATTAAGTGTGTGTGTGAGAGAGAGAGAGAGTGAGGGTGGGAGATAAAAGGGTATAGAATTAGAAGGTGGGGATAGGGTAGAGAGGGACATAGATATGGGGTAGAGTGAGAGAGAGAGAGACACGAGAGAAGGAGAGTGGTGGGAGGGTGAGACTTGAGAGAGAGGGAGGGAGGGAGGGAATTGGGAGATAGAGGGTTTAAGGTTTAGAGTTTAGGGTTAAGGGTTAAGGGTAGAGAAGAGAGAGAGATGAAGAGTGAGTGAGAGATAAATACCTAAGAGAGGGGAGGTAGAAGGGTGGAGTCTTGAGAGAGAGAGATAGGGTAGAGGGTGGGGTAGAGGGTAGAGGGTAGAGGTTTAAGGGTTTGGGGCTTAAGGTTTAGGGTTTAGGGTTATAGGTAGAAGGGTTAGTCTTGGAGAGAGAGAGAGGGTAGAGGGTAGAGGGTAGAGGGTAGAGGGTTTAAGGGTTTGGGGCTTAAGGGTTTAGGGTTATGGGTTATGGGTTATGGGTAGAGGGGAGAGAGAGGGGGATGGAGTGGGAGAGAGATAGAGGGTAGAGGGTTAAAAGGGTAAAGGATAGAGAGATAGGAGTCAGGGAGAGAGACCTGAGAGAGGGAGAGGGGGCATGAGGGTGAGACCTGAGAGAGAGAGGGAGGGGAGTGGGAGAGAGATATAGGTTCAAGGGTTAAGCTAGAGGGTAGAGGGTTCAGAGGGAGATAGAGGGAGGAGTGAGTGAGACTTGAGAGAGGGAGAGGGGGGATGAGGGAGAGTCTTGAGAGAGAGAGAGAGGGAGGGAGTGGGAGAGAGATAGAGGGTAGAGGGTTTAAGGGTTTAAGGATTTAAGGTTTAATGGTAGAGGGCTAAGGGTAGAGTGGAGAGACATAGGAGTGAGTGAGAGAGACTGTGTGTGTGTGTGTGTGAGAGAGAGAGAGAGAGAGAGAGAATTAGGAGGGGGAAGGGAGAGGGGAAGAGGGGAAGAAGGGTAGAGAGAGGGATAGAGAATTAGGAGTGGAATAATGAGAGATAGAGTAAGAGAGAGAGGGAGTGAGAGAGAATTAGGAGGGGAATAATGAGAGAGAGAGAGAGGGAAAGAGATAATATTTAAATATTTTATATGTTAGTAATATTAATTAGTTATATAATATTTTATATATTAGTAATTTATATATATACATAAATAGAAATAATATTTAAATATTATACATAATTATATAATATATTATATATTAAATTATAAACTATATTGTATATTCTAAACTAGATATATTAAAATAAACTATAAAATATTTATTGCATTTTCTAAATCATATATTATAGTGTAAAACATTTTTTAAAATCATATATAAACCAAATCAGATATCCGATTCAAAACGGATATCCGATTCAAAACGAATATTCGATTCAAAACGAATATCCGATTTGAAACGGATATTCGATATTTCTGACAAAGAATTTATTGCCTTGGGATTAGCCTTGGGCTTGCTTTGGTATTTGGCTTGGACATGCCAATCCTAAGAAGTCAACGCAAAAAATGTGTTTGACAACTCACCTTGTTTTTCTAGACTTTGTCCATGTGGCTGACGACTTTATTTTTAGCCAAAATTGATGAAACGAAAAGGGTTTGTAGAGGATACTCTCAGCTTTCCACCAATATAAATTATTCTTTACTTTGAATTTAATAAATAATTATTATTCATTTTCTATTAGAATGATGACTAAAGTCCTAATTTATAGGCTGATTGAAACAAATCTATAACTTTCAAAGGGTATTGTATTTTTTGAATCCAAAATATGCGTCACATTCTATGTTTCGCATACTATAAAATTTTTAAAAAAATGAATTTTATGAAGTTTTGACCAAGTTAAGGTGGTCAGACATACGAGTATTTATATTTTTTAAAAGTTGTAATAAAAAATTCATAATTAATTATTTACTTGGAAAAAAATTACAAAAAAATATGTGTCACATCCGAACATGAGTCATCTACTTATATCTAAAATAGTATAAAAAAATATTATCATTTTATTGTGGTTAGGGTGATCAGACAAACACCTACTTCTTATTTTTCCCATGAAATTTAAGTACTATTGCATTGAAATTTCAATTGTTCACCAAATAGACTTTTAAAAAAATAAAATAAACTTAGTAGTTTAGAAACTACATTCAATTTGCCACAAATTCTATTCTTACATAATTTTGAAATAATATAGATAACTTATTCAAATTTTTGTCAAGTTTCCTAACTCTGATTTTTCTGAATTTTCATTGCCACTTAAGGGCCTGTTTTTTCCATGATAATCCTATACATACCCTATACATGCCTGAAAAAGTATTTTCGTAAAATATATAAAAGAAGTAGAAAGACTTATATGCTTTTGGAAGTGTGACCCTTGAGCCATTGTTGAAAATGTAAATACCAAAGAACATATATAATTAAAATATATCTTTACATAACCATCTCATTGTCTTCTCTTGGTTTCTGCAACTGGGTCATCTTTTCTTTTTTCAGCATGTATGTATTAATTTTGCATGTGGGTGTTTTAATTTTTCTGCTCTGTTCAGCTATGATTTTAATTCCCTTACTCTTTGCAATAATGGGGCACTTTTCTTTTCCACCTTGAACCATAGAATAAATAAAAAGACCAACCAACAAAACAAAAGGAAAAGAAGGGAAAAGCATATAAACATATTTACATGGGTATGGTAAGCAAGCTTAATTGAATAATTTCAGGTGAACTCCATTCACTAGAATCACCAGCACTTCTTTTTCCATAGTTTCTAACTCATATGCATTGTTTTCTTTGCATTGAATTATTCTAAATGGACCTTCCCAAAAGCTATCAAACTTCTCATGCTAACCCAACTTCAAAGCCCTTTCATTAAATTTTAGCACTAAGTCTCTGCACTTTAGACCTTGGTTAGACACTTTCTTGTCAAACCACCTTTTAACCACTTGTTGGAGGTTAGTCATGGCTGTTAGGGACTTATCCCTTTTTTCTTGTACTTCTAGCAACTCGGCTAACCGCACCTCCATTGCTTCATTTTTTTCTACTTCGAGAGATTTTAGTAATTGCAGCTCCAAAATCTCCATAGAGATAGGCAATAATGCCTCTTTTCTATAAACTAGCTCATATGGTCAAGTCTTGAGGACTTGCTTTGGAGTTATGTGATCCGCCTAGAGTGCTACTCAAATTTTTTTGTGCTACTCCCTTTGATATTCTAACCTGATTCTTTTGAGGAGTTAGACCAAATTCTTGTTTGTAGACTTAGCTAAGATGTTCCCCTGCGGGTATTAATTTGATGATGTTTTAAGGAATATGTCATGTGTAAGTGTGAATTGACTTACCTCGGAGCCTAGGAAAGCTTTAGCATTGTTGGATATGACAGTTTTTGGTGGGCCAAATCTCGTCACCAATTCTTCTAAGAAATCCACTATCTTTTCCTCTATTGCATTCTTTAGTGGCATGACTTCGGTCCATCTCATGAACTAATCTATATGGCCGTTAAGATCCATTTACGTCCTATGCTGGAAGTTGGGTTGATCATTCTAACGAATTCCAAATCCCATTGTGCGAATGGCTCATCAACCACTATTGGATTGAGAGGCATTGCAGAATTCTTTCTTCTTCTAGCAAAAAATTGACATTCCTTACAATTCTTTACCAAGGAGTAGGCATCATGAAATAGCATTGGCCAAAAGTACCTCACACACATGATTTTGATGGCGGTAGTCTTTGCAAAGAAATTCCTGCCTATGGGATTGTTGCACAGTAAGTGTCGAGGATCCTTTTTTCTTGCTCTATGGTAACACATCGCAATATAATGTTGTTAAAATTTATTTTGAACAGGATCCCTTCAATGAGTGTGAATCTGCTATTTTGCAGCCAGTAGAATCTCATCCTCTGAGAAGGAAGGCTAGGTAGATATTTTCCTGTATGCATAAACCTTACTTTGTCTTTTAGCCAACAACCTTCGGACTCTGACTCATTCATTAATACTAGTTCCAGCTGCTCTTCTTCAGTGGCCATATCTTCATCGTGTGCAAGATACTTGCACAGTCCTCTTCCCCAAACAGTCTTGGTAGGCTTGACCTCAATGTCGTACTCAATGATCTTGGTGATCCAATTGACTTCTTTTTTTATGATTTCTCCTTCCATGATGTATTCGTGCACACTAGAATGTGTGACATAGACAATCACCTTATTGTAAGAGATTAGGTGTCAGAACTTCTTGAGTCCCTTAACTATTGCAAATGCTTGCCTCTCTACAAAGTTGTAATTTGTTTCATATTCCTTCAAGGTCCTGGAGTGAAATGCTTTCAGATTTTCTCCCTTGCCCTCGTTATCTTTCTGAGTTAAGATAGTAGGAATGCTTGACTTGCTACTAAATACATACATTATGAATTCCTTTGATAAGTTTTGGCTGACCAAAACAAGAGAAAAAGATATAGCATCCTTGACTTTCTCAAAGGCTTCTCTGGCTTCTTTTTTCCATTTAAATGTTTGATCATTTCTCAGCATTAGTGTAATTGGCCTAATTATTCCTACAAAATCATAAATAAATTTTATAATGAAGTTTACCTTCCCTAAGAAGGAATAAATGCCTTTCTTATTGACTAGAAGGGGAAGCTCTTTGATTTCTCTCACCCACTCAGGATCAATTGAAATTCCTTCTTTGGATACTACATGCCCTAGTAGTTTGCCTTGTGATACTCCGAAGACACATTTTTTTGGGTTTAGGGATATCCCGAACTCTTGGAATTTATTGAAAACCATCTCAAGATTATCAAAATGATCATCCTTGGATTTGGAGAACACCATCAAATCATCCAAATAGATTAGGATAATCTTGTTGATTAGTTCGCTGAAAGCGATATCCATTGCCCACTGGAAGGTAGCTCTTGCATTTGAGAGGCCAAACGACATCTTAGCGTATGCGAAAATTCCCCACTTGGTAGTGAATGTTGTCTTATGTTGATCCTCTTCTTTGATTTAAATTTGATTGTAACCAAAGAAACCATCTAATAGGGAGAACATCTCTGATCCTGCAACCGTTTACAGGATTGACTCCATTGAAGGTAGCAGGTAATGATCCTTCAGGGATGCTCTGTTTAGGTTATGAAAGTCTACGTGCATAGATGGATATCTCCATTCTTCTTTCAAATAGGGACTAGGTTGGGTACCCACATCCTATACTTAATTGAGAAGACAATCCCCGACTGTATTAGCTTTGTTAATTCTTGCGCCATTAGTGCTTCAATTTTGGGATTGATTGGCCTCTATTTTTTGCGGACTAGTTTTGTGCCTTCCACCAACTCTATTGTGTGTTGAATGATGTTGGGATCATATGCCTTGAGGTCATCGCATGACCAGGCCACCACTCCTTCATATTTTTCACATAAGTCAATAAGCCTTTTTTTATCATGATGCAGGACATCCTTCCCGACTTTGACCTTTCTTCCATCTCTGACCTGAAGATCCACATAGTCACCTTTGTCTACTAAAAACTTCCTCTTTTCATTTCTCCCATCGTCACAATTGAAAAGGTTTTCGAGAGTGACCAATCCTTTTGGAAGCTTGTTGGATTTTAGCTGGATGATTTGTCTTTCATAAGCTTTGGCGATCTTTGGTTGGAGCTGGTCGAAAAATTCTCCCAATTGTTGGATGAATGAGGCAATGTGTTCATCAATGTCAAACACTTGCTAGCTTTGGTGATTTTCTGGAATGGTTAGTTGGACTATCACTCGTATTGTGTTTTTGTTGTGAATGAGGTCAGAGGTAGGATCAATCTAGGATTCGATTGCTGCCATGTGGTATGCATTTGTATTTTGTTCTTGAGGCACCGTCTAAATGTTGAAGGCTTCAAAACCCTCAATCAGGTCCAAAACTCAGTGTCTATAGGATCGCATGCGGACATTTTTGGCTGCCAAATTTTTGCGGACCTGATTGACCACTAGTTCGGAGTCTCCAAACACCATTAATTGCTTTATGTCCATATGTTTTGCAAGGCTTAAACCTTGCACCAATCATTCGTATTTAGCTTTGTTGTTCGAGCAAGTGAACTAGAAGCAGAAAGACTTCAGTGTATTTTCATTGTGTAGGGATATTAAACATATCCCAGCTCCTAACCTAAATTTACATCTTGCTCCATCGAAGTGTAACTTCCATAGTTCTGAGGCTTGACCACTTTTGGATTCTTTGACAACCTTCGAGAGCACTTGATCTTCATTGTAGATGAAATAGGTACCCAACCCAATAGCATGGTAGTTGCCGAAAGGGTCAGTAACTATATGTTCACTCAAGAGAGTGTCTTCTTGATCATCCCGATCTTTGGTCACTTTTTCATCTTCTAGTAACTCGGTGCAATACATTTCTTGCTTGGTGATAGAGTTATATATGGCTTCAAAGTTGATCATGGCTTCATTGACTACATGTTCTGAATGTAAAGCTTCATATTCTATCTTGATTTTCGCACCATGCTTGGTTCTAAGGATAAAATGCGAGCAATCTAGGGACAAATATCCACCCACTTTTGAAGTAAATTCTTAGGATAGACAGAGGCCAAACATGGGGGGAACATCTATGATCATAGTGTCGTGCAACACTGTGATACTAGGGCAAGTGAATAGGGTCAAGGGGAGTGCTTAGATGACACCTATAGTTTCGACTATATTTCCATCAAGCTGTATCACTCCTCTTTTTAAGGGTTCATAGTTGATTCCTAAGGCTTCAACTATTTGTTTAGGCATAATTGTGGTGCTAGCACCAGAATCAATCATGGCATTGTGTAATAATTTCTCCCCTATAATGAGAGTTAAGAAGAAGGGTTGAGGCTTTGACTTATCTCTTACTTCAGCAGGGGCTTCCATTGTGCTATTTGTAAGAACTTTGGCAGAAGATGGTTGATCAATAGCCCTTTCTTTGGGAAATTGCTCCATCAGTGTTGCGCTAATGTCTTCCTGGAGAGCCTTCTTTAGTAGCGTCCTTTGTTTTGGGATGGTTAAAATATCCCACATAGACACATTAGCAGATGATTTTTTCAATTGTTCCACCACATTGAACAATGGAAGATTAGGAGGTTTCTACTCCTTAGCTCCTATTATAACAATTTCCCTTCGTGGAAGGCATTGTGGCACCACTACAGAGGTATTAGGTGTCTAGTAGAAAGCACTTTTAGGTTGTGGATTGACTAGTTTTGAGACAATTGGTTCGCTTGTAAATATCCTCTTCAAGCGAGTGTTGTAGTCAGACTGTACTTGTGATGTTTTAGATGTGGATGCATCATTCGAAAACACCGCCTCTTCTTCTTCCATCCATGAGAAGAGTGCATGATCAGGAGAAATGTCTACTTCTTGATCCAGTGACATCCCCTGCATTTTTTGCGGTGAGCATCGCATTGTCCATTTGCAAGGATGTATACACATAGTTTTTGGGATCTGATGTTGTTCCTTGGCTACACTGCTCTGCCAGCTTTTTTTGTCAGTTTTCATGGAAACAATTTCGAGGCATATGTGAATCATTGTAAGGGAAGCACTAGGGGTTGGTGTCATCTATCAAATTTTTTTGACCCATAGTCAACTCTTTGCTCTAACTTAGATTAGCACTATGTAGCAGCGAAGGTACTGGTACTCTTTGATTTGTTGTTTGTGCCTGCGGATTGGCACAGGCACCTCCTTGGGATTGGTTTTGTTGGTACGAAGGTTTCCCACCTTGATAATTTTGGTAGCTCGACCTCATGGGTGTTGCCTAGTTTTGTTTTTTAATAGTTATATCATTGACAATAGTCTACAACATTTCCTTGAACTCCCTCATCTCCTCCTTTGAAGAGCTGGATGTAGAGGTGACATTTTGCGGCATGCTCGGATATGTGTACATGGATTGAGGAGGATCTGATGTGCTGGTAGAAGGAATCTCTTGAGTAGGAAGCAATATTTCTAGGAATATATGAATGATGGGCAAAGGTGGCAATTTCCTAACGTCTATCAAATTATTCTCTTCTTTAACAACAATGCTATATGCACATGACAATGTGGTTCCACCAAGAGACTGGATCATCATTGAAATATTAGGATTGATAGACTTCAAGTAGAACATGAATGCCAGATCAGGCAACAGGCGGATATCAACCTGAATACTCTACCAACTTGTATGGAAGCAAGCATTGAATTTAGCCATGGCTTCGTGTAGGGCCCGCTTTATCACCGAGAGCTGATAATATAGCGAGGATCGGTTGCCTTTGTTTGAGAATCTTTGGTAAAAAAGGGTCTCCAACCTCATCCCAAGTACTGATAGTGTTTTCTTGCAGCGTTCGGTACCAATCTAGTGCCTTGCCTCTGAAAGAGGTTGCGACCAACCTTGGCGCTATATTTTTGGTTTGTAACGCCATGTATGAGACATACATTTGCAACATCTTGCAGATGTTTAGATGGTGTTCTTGAGCCATCACTGGTAAATTTAGGTATAACCATTAGGGCAGAAATCAAGAGAGCGGCCTAGATGACAAGCGCTACTGGTGAAACAAGGGGGCTTCCAGTGACCCATGCCACATAATTTCTATTAGTGGCAGGCAACATGGCTAGCAAAAAAGGGAGGAAGTGGAATGTTCACTAATTGGGTCATGGGTTGTACTGTCCCTAATGGTGGTACTAATAAACCAGGGTTAATTGTTGTTTGGGACCTAGTAATAGGTCTATGGCTTAAACACCCTTCTTGAAATTAGGTTCATTGAAGCTCAGTCCCACCGAGCATGCCAAGAAAAAGAAAAACTGTTGATGCCAAAAATTGGAAAGATAACAACCCTTTGTAGGAAACTCAGTTTATGGGGGACTTATTGTACTAAACTGAGTGATCTTTGAATTTTTAAAGAAGTCATCTTCTTCTGTAATTGGGGTTTTTGAATGGGAAACAAAAACAAATATAAAAATAAAGAGTCTAACTAGGGTGATGTATCAGAATTTAGATAAAAGACATGATAAACCTATCTTTTGGATATGATCTAAGGGTCTGCTTAGTAATTTACCATGTCCTAGAATAACAAAATTTAAAGATTGCAGCATGAATAACTCATTCAATGACATAAAATAATTATCACATCCATTTACTGAAAAGAAGAGTCAAAAGACATGATCTAAACTAGTAAACTTGCATTCAAATTATAGAAGTACAGTAAATAAACCATTCTAACAATAATGGTAGAGTGTAAAGTTTATCAATAGCATAAGAAAATAGAGAGGCCAAACAATGACACTATTTGTGAGTTCTTGCAATAATCTAAACAATAAAAGGCCTCGTTTCTTTCCAAATTTCTTGTAATTCTTAAACTAGTGGAACCTAAAGAACATGTAGCATGTAATCTTCAAACTCAAAACCTGGAACCTGTAATAGAGAGCAATATTTATAGTGAGCCTTCCACTACCTGGTGAGCAACAACCAAAATTATTTTGAATCTTGAGCAATGATGTCGAGGCAATGATTCCCCTCAGCCGTTGTAACAAAAAGATTTGGGCCATAGCATTTAGTCACCCTCCATTTAGGTGCATCCCCTACAAATGATGGCAGTGGTCCCAACAAAGTCCCATGCAGACAAGTGTCACCTCTTTGGATAGGTAGTTAGAACATGTGGTGACATATTGCAACCCATTGTTCACTCCATTCCTTGTGTTGAAGAATCATGCAATGAAGAGATGTGTGGCAGCATTTTGTTGCTTGCGGTCGATTTCCCCTCCCTTCATTGAAAACTTGTGTTGAGATGACACGTAGAAAAATGTCTACTATAGATGCCACCTATGGGCCCCACCAAATCTTTATGTGAATGGGAGCTATGTGGCACATGGGTGGGGATCAATGAGGAATCAAAAGGAAGCAATGAAAATAACCCACGGTGAAGACATGTGGGAGCATTTTGAGGACTGATAGAAGAGCAAGGAGAAAATTCCTTCAAAGAGCGATGAGCGGACACGTGGCAGAGGCCATGATGACAATCAAAAAGGGGCCAATGATATTCAATTGAAGGCATGGGTTGGTACTTAGCAAGAAAAAAAATCTGAAGGCAGCATGGTGAATTTCGTATTCATAGAAGCATAGTATCAGTGGTTGACTTTGCAAAGAACTACACTCTACAGCCACAATGTGAGGTGTAGTCACAATATTACAACTCCACAAATTTTTTGATATTTGTGCACATAGCATTCATTCATGCAGCTGATAGTACGGAGGACCAAAGGAAGGTATTGAGGGAGTATCACTTTTATATTAGTGATGATAACATGCATTCTCCAAAGTTCATGCAAGGTTGCTTCCATATGTTCTACAATGATTTGGCTTTGAGGGGCGTAGCATACGGTTGACATATAATATGGTTGGATAATTGTGCAACACAGTTCAAGAACTCATGCATGTTATACTGGTTGAGCAAGATGCATGTCATTACAGGTGTTTAGCATATGTGGAACTTTTGTGAGACCGGGCATGGAAAGGGGGAGCATGATGGTGCAAGAGCATGTGTGAAAAGAGAATTAGCATGAGAAGAGTTAAAGTCTAAAGAAAATGCAAAGTTGATAGATGAAAAATCAATTGTTGAGTGGTGTAATGCTTCAACAGGTCTAGGTAATGAAGGTACATCTTTAGTTCATAGATTGTTTTGGTTGATGGATGATACTAACATTGCACCATTTGAGGATTAATGTTGTACACTAACATGATTGAGTGATCTACACTCTTTCCTTAGCTCAGATGCAGTTTCATGGAGTATCAATACATGGAATATGCAATGTTTTTGTTCTTCATGTACAATGCAAGCCTATAATGATTGTGAGTCAGAGGAGTGGGTTGGCAAATGGTTGAAGAGTTATCGTATCCCACTTCACATGTATCACCCTCTGATGGCATTGAAACTAACAAAGATGGAATCATCAGTCGACTTTGATGACATATCAAATCTAGTTCAACCAGGTAATATATCTACTTGCTTCGTTTCTGAAATTCCTATTGTTATCTTACTTTGTAGTGTATTCGTAATGTTCACTAATTTCAAGAGATTTTTTGCACATATCAATGCAGGGAATGTTTATGCAGTTATTGCAGATGAGGACAACAAAGAGGGAATAAACTATTACTTGTGTCATTGTGTTGAGGCCAAAAAGAAATTGGAGGCCCCAATTATAGATGGAGAAAACATTGAATACCCTATAGGCTCAGTTGTTACTGGAACGTGGCTTAGAAGGTACCCACATAAGAGTGTTAAATATTGGTTATTTTAGGACTTTGATATGCATCGTAAGATTCTTCATTTCTTGAACCTTGTCGTAGCTTCCAATGTTCATTTGACCAAATATGGGGGTAGAATTTTGAACAAGACCTTGTGGAAGATATGTGAGTCTAACCATTAGGCAATACTTGACACAATAAAGAGTAGAGTAGACCTAGATGGTTCATTGGATTAATTTGTAAGTATTCACATTGGTTCTTATTAATTTATACTTGTATGCACATTGATTTGTTTGATTCCAATGCTATCATCTTCTTTTACTTTTCCTATTTGTAAGTAACCTACTAAAAAATGATTGGTGTCTCCTTGCATAAAATGCAGATTTATGAGCCATCCAAAAGAATCTCATCCAAAAAAGCAATGCAACATCCTTATTTTGATGACCTTAAAAAATCTCAATTATGATTTTAAGCCATTATTAAAGTGCATGTGAGGCTTGGTGAGGGGATTTCAAGTTATTCATTTGAAGTTAACCTTATCATGAGGTCCTATGATGTAGACAAATGTTATAAGAGCATCTCTAATTTCAAGTTATTCTATTCATTAGAGGTGTTGTGTGCAATAGGTATCTTGGAACTCCCAATGAAGATGTATGACCACGAGTGACTATGTTGAGAGACTGGCATGCCTATCCTTAATGGAATCATCAAGATGTATGCCTTGTTGTTCCTGATTTGGAACCAAATGGTGTGGGTTTGTTGTTTGTAAGTGCCTTCCATCTTTTTTCATTTCACTTTTGTTTTTGATGCTCTTTATTTTTCTTCTTTTAGTTTGCGTATTTGTAAGTAAACTAATAAAAATTGATTGGTCTCTCCTTTCAGAAAATGCTGATTTATGAGCCATCGAAGAGAATCTCAGCCAAAAAAAGAAATGCAACATCATTATTTTGATGATCTTGACAAATCTCAATTCTGATTTGAAGCCATTATAAAAGAGCATGTGAAGCATAATGAGTGAATCTCAAGTTATTCATTTGAATTTAACCTTATCATGAGCACCTATGATGTAGACATTATAAGAGAATCTTGAATGTATGAGTGACATTGTAAAAGATCTGTGAGAATGGAGTACCTAAGGCATTGTGCCTATGGTGCAAGGCACCTGGGCTTTCATTTTGTAAAAGGGGTTTAGTATGTAGTGTCTTTATGTTTAAGGCTATGTTTTTGTTTTGAAATAAGGTCTTTGAGACCATGTTGCAATTTTTTGGGTCATTTTTGGTTAGGAGTTATTTTGAGTCAATTTGGTAAAGTTGCAAAAATTGTAAAAATGTTGCATAGCAACTTTTACATTTTTTTTATGTAAAACGGAAGTTGAATAGTTAGGATGTTAAAAGTTAGTTGTATTTGGTTGGATATGGTTGGCAAAGGTTGTTGGTGTAATTAATTATTTAATTACACTTTAGCATAAGTTTACTTAGGCATATTTTATTTCCTAAGTTTATTATTATCCTTATCTTGTTGAGCTATCTTTTTGCTCAAGATAAGATTAGAGTTGTTTTCTCTTGCTTTATTGCATCTTTTCCTTTTTTAAGGCTTTTGTATTATTTGTAAAACAATTACATTCAATAATCAATTATGTTGGTTTTAGCTTGCACAAGTTTGCTTTGAGGGTTTACAGATTTTGTTCTAAATATTTGTTGCATGGGATAGGTGATTACTTGCAGGTGATTCTTGGGGACTGTGAAGTTGGTTTTTCAACTTCTACATGGTATCAGAGCTCCAGACCTATTGCTGCATGTTTGTGATCTGAAGATATTCTCTCATAGTGTCTTTTTCTTTGCAAGGGTTTGAAGCCAGGTTGATTTTTTATAGATCTAGGGGTAGCCTAATTTTCTGTACATTTTTGGGCCAAATGGACATCGCCATTGCGATCAAAGCATCCAAAAACCCCAAAAACACCTTTCGTTTCGTCGATTTAGGTGAAAGTTGAAAAAAAGGAAAAATATTTTTAGCCCCAAGGTTGTACGGCCCCAGGGCACACAGTTCGAGGCAGATTTTTCATCAAAAAAATTTTAAAAAATTAATATATCAAAGTTTTTTTTGAAAAAATTGTGTGGCCAGTTAAAAAGGCTCATGCCGCTCACTCACCACCAAACGGCCACCAGCCACCTAGCAGCCACCGCCTTCCTCCACTGCCACTTCGCCGTCTCTGCCCCTCGCAGCCCTTCTGCCAAGCCTCGGGTCCTATGTTGGTGTAATTAAATGTCTTGTACCTTGTCCTAGGTCATGATTACACCTTAGTTAATTTTACTTAGGGAACACATAGGAGGTTGTTGGAGATTTTCCACCTTTGGTGGACTTGACATGTCATTACCACATCACTTCCACCTTTTGTGGACACATCATGTGATTATCTCTCCACCTTTTGTGGTGATTATCACATTATCTCTTTCCCACTTTAGGTGGAGTGATAAATTTTCTTAGTTGTCTCATGTCATAAGATTACGAAACTTGTCATAATCTTATGCCCTTCTATGTTCTCACCTTGGCTATATAACCAAGGGGTCTCCTATGTACTTTGGTCAAGCTCATTACATTTTATTCTTTTGGTAGAATACAGTTTATTCTTGTCATATTATTTCTATTTCTCTTGTACTTGTGCTTTCTATTAGGCCTCTAGATCTTGGGTGGATACCTTCATAGCCAATTCTTACATTGACGACTGGGAGTCTTCACTTCCTTAACCATTGGAGCTAGACCGTCGACCGCCGCATGTGATCGACTCCTTCCAACTGTCAAACCGCCGACCACCGACTGCTAGCATTTTTTCCCTTAAACAACTGATAGATTTTTTTTGAGCTCCATGCCTCCTCATATGGGCGACCAATGGCCCAATTGAAGGTGCTTATTTTTTGCCCCTTGTGAGTGCTCTAAAGGCCTTTCTATAGGGCTTTTTTTCATTTTCTCATAACTTGGGCAAACAGAGGTATTTTTTTGAAAATGAGATATTGTTAGAAAGCTGGTTCGATGATCTTCGCAGTGGTGGTGGTTTTATTTTTTTATTTTTCTGTTTCGGTGTCTTTTTCACTTGTCAAAGCCTAAAGTTGTTGTTTTCACTCCGGGAGGCGTAACTTTTGCATCATGGCTCTATTTTTCAAAAACAAATAGGGGTTGGAAAGCTGGTTTCATCCTCTTCTCAGATATTAGACCTATTTTTTGTAGAATTTTCACCAGGTATCTAATTTTTTTGTCAGAACTCAGCCTTTACTTTTTGAGTTATTTTCTTGGGAAACGTGCAATTAGGAGTTTTTTTAGATCAAAGAGGAATATTTTATTATTTGAGAGTATATATAAAAAAAATTTCTATCATGGATTTACATAATATTGCACCCCTTACTCCATTCAACTATTTTGGTTGGAAAAAACAAATGGAGATTCATTTGAAACACAAAGGGTTGTATAGGGTAACCATGGGTACAAAAATTGAACCTACAGGTGCTACTAAAAATAGAAAGTGGTTTAATAGGTGTGATGAATCTTATGGTACATTATGTTTGTCTCTTTCATCTGACCTTATTTTTCACATTGAGTCTTGCACTACACCCAATGAGATCTAGACTACTTTTGAGTCTTTGTTTGGGAAGCATAATACTATGAGAGGGTTTTAGTTAGAGAATGAGCTTATTGGCTTAAATCTTAAGGATTTTGATAGCATCCAGGAGTTTTTCACCAAACTTAAGTCTCTCAAATTACAGTTGTCACAGTGTGGTGTTCAGAAAGAAGACTCTCAGTTGATATTATCCATTCTTTTTAAGATTGGACCAGATCATTCAATTTTTGTATCTACCTTTTATGCCACTATGGATACACTTGGTATGAGATTCACTATGCCATATCTTGATGACTTTGCTTCATCTCTCACTCAAGATCAAGCTAAGTTATCTAGCATGGGCATGGTGAAACCTTCTTCCTCATCACAGGCACTTATTGCATCATAGAAGCCCAGAGATTAGAAGGCTTCTACAAGCAAAGGAAGGAAATAGAAACAAAAGGATTCCAAACCTCACGAGCAGCAAAAGAAGTCCTCATATTCATCCTCCTCTTATAAGGGGAAATCATTTAGGAAGGAGAAGAGTACATGTGCATATTGCAAGAGGGAAGGACATGTAGAACATAATTGTTACAAGAAGGATATTGATGAGCTGAAACATCTTCTTTAGAAACATCAGATTGATTTTCCTTCTAGGATGTCTACATCATCTTCTTCTCCTCATTATTCTTCTTCATAACAACATAACATAGGCATAGCCGGTTTACATACTTCATCAGACATGAAGGGACATGCTCTTTGTGCTTCTTCAGGTATTGGATCAGGGAGATGGATTCTAGATTCAGGAGCATCTCATCATATGGCATCTTCACAGACTATGTTCACTTCCTTTGAGCCTTGCACTATGTCTCCCATTTTGATGGGAAACAAAACTTACATGAGTGTTATAGGGAAGGGGTCTATTAGTTTTGGGGACCACTCCTTTCATGATGTATTGTGTGTCCCTCACTTGACAAACAACCTTCTTTATATTTATCAGATCACACATGGAGGCACTGGGAGATCTATGGAGTTCACACCTGATTCGGTTATCATCAGAGTCTTGGAGAGTAGAGTAGTTATTACTACAAGGATAGTGCATCACTCATCTCGATTGTATTCCTTCACTAATTTTTCCCTAATGGTGCTTTTTTTTTTCCTACAGCTGTTCCTCACACTTCTAGTGTGCATAATCATTCAGAGGAGAGATTTGGCTTCTTGAACATTGGTATTCTCACTTTGGATCTTTTTCTCAAGCCTTCCATTCCATCTCATCCTCCTCCTGTTGCTATTGTTGTGGCTACCGATGTGGCTTCTTCTATTTTAGTGCAACAGGATCCAGTTGATCATCCATCTTTGGAGGTTTCTATTCAGTCTCCACCTACTTTGACTTCTTCATTTGTTGAGGTCACACCTGCTTCTGTGGAGACTTCTTGGGCTACACCTATTCCACCTTCAGATATTTCTTTCATTCGGCCTTTTCCTCTCACTTCTTTCAGGAGATGCAGTTTCTTCAGTTCTTTTGGAGTTACTTCATTGTGGGGGGATCTATGGTCTCTTTCTTCCTCTCTTATGGGGGGATTCTTTCATGTATCTTTGTGATGGATGGTGTCCTTGGGGGTCTTATGGAGTCCTCCATCTTTCATGACTTAGTTAGTTTATTGCATTCTATTTTGGGGAGGAGTTTTGTTCCCATATGGTTTTCTCCTTTACCCCGTTTGATTTAGTTTGCATTGCATTTGTAAATGAGTACCTGATCAGGCCTTTTTTTTGGGACTCATCTTTGTATAATAATTTTCTTCTCCCTAAGTTGCACTTATGGGGGGGTGTTGGTGTAATTAATTATTTAATTACACTTTAGCATAAGTTTACTTAGGCATATTTTATTTCCTAAGTTTATTATTATCCTTATCTTGTTGAGCTGTCTTTTTGCTCAAGATAAGATTAGGGTTATTTTTTCTTGCTTTATTGCATCTTTTCCTTTTTGAAGGATTTTGTATTATTTGTAAAATAATTACATTCAATAATCAATTATGTTGGTTTTAGCTTGCACAAGTTTGCTTTGAGGGTTTGCAAATTTTGTTCTGAATATCCGTTGCATGTGATAGGTGATTCTTGGGGACTGTGAAGTTGGTTTTTCAACTTCTACAAAGGTTAAATATACTTTGTAATGGTTGAAACAAGGGTTGGATGTAGTTTTGGAGGATTGAATAACAAAGATTCACTATTTTCTATGTTTTCCTACATTAAATTTTGCTGCTACAACAAATTGTACATTTTGGTACGTCCTAGAAGTCCTAATTTGTGTATTGGAATTAATGGAGGATTGAAGTACCTTTCATTTTCATCTTGTCTCATTTGATTTCATCAGGATTTGAGTGAGTTATAGTGTTTTGATACCTTGCTCTACATTAGTATAAATAGCATATAGTCTAACTTATTATGAAAACTTGATTTATAAAAATAAATCAACCTAATGATTATATATCAATATCAATATACCATACAGTCTATTGAAATAAACATTTGTAATGAGATTTACTCAAATATTGAAATTTATTGCTGCCCTCAAACATTTGTAATTCAAGCAATGTAATCCCTTAATAGTCCAAATTGTAAAAGGGCAACAATATTTGATGGCATGTTACTCAGATACTGTGTTAGTTACAACCATTCTTCCCAAGGCATCGGGATGACCTAGGGAACCTTTACAATAACCTCTCTCAATTTTTGTTATCTCAGAGTCATTTTTCCATGGTGTCCAATTTTGACTTGATAAAAAAAGTGTCAATTGCAAGCAATATAAAGTTGCAAAGTGGTGCAACTTTCATTCTGCAACTCGTGTGACCAATTGAATTGTTCCAACATATTCAAAAAGGTATGTTTACGCTAGGCATGGTCCTCTTTCATACCCAAACATGTGGAGTCACTCTGATCTACGTTCAACCAGATCGATCCCTTAAGAGTCCAAAGTGCAAAAAGGCAACAATCTTTGGCGGGCTATTACTTGAAAAACGTGGCACTTAAGAACTCTTCATCTAAGCCTACGAGATTGCATTAGGCTACCAATAACCTCTCTCTATTTATTTTTTATCTCAGAGTCGTTTTCCCATGGTGGGGTATGTGCAGGATCATCATAGAAAAAACAAGCCCTTAAGTGGCAAAAAATTCAGAAAAATCAGAGTTAGCAAACTTGAAAGAAAAAATTTGAATAATTTATCTATATTATTTCAAAAATATGTAAGAATAGAATCTATAGAAAATTGAATGTAGTTTCTAAACTACTAGGTTTGTTTAAAAAAAAATCTATTTGGTGAAAATTTGAAATTTCAATGCAATAGTACTTAAATTTCAAGGAAAAAATAAGAAGTAAGTGTCTGTTTGACCAACCTAACCACAATAAAATGATAATATATTTTTACAAGATTTTAGATGTAACTAGAGGACTCATGCCCTGATGTGATGCATATTTTTTTGTAATTTTTTTCCAAGTAAATAATTAATTATAAATTTTTTTATTACAAATTTTTAAAAAAATAAAAACTCGTATGTCTGACCACCTTAACTTGGTCAAAACTTCATGAAATGGGTATGTGTAGGATCATAATGGGCTAAAAAGTGGCAATATGATGGGTATGTGGCTAATGACCTTTTATTTACCCAAAATTGATGAAACGAAAAAGGTTTTTAAAAGAGATTCTCAACTTTCCACCAATATAAATTATACTTTATTTTGAATTTAATAAATAATTATTATTCATTTTCTATTTGAATTATGATTAAAGTCATGATTGATAGGTTGATTGAAAAACATCTATAGCTTCCAAACGGTATGACATCTCTTGAATCTAAAACATGCATCACATTCTATGCTTCACATACTATAAGATTAAAAAAAGAAAAAATAATTTTCATTAAGTTTTGACCAAGTTAAGGTGGTCAGACATACGAGTTTTTTATATTTTTTAAAAGTTGTAATAAATAAATCATAATTAATTATTTACTTGGAAAATAATTACAAAAAAATTAACATCACATCCGAACATGAGTCATCTACTTATATCTAAAATATTATAAAAAATATTATCATTTTATTGTGGTTAGGGTGGTCAGAGACACCTACTTCTTATTTTTCCCTAAAATTTAAGTACTACATTGAAATTTCAAATTTCACCAAATAGATTTTTAGAAATAAAATAAACCTAGTAGTTTAGAAACTACATTCAATTTTCTATAGATTCTATTCTTACATATTTTTGAAATAATATAGATAACTTATTCAAATTTTTACTTGAAGTTTTCTAACTCTAATTTTTCTGAATTTTTTGCCACTTAAGGGCCTATTTTTTCCATGATGATCCTGCAGATACCCAAATTCAATTTTTATTTTTTAATCCTATAGTATGTGAAGCATAGAATGTGATACATGTTTTGGATTCAAAAAATATGATACCATTAGAAAGCTATAGATTTTTTGCAATTAGCCTATCAATCAAGACTTGAGTCATAATTTGAATAGAAAATGAATAATAATTACTTATTAAATTTAAATTAAAGCATAATTTATATCAGTGAAAATTTGAGAATCTCCTTTAAAAACTCTTTTCGTTTCTTCAATTTTGGGTTAAAAAATAGTCGTCAGCCACATACCCATCATATTGCCACTTTTTGGCCCATCATGATCCTGCACATACCCGGTGTCCAATTTTCACTTGATGGAAAAAGTGTCAAAAGAAAGCAATGTAAAGTTATAAAGTGGTGCAACTTTCATTCTACAACTCGTGTGACCAAATGAACTATTCCAAAACATTTGAATTTGTACATTTACACTAGGCATGGTTCTTTTTTTAACCCAAACACGCAGAATCGCCCCGAGTTACATTCAATCGACTTGATCCCTTAAGGGTCTAAATTGCAAAAGGGTAACAATATTTGATGGGCTATTACTCGAAAACCATGACACTTACAAAATATTCATCTGAGCCTATAGGATTGCATTGCACCCCTCTATAATAACCTCTCTCGGTTTTTGTTTTCTCAGAGTGGTTTTCCTATGGTGTCCAGTTTTCACTTGATGGAAAAAGTGTCAAATACAAGCAGTGCAAAGTTGCAAAGTGGTGCAACTTTCATTCTGCAACTCGTTTGACCAAACAGACTGACCCAACACATCCGGATGGGTGTGTTTACACTAGGAATGGTCCTCTTTTGCACTCAAAAATACAGAATCACTTTGAGCTACATTCAACCTGTAGAATCTCTTAAGAGTCCAAAGTGCAAACTGGTTACAATCTTTGATGGGTTGTTACTTAGACACTGTGATGCTTAAAAACTTGTTTGATCCTATGGGATTGCGTTCAACCCCTCTACAATAACCTTTCTTTATTTTTTCTATCTCATAGTATTTTTCCCGTGGCACTGGCAAATTTTTACTTGGGGAAAAAGTTGTCAAATGCAAGTAGTTGAAAGTTGCAAAGTGGTGCAACTTTCATTCTACAACTTTTGTGACCAAATGAACTATTCTAATGCATTTGAGTAGGTACATTTACACTAGAAATGGTCCTCTTTCACACCCAAACATGTTGAATCGCTTCGAGCTACATTCAACTGGTAGAATCCCTTAAGAGTCCAAAGTGCAAAATGACTGCAAACTTCAATATGTTGTTACTTGGATACTGTGATGCTTAGAAACTTCTCGTATGATCCTATAGGATCATATTGGGCCCCTCTATAGTAAATTCTCTCAATTTTCTCTATCTCAGAGGAATTTTCCTATGGTGGAAATTTTTCACTTGGGGAAAAAGTTGTCAAATGCAAATAGTTGAAAATTGCAAAGTGATGCAACTTTCATTCTGTAATTCGTGTGACCAAACGAACTATTCTAACACATTTGAATAGATATGTTTACGCTAGGCATAGTTCTCTTTCACACTCAAACATGCAGAATCACTTTGAGCTATGTTCAAACAGATTGATCCCATTAGATTCCAAAGTGTAAAATGGGTGGAAACTTCAGCATAATATTACTCAGATACCGTGATGCTTAGAAACTTCTTGTCTGAGTCTATGGGATTACAATGGGTCCCTCTACAATAAGGGTATGTGCAGGATCATGATGGGCCAAAAAGTGAAAATATGATGGTTATGTGGCTGATGACTATTTTTTTACCCAAAATTGATGAAACAAGAAAGGTTTTTAGAGGAGATTCTTATCTTTCCACCGATATAAATTATTCTTTACTTTGAATTTAATAAGTAATTATTATTCATTTTCTATTCAAATTATGACTAAAATCTTAATTGATAGGCTGATTGAAAAACATCTATAACTTTCAAATGATATCGCATTTTTTGAATCTAAAACATGTGTCACATTCTATGCTTCACATACTATAGGATTAAAAAAGAAATTTTGAATTTCATGAAGTTTTGACCAAGTTAAGGTGGTCAGACATATGATTTTTTATATTTTTTTAAAATTTGTAATAAAAAATTCATAATTAATTATTTACT
The DNA here is from genome assembly GCA_007258455.2 of Sequoia sempervirens. Classification (NCBI taxonomy): domain Eukaryota; kingdom Viridiplantae; phylum Streptophyta; class Pinopsida; order Cupressales; family Cupressaceae; genus Sequoia; species Sequoia sempervirens. The sequence continues at coordinate 163,229,011 of VDFB02105785.1, read as the reverse complement.
TGGAAAAAATTGCAAGAAAATATGCATCACATCGGGGCATGAGTCCTCTACTTATATGTAAAATTTTATAAAAAATTTTTTATCATTTTATTGTGGTTAGGGTGGTCAGACAGACACCTACTTCTTATTTTTTCCTTGAAATTTAAGTACCACTGCATTGAAATTTCAAATTTTCACCAAATAGATTTATGTTTTAAACAAACCTAGTAGTTTAGAAACTACATTCAATTTGCTATAGATTCTATTCTTACATATTTTTGAAATAATATAGATAACTTATTCAAATTTTTACGTCAAGTTTTCTAACTCTGATTTTCCTAAGTTTTTTGACACTTAAAGTCCTATTTTTTTCATGATGATCCTGCACATACCCATAACCTCTCAGTTTTCGCTATTTCAGAAGCATTTTCACGTGGTGGCAAATTTTCACTTTGGAAAAAAGTTATCAAATACAAGTAGTTGAAAGTTGCAAAATGGTGCAACTTTCGTTTAGCAACTCATATAACCAAATAGACTGTTCCAATGCATTTGAATTGGCACATTTATACAAGGAATGGTCTTCTTTCGCACCCAAACATACGGAATTGCTCTGAGCTATGTTCAACCAACTTGATCCCTTAAGGGTCCAAAGTACAAAAGGGCTATTACTCAGAAACCGTGATGCTTACGAACTCTTCATCTGAGCCTATGGGATCACGTTGGACCCCTCTATAATAATGTCTCTCAATTTTTGTTATCTCAGAGTTGTTTCCCATAGTGTCCAATTTTCACTTGATGGAAAAAGCGTCAAATGCAAGCAATGTAAAGTTGCAAAGTGGTGCAACTTTTTTTTTGCAATTCATGTGACCAAACAAACTGCTCCAACATGTCCCGATAGGTATGTTTACGCTAGGCATGGTCATCTTTTGCACCCAAACACGTGGAATCACTCTGAGCTATGTTCAACTGACTTGATCCCTTATGATGGCATGCAAAACAATTGAAAAGAGAAACATACACGACGGTTGAGAAGTCCGAGTTTTCCACACAAAAAACATATGATCATCCTCAAGTCTAGCAAGTGCATGAAATTTTTTAATTATCCTCCTTGCCCTTACAATAATATACAACCAATTGTAAATGCGTACAATAGTGGAACTTGGAAACATTTTATTTTTCCTAAATTAACAACTTTGGTTGTGAAGCATTTTGTCATTTTCATTTGAAATGATTTTCTATGCTTTAAAATTGAGGTCAAAGAGAAACAAGTGATGCTCTCACATACATTGATTATTTGGTGTGATAAATAAATTTTCCACCATTGACTCCATTTTTTATTTGTATTATAAATTATAACTTGCTTTCTCCCGATTCCATTTCCTATACAAGAAATAATATTGCAAAAGGTTGACATATAAACCTTTTGACGTGTTTATATGGTAATGGATCAAGAACATACAATTCATTCTATGCTATGAGGATTATGCTGTGAAAATATTTAAAAACTATTCAAGATAAATGTTTGTATGATAATGTGTCAAGAAGTTAACTACTTCATCTACTATGAATTTTATGTTTTGCAAGTGCTGTGAAGATTATGTATCCTTTGCTTAATTTCAAGTTGTTCCAATCAAAAGATTAATATATTGGAATATTTTTATGAAACAATTCATGGAATACCAATTTCAAGAAAACATGTTTTTTGCTTTTACATAAAGTATTTCATGGAACTCTTTGGATTAAACTGAATTGAGATATGTAAGAACAAGGGAACATTAGGAAATACATTGCTCCAGGATCTTAAATAATCCTTCTCTCCCGTTGCAATTTTGGGTGGATTATTACTTTCAAAGTATTGGAAATGCTTTGCCTATTTTCTATTTGGCAGTTGTCATTCTAGAAGGCTCATCGCTTGATATATTTTATTCTCATTCTTAATCAATTATCAAGTTAATAATCAATGCATTTATTTGGAGTTAATCTTTTCTTTTCAATTTGTGTAATTTTGGAATTTGTAACTCTACTAGTATTCTTAGAAATATTGAAGTTGTTTAGCATCAACTAATAAAGTTGTTTAGCATCAATCAATTAATATTCAAGAAAAACCATGAAGGACAACAGTAAATAAGTCAAGCATGTACATGTGAATAAGGGAAGCACAAGTACTCAAAAACACATAAGCCTTGAAGTATACACACGAATACATAGTATACACAAATTAATACAAAATAGATGTATGAATACAAAGTATACGCATGAAAACACGTAAGTCACAAAGTATATATTGGAATACACATAATTCAAAAAGTATACATGTAAGTTGTAAAGTATACACTTGAATACACGTAACTCATATCTATTGAACCATGGATTTATAATGCAAATATGGACACCATCGACAAAAAAAAATTGTATTAGCCAAATAGCCATGTAGGAATACATCAATAGATGTTGATATAAGTATAAAATATAGGTAAAAAATAGCCATATAGGCTTACGAGAATTTCATATAGACATATAATCTCAAATATATCCAATACAAAATATGTACAAAAATGCCATATAGGCATACAACAAAGGGTTCTAGAATCAAAAGTTAGTGTTCTCCATGCTCTCGAAATAAAATCTTACCCTTTTTTGGTCGAACAGATGGAAATATGTCTATCACTCATTTATTTTTTGGTCGAGGAGTGCTCCTACTGCTCTTCCTAAGGTTTAGTTCTTGGTCAAGTTTTATCTGTTACAATAAGAAGTAAAGACATTAATATATGGAAATTACACTTAAAAAAATGATATATACTGCAAAATAATCACTTATTGCCATCTAATGATCACTCTCCATGAGGGAAATATTCAAATGTCCATGTTGAGGTGTATTGAAGCCCTATATAAACCATCCAAATAGAATTTAAACTATGAATCAATGATGGTTTTATTTTTCACCAACTAACATCTATAACAATGAATGTAAATTGAAATTTAGTAATTTGCCTCATACCTCCCCTGTCAGAGCCATTGAGGATTCTATAGAAAATGAAACACTGATCTCCATTGCCCTCTGAACATTCAGAGGTGTATCCACTTGCAACAACTTAAAATAAAACAACAAATTATTCAATCATGAAAACTACAATAGGGATCCAGGTCATGGCTTATAATGTATGAGATAATGAACAAAATTTTGAGTACTTATTAAACTATATATTTCTTACTATCATGCTTACTATTTTCCCTATCCATATCTTTTTTGAAAGCATGTGTTTTTAGGATTTTAACCATAGTAGCAAGCTGGTGAACCATTTGATAAAATACTTTTGTAAACATGTACGATAACTGTGGTGGCAAAGAGAAGGCAGTGAACTATTTTAAAAAATGCCTCAAAGAAATGGGGTCTCATGGTGATGGAATTCCATTACAAACAAATGTGTCATGACATTCCATCACTGTAAGACCACATTTCTTTCAAGCATTTTTTCAAACAATTCATTGACTTCTCTATGGTATTATGCTAGGATGGGGTGGATGGTATAGTGTGGCCTTGGTTATGAGATGGAGGAGATCATGACATGAAGAGGGAGGAGTAGGGACATGAACAAGTGGAATAAAAGGTGGAAGGTTCCATGGACTGGTAAATTGAGGATGAGGACCTTGAAAATAATTTAGAGGGGAATTTTGGCTAATGGGTTGGTTTTTATTCTTCAAGCAGTGAGTTGTTTGAAAAAAATGCCTCAGATAAATGTGGTCTCATGGTGATGGAATGGCCTTCCATCACCATGAAATAACATTTCTTTAAAGCATTTTTTCATACTACTCACTGCCTTGACTATGATATTGCTTACTATATTTATGCTTTGATAAAAAAAATTCCAACCATCCACAGTTTGTTGGAAAGCACCTATTTTAGGCTTTTACACATAGCAGCAAAGAAGCGAGTAGTTTGATAAAATGATTTGGTACACATTCATGGAAAATGACCATGCCTCAGTTTCGAGGCATTTCTTCAAACAACTCACTACCTTTTCTATGCTATTTCTTACTATTATGCTTTGATAGAATTTTTCCAAGCATCCATAGTTTTTTGGAAAGCAACTTTTTAAGCTTTTAGCCATAGCAGCAAGGAAATGAACTATTTGATAAAATGTTTTGGTAGACATGTATGGAAAATGTGGTAGCATAGAAAAGGCAGTGAGTTGTTTCAAAAAGTGCCCTCTATCACCATGAGACCGCATTTCTTTGAGGAATTTTTTCAAACAACTCATTGCCTTGTCTATGCTATTGCTTACTATTATTCTTTCATATATTCCTTCCAAGCATCCATAGCATAGACAAGGTAGTGAACTGTTTGAAAAGATGCCTCAGTAAAAAGTGGTCTCATGGAGTTCCATGACAAGCAAATGCAATTGGAAGCTACTCCTACTTATTACTTATGCTATGTGAAGTAATTGCATCACTTCTTATGTTGAATTTCTAAACAATTATATTGTAGTTGAAATTTTTTCATCTATCAACATCTAGTTATTAGTTATGGAATGTGAAGTAATGGTTTGAGTTTGAAAGATGTGCAATGCAACATAATCAACGATATGAATATAAACTACAAAAATCTATTAAGTACAATTAATTAGTTAAATTCTTTATTCTATTACCTGCATGTAGGTTTTTCTAAATCCACTGGCACTGGGAGGTGTTCCCTCAAAACCTCCAATATTAGCCTATTCAACATCCAAAATCACATATTAAAATACCATTCATAAAAAATTGTTATTAACATGTAATAAATTTATAGTTGTTTACTAGTTACATACCTCAATGGTAGATGTAGTGTAGAAATAAGTAGGTGTAGGGCCGGTGTATATAGTATCAACACTATGACCCTACAATTTTATTAAAATAAAAAAACTAAATTAGTTAATCTTGTATTTCAAAATTGAAATTTAATAAATTAAATTCAATGAACATGCTAACATTTACCTAAGTATCAATGCCATAGGCCTCATTCAAAATGCCAGCTACCCTCGCCATCTCCATAGTTGCAAACATATCTTGTGTAGCAGCCTCTTAAGTGTTGGTGGGGTCATATGAACAAGTTTCCCTGCAAGACTGACACAAATGAGATTGAATCCCACCACTCGAAGACTCCCCTAGATGGAATTGTAGAACAGGGTTGGCATGTTGGATGACACTATAGGGCAAAGAGTTGGTAGCCTACAAAGTCTCTACCTCAACACTCTCATTCGCGATGGAAGGGATAACGACATGCTCATGAGGTGGCCTAGCGAGAGGTCATCTCCCTTGCCACCTAGGATCCTGCTATGCACCGGGTCTATCTTGAGACAACCCCCCACCTCTCCCCTGGAATTCCCTCATATCAAAATAATTTGGTATTTTGTTGAAGATGAATTCAAAGTATAGTTTCCTAAGGAAATACTGCGGGACTTCACAATTGTTGCATGGTGGGTAATAAAAAACCATGTACCACATATCCCAAAAAAAGTTCCTAATATGTTGGTGGTGGCCCTAATGGTTAGGAAACCTCTTCACATTAAGCGTAGTATTTTCATTTGTGCGTGGGTTAGTGAATAATGAGCACAAATTAAGTTTTGTATTTTTTAGATCTTTTACATCTTTATATGATAATTTATCCTAGTAATAAGCCCTAGCCACCTACCTCCTATCTTTCCAACCAGTTTTTTTTTGTTGATTGAATCTACATGTTTTAACATTTCTTTGAGTGAAGTTTCCAGGGTCATTCTTTCCACAGTTGAACCATTTGGATCGTTCAACCTTAGGATTAAATCCTTAATTTTTTTTAATTATTTTCAATTTCACTCATTAAGTTTTACTAAGTGCCAAGAGGATGTTGAGGGATTGGTGGAGGATATTGTTGTTGTCGTTGTTATTGTTGTGCTTGTTGAGGATTTTTTTCATGTTGTTGTTGTTGTGCTTGTTTAGGATTTTGTTTAGGGTTTGCAAGTTGATTAACATCTTCTACAAATTCAAAAAATAAATATAAAAATAACCTAAAACTAATAAATTCAAAACAAAACAAAAAAACAATCCTTACCTCTCAAACCTCCTCGTTGACATGGCAGAATCCTAGTGATGAAACAACAATAGTTTGATGAAAAATATTACAAAATAGATCTTCCGAAAATGCGAGCGCAGAAATGAGGGGTTTTGGCCACGGGCAAAAAAAGAAAACATAGTCACAAATGAAAATTATTTTGAATTCCTTTTTTTTTATTTTAATAGATCATAACGTGAGTGCATTATAACATGATCGCATTATGGGCTCGTTGTGGCCGAGCCTTAGGATCGTCACACCAAGGCTCCATAACACGAGAACGTTATAACGTGCACGCATTATGAGCTCTGAATTTTAAAAAAAAAAATTGGCCACAAATTGGCTACCCATCTTTTTGCACCCACCCCCTTGATCTGTTGAAAGGCCTTATCACACTTCTCATCCCAATTATAAGTTATTCTCTTATGGAGAAGATGCGAGAAAGGATGGATTTTTTCTAATAATTGTGTTATGAATCTTCTAATGAATTGCAACCTTCCTTGTAATCCTCTCATCTACTACAATTTTTGTGGTGGTTCCATGTCTAAGATTGCTTTCACTTTTTTTGGGTCTATCTCTATCCCTCTTTGTGATACAATGTAGCCAAGGAGCTTTCCTGATGTTACCATGAAGATAATTTTTTTTGGATTTAGTCTTACCGTATACTTTTCAAGTCTGTTGAAGATGAGTCCCAATACCTCTATGTGCTCTTGTTTCTTATTTGGCCAAAATATCATCCACATAATCTTCAACTATTTTATGGATCATATCATGAAAGATTAGGTTCATCTCCCTTTGATAGCTTGATCCGTCATTCTTTATCCTAAATGGCATCATGTTCCAACAATATGTTCCCTGTGGACAAGTGAATGCAGTTTTATGTTGGTCCTCCTTGGTGATCATGATTTGGTTATAGCCTGAAAATACCCATGAGTGATAGCATTTCATGACTTGTGGTTAGATTGATGATGATGTGGATGTTCGGAAGAGGGAAATCACCCTTTGGACATGATTTATTCAAGTCCCTAAAATTTGTGCATATTTTGATGCCTCCAGTGGGTTTGGAGATTGGTACTAGGTTGGAAACCCACTTAGGATAGTCAATTGGTCGGATAAATCTGTGATCTGTATAGGATCTAGACTAGATTGCAGTATTTAAATGCTTAACTTTTACAATGATTATTCCAAGTTAATTAAATCAAAATTAACTTATGGAAATAACAAAACGAAGGAATTAACAAATTGAGAGAAGGTGAGAGAGAAGAAGAGAATTGCAAACAATTGATAACGGAGTTCGTCACAAACGTGACTACGTCTCCGGGTCCACTCCAATAGAGAGACCGATCCGATTAACTCCAAAATCAATTACAAATGATGCACCAAGACCATCAGTTCGGCAGCATAACAAGGCTCTGACATACAACAATGGCTTGAAAAATCTCCAACACCTCTCTTTCATGTCACCTCAGCTTCAAGACTTCATCACCTAAAAAAAAAACTTGAATTCACTCTCACCTCACACTTCCCTTAAATACAAAAAATTAACTCAATTTGGCCTTTAACCAATTGATTTACAAAATATTCCTTATCTCTCCAAATTACATAAAAAATCTTTAAAAATCTCCCTTTTTTACATAGTAATCTTCAAAATATTCCCCTCATTTTCACATAAATATAAATTAAATCCCATAAAATAATTTCAAGCCCTTCAACTTAGCATTATTCGGGCTATTATGGTTGAGAAGGTTTTTTTTTTAATCCTTTAAAAGGATTATTGTTTGTTTTAAATTTAAATTAGGAGGGGTTTGTTTTATTTTATTTAGGCATTCGGTTTCCACCAATTATCAATTAAAACCGATGCCAATGTTAGTTAAAAGCCAACGAATGGCTTAGCGGTGGTTAATGATTTTAGTAGGCCGGCGGTCCCGGGTTCCACTCCCGGCCGCTGGTTTTTAAAAATCCATCCGCCAATTTTTAAATAACAAAAACAACCACTCTTAACATATTGTTAGAGCCGCGTATTTGGTGCAACGGCTAACACACTATGTTTAGCTCGCGTAGGTGGGAGGTTCAAAACTCCCCAACGTCTTTTTAACAAACCAAACAACTTTTCAACCAACGCCGATAGAGATGGGAGAGAGCGCCACGTGTCACACCAGGAGGGTGCCACATGGCGGAATCTGATTGGCCAATAGCACTAATGTGGATGATAACTCAGCACTGACTCGGATGACATGGATGCTGACTATGTGCCAACTGAGGCTAACGACTCCTGACCGAATGCTGACAGTGTTGCTGACGTGGCGTCCAGATGCCACGTGTCAACCTCCCATTGGGTCCGTACGATGATGACAGATATGCCACGTGTCAAATTCTGATCGGTCCTCTTCACTGTCCATACAGTACGGATGTTGACGTCAGCATCCGTACAGTCCACCTCAAAAGTCAACTGAAAACCTTGACCGCTGATAAGTTGAGCATACGATGTCGAATTTCGATGAAACGAACGCCGTCGGAATCGTCTTGATGAGCTCTTCGCAATGACACTGGTTCCATTGATTTCTGAGATGATAATTTTTTTGCTTCTTGGACGCCCCATGATCCCAGTTTGACCCAAGGTTTGACTGGCCATAACTTGCACAAATGGACTCCTTTTCGCTCCGTTCGAGTTGCATTGGATTCAGGACACCGAGATCTTTCTGATGGTGTAGATTTTGGAAAGAAATGAGACATTTCAATTTTCACTGAAAAATGTCCACCGGATCAATCTAACATCAAGGAGCTTTTGTAACTCTAGTTTAACTAGTAATGCAATTTGGGGATGCATTTTTCAAAGTTTCTATTTGACTATTTTGGATTCAAGATAGACTGCTAAATGATGCACAACCACTTCTAGATTGAGCCATGGAATATATGTGTATGACCATGCAAAGTTTTCTCTTCTTTCTTTTAGGAACACTCCTAGGTTTTTCTATTCTTCATCCAACAAGGATTTGACATAGAAAGTTATCTTAGGTGCTTCTTTTGTTCCTACATTCATTGGGGTAGACTATTCTGCTAGTTCTACTAATTTTTCTAGATGCATTGCACTAAGGGGGATATTGAATCCCTCATCCTTGGGCGCCTCAAAGAGGTTTTCACCTTCGGATACGTCCTTTATTTTTATTATTTTGGGATTTGAAAGTGCCATGATGTGGTTTTCACTTAAAGATCTATATGTTATTCTCATATTGTCAATTTTGTAACTGAAGGATTCAATCATCTCCCCATAGTGTGCCCATGTGTCTAGCTTTATCTCAAATCTTGCTTTGTGATCTCCATATGGTAACTTGTCAAATTCCTATAAATTCTGAGATTGCTTCATAATTTTCAAATATATCTAGAATTGGTGGTCCTCATTGGTTTGAGTCAATGAGTTGGGGGTATACTAGGCTTAATTCAGTTGGCCGCTTGGGGTGAAAGATGTTGTGGATATCATAAAGAAATAGTTATTCTTAAACAGATCGGTGACGTCAAGGGAGAATTCATCTAGGGTAGTATCTCGTGATGTTGGTAACCAAGAGGAAGCCTCAGTCTATTTAGCATAAGTACCCTTTCCAAGAATGGCCACCTTTCTAGTAGTACATCCTAAGTGAAGGTTCTTTGGACGTCTCTTAGGAATGATGGGTTCTAGCTAACCACTATCATTTTGTCCCAGTTTTTCATTCTTGTTGTATCCCCATCCCATCATTAACTATAGACCTTTATTATCATCTTCCATGGGAAGAACATGAATGGGTAGGTTGTCCTGATAGAGAAATTTAGATACATCTTCCTCATTGACATTCTCTTTGTTCAAGGCCCCCCACTTGGTGAAGGTGGTAGATGTATGTTTTAATGTTTCAATCACTTTGTTGATAGATGTGGGTTTTCCATGAGATTTTGGGGAAAGAGGTAACATACCCAACACAAAAGTGTCCTTTAGATTATAATCTATGCAATCATTGTCCTTGACTACTGCCTTGATATCAGGTATGTTTTGCACAATAGGTGTTTTGGATTCCATGGTAGATGCAAGGGAAGATGGGCCAACAAATGAGGATGAGAATGTAGGGCCTTCATCATTCTTTTGTATCTGGGGGATCTTGTAGAACTTAGCCTCAATTTTCTTGCAATAGTAGAAAGGTTCCAGATCTCCATGGATCGTAACTTCCTTGTCCTCAAAAGGAAACTTGACACATTGGTGATAGGTAGAAGCTAAAACTTGCATGGCATCAATCCATGGTCAACCAAGCCATATGTTGTAGGGGTGATCAAGATCTAGAACTTGGCATGTAGTCTTAGCAATTACAAGCCCCACTTGGATAGGTAGCTTGATGATCCATTGTGACACTTTTTCTTTATCATCATATGCCCTTATGGTTGTACTCTTTGTTTTCTAAATATAATCTTATGAATAACCCAAGTTCTTGACTAGCTAAAGGGTGCAAATGTTTAGACTACCACCTTCATCTACTAAGACTCTTTTAATCTTGTTCTTATGAACAATGACCTCAAGATGTAAAGTGTGATTGAGGGATGGTTACATTGGTAGATCTTGTTCTAAGAAGGTGATAATATGTGGGGTAGTGATATGCCCTACCATAGCTTGAAACTTCTCTATATCAATATTCTTAGGGATGAAGGATGTTGGAAAATCTTTTTCTAATATCTCCCTATATGCGGGGGATGGCCTCAGTAGTTCTAGGATAGAGATCTGTGCAGGGGTATTCTTGATTTGATCTAGGAGACTGTAGTTCCTATGGTTTGATGTCAGAAATGTAGGTTGTGCCCTAGGTTGAGATGAAGCTCCTTGGATGGTGACCTCGCCACATCCTGTGGTGACTCCACACTTTGCGCTAGGTCCTTAGATGGTGACAACTATGACGACATTGTCACAAGAGGAAACTAGGAAACTACATTGGAATAGACATGTTGCACATTATTATGATTCTTCCCTTTTTGATTGTCATTCCCTTTGTTGTGATTTGGAATTGGATTCTTGTAAATCTTGAGGTCTTGGTTACCTATTGGTACATCAATAGTTTTGTCTCCATTCTCAATAAGATCTTGGATAACATTTTAAGTCCTTTAATCTTGTGAAAGTCACAAAGATCCTTTTCATTGTACCAAGGTGGTTTATCTTGTGGTTCTTGGTAGTTTTGGAAATTGGGGAGCATAATCAAGTTTGACTGTACCAATTTCTGCATGACAGATTTAATAGGTTCCCTTAATGGTGTGTATTTACATTTTAGGTAGTTGTTCCTATTGGGGGCTCATATTTGTTGAGATTTGGTGTTATCAATTTGATTATTCTATGGTGGTGGTGTGGTTTGTTGTACACTTGGTTGAGCATTGGTCAGTTGATTGGTTTTTGACCTAAGAGCACTTATGACCACTTTAGCATCCACAACGCCATCATTTATCACGTTTTTGTTTTTAGCCCAAATGCGAGGCTTGTCATTTGAACTGGTTAATGGGTGGTTATCTCTATAGACTTGTGTGTTTCCCTATGAGATTAGGGCTCTCTCGATGTTGAGGACCCTAGAGACAAGATCATCATAAGTGGTGATACATTGCATCTTTAAGTGGAAGGATAGATCTGGATCAACATTCTCTATGATAATCCCCACATGTTGTTCGTCGGGAATGGGCCACTTGCTTTTACTAGCTCTTTTCCTTTGTTCCTTTGTAAGAAATTAGTGAAGGATTCTCCTTTGTTTTGTTTGATTTTTTTATAACTCTTCTAAGCTTACATCCATGTCAAGATTGAAGGAGAAGTGATCTATGAATCTATCAATGATTTCTTGGAAGATTTTGATACCTAGAGGCAACTATGAGAACCAATCGATTGTGGGGCTCATCAAACTTCATGGAAAGAGGTGCATTAAGTAGGAATCGTTGTATGTGGTTCCTCCATGCACATGATGTTGAACTCTTTAATGTGATCCATAGGATTTCCCATCCCTTTGTATTTATCAAATTTAGGGACCTCAAAACTTGGAGGGAAAGGTACCATTGCGATGTTTCTATCAAATGGCTATGAATACAATTTTTGTTGTGTATAGGATAAATACACCAGATCCATATGGATTTGAGACATATTTAATCCACTAATCCATGATCCCAATGCAATATTCAAAATCAATAAGAAACTAAATAATCATTAAACTAACATAAAAAACACAAAAATGTAATAGAAATCTAATCTAATACCTCGAATATTATCCCATTGGGGGAGTGGTGTCGCATTGATGTGGAATGGTGACCCTTTCCCAATCCCTTTGATAATATGATCTTGTTCCAATTGTTTTTATTGAAGAAAATTGATGAAACTAATGAGATATAAAAAAAACATGATATGTTCAACTATTTAACATGATAAAGATGAATTCTAAATACTAAAATTCTTGATAAAATGGATGCAATATATGCTATGTGGAAACAAAGCTCAAATATAGAATTCATGGATGCAAACTATGCTAAAATGTATGCAAGCTAATCTAAAATGAAAACCATTAATAGATTCTTAAGCTAATATAGATAAATATTAAACCAAAATGCTAAAAAGTGCTCAATATGGACGCAAATGAGTATGAATTTCAATAGCATAACTTTTCTATCAAAAGATGGATCGATTTCTCTCCAAATAGTGATGTATTTATAAGAAAGCAAGTGAAAAATCAATGGATGAGATCGATTTGATCAATAAATGGTCAATAATGAAAGGAGGGAGAAACATGGATCAAGGATTCTCATCAATGGATGAGAATCAAAGATCACATGTATCAAGGAAAGATCAAGGGATTAGAATGATTTAAACAAACACACTTTATAACAACTTTCAACTTAGTTTGTTACAAATTTTCTTTGAAAGAAATCATTCCTTTTTTGGAGCCAGATAGGAGAATATTCCTTTGGAATATTCCCTATGCAAGTGGATTGGAGGGGAAATTAGAAATTTAGTAATTAAAACTAAATTTGAATGTGCAAGATGAGGAATGTGAGTATATTCATTAAATTATTGATTTATTTAATGAAAAGGGATGAGTAACATTTAATTAAATGAGGAGATAAGGGGGGGGGGTTTAAATTAAATAATTTGCATTATCTAATCAAACTAGATGAAATGTTAGTGTGAGAGGCTATGAATTAACCTAATTAGATTAATTAGATCAATAGATGAAAATGAAGCATTTAATTAAATAATTAGGTTAATTTAATCAAATAGGAAAAAAGAGGATAAATTTCATAACAAAATGAAGTTAATGATCAAATTCAAGTGTGTGGTATCATTCATAACATTTTTTAGTGTCTATAGGTCATGGGACGTAAATCCAAGACACATAATTTCTAAGGTGTTTAAAATAATGTAGCCATTTTGTTGGCCTCCTACAATGATTTTATAACTAAGCCCTTACAACCATGATTCAAAGATTGGACATCTAACCTGAATAGTTATTTCAATCATCATGAAGGTGCATTTAAATTTTCAACCCAGGGACATGAACTTGAAATGGGTTGGCAAAATATGTGCACTAGGAACTCAAAGTAACCATTGCATTCTACAGCTAAGAAACACAATACTAAAAGTAAATTGCTTGAAAGGGAAAGAGACACATGTTGAACATCAATCAATGACTATGCTAAGTTGAAATGCATAATAGGAATAAAAATCAGTGCAACAAATAGGACACTACTCTGTCTACTTTGGTTGTAGGAACAGTCATAGAATGGAATTCTAGTGGTTGCAGGAACAATCAATGCCATATTTCTAACTAAGTACTAAACGAAAAGTAATACTAAATTAATGCTAACCTAAGAAGACAAATTACTCACCAAGTGGGTCCCCTTGGATAAGTATCCTCTAAGCTAATAATAACTCAAGTGCTTGAACTCATAATTTTATTTCATTCATTGTAAATCATGCATACAAGAGAGTAATGTATTTGTATCACTGAAACTGAAGAATGAGAGTACAATATCAAATCGTGCAACCTCCTGATGAAGGATCATCAAATCATTATTTATACTACAACTAAACAATGTAGTCAACTCCACAACTAGGAGGATGCCATTTAAGGCAAACAAGGGAAAGTGGAGTGATGGCGGCTACACATGCATGGAATCTGGTTATACATGCAAGTCCAAACATAGATCCAACACATCAATAACATCCATGTATGCTAAATCATTAAGGTCCACTATAAGGCAATTATATTCAATTTCATGAAGAATCTTTTGTCATCGGCTGCCTTTGACTTGGAGCGATTCCCCAGCTGGACATTACGGTGCATGCCCAGATGGCGGTGTCTTCCTCAACTTAGCACATTAAATCTACATGGAAAAGTTAGTACGAATAATAACTGCACATCTATAACACTCTAAGAGTCATTCCCTAATCACATGCAAAATCAATATAGATAACTCACATAATATTCCAAATGTCATTAAAACTTGTAGAGATAGGATAATGTCAAATGTCAATGGTTTGAGGGAAACATTATGCAAATACCAACATTTAATCATGAAATTTGATGACATCAACTAGAAAATAAACTATGAATTCTACCCAAAACTAGACCAATAACTAGGCTTATCACTCCTCCCAACCTAAAATTTTGCTAGTCCTCCAACAAGGGGAGAGTTGTTCTACTTGGTCAAGGCTCTGAAGTTTGCAACTCAGATTTGTCCAACATCAGTGGCTGCAGTGCATGAATCAAGATCCCAATAGAATCCTCCCAATCTGTCAAACCTATTCCATCTCTACTTCTCTGCAACAACGTCAAACTGGTAATATTTGAAGTTTGGCATGGGGTACATGCGCATGGGTGGCTAGAAAGTCAGGGGAAGCCAAAGTCATCCCTATGTTCTCCCAATCTCAATATACCTATCAATTCTTTTTAGTGTTGTAGCATAATTATGGATGGAATGAGGCTCAACCTATTTTAGCTCATCAGTCAAACTATTCCATCTTTGTGACAAACATCTCCTTTTGGTTTCCTCCTTTGTTGTTGTCTTTACCTCATACTCGTTGTAAACTGCCTCAATCCAAGGCATAATCCTATCTCCATAACTTGGTCTTTGCAACATTCTATGTCATTCTCTATAAATATACCTTGGGTTGCTTGATTCAACTCTAATAGGCAAAGGGATATCAGATTCCAATTGCTTATAAGCACCATGTTATTGTTCCAAACTAATCCCATTTTTCACCCAAGACATGAATTCTCTCAATTGAACATCCCCAACATACAACAATAGATTACAATCATGGTCTTTTGTGACAACATAATTATGTAAATAAAATTCACATAGAAAATTCTTCATTTCAGGTGAGGCAATCCTATAAGCATTGAAGAATTTGACGGGGTTGTCAATAAAAGGATTCAAACCTGAGCCAATTCTTGACATCTTAAAAGAGAGATATTTCTCTTTCAGGAGTAGAGCATAGACCCTTGGAGGGGTCCTACATTCTAAAATCTTTGGTGTCAAAGCTGCCATATCATCCACCCTTTGCTTCAGGCTGGCAATTTATGCATTTTTATCCTCAATCTCTTCATCCTTCTTTTGAATTTCCTCCTTCAATTTTTGTTTTTCCTTTATCCATTCCTCGTCTCTTCTTTGTATTTCCTTCCATAAATTTTAAATTGTTGTATGTAATGTAAAATCAAGAGGATTATGGATTCCTACTAGTATTTTTGGTGGTGGCTCTTCACATGGCACTATCTACGTAGACTCAAGTTGTCTAATTATCTCTAGCTGCAAGGGTGTTGTTTCTTCTTCCTTTTGCTGTAGGGACTCTTGTTCTTGTTGTGGCTACAAGAACTCCTACTTTGGTTCAGGTTGTTGCAGAAGGACCTCTTGCTCATGATGCAGGACCTCTTGATCATGCTATAGGAAGTCTTGAGTTTCCTCTAATTCCTCTACAATGTTAGCAAGATCAGCCAGTGTTATATTTGTTGCTCTCCTAAATATGTCTTCTTCTTCTTCAACACTCTCCTGCTCCATTGGAGCTTTAGGGTCCTCATGTGAGGTCTCACTAGGTTTAGGGCTTTCACGTGGAGTCGTACCAATCACAGGCCTAGCTGGTCTAGATTTCTTGGGAGGTCTCTCACATTTTCCTTTGGTTGTAGGATGAACAATATCAGCCTTCCTCTTCTTAGAACTTGGCACTTATCTTTCTACAGGTTGTGTTTTAACCTTCCCTTTTCTTGTTTCTACCTCTCTCTATTGTGCCCTAGTTTTCATCAGGGTTTCAAGTGGAATGTCATCATCAAAATCTGAGGAAGAGCTTTCTTTTTTTGAGTGCTTTGTTCCAGAAGAACTAATTTCTATGGTTTCTTCTATTACAGGAGGATTCACACTAGAGCCAACACCATAGGTTGAATTACTAGGAATGGCTTCAGTCGTGCTTACTCTCCTGCTAGACCTACAGGATTAAGGCAAAGCCTTAGGTTGCAAGTGCTCAGGTCTAATTTGACCAACATTTATAAACTCTTCCCAAGTCATCCTAGATACATCGTGTAGAGACTTTTCAACTAACAATTTAATCAAGCAATGGTGGGAAACAAAATTATCCCTACCTTTTTGAGTCTCATCCACCATAATCGAGAGAAGATTGTACATGTTAGGAACATTCATCCTCCTGTGCCTCATGTGATTCAAAAGCTTGAAGTGGATAGAATGTAAATTTGACTGGTGACCCTTACAAGTGATGTATTTGATTACACAACTATCTGCTTCCATGGATCGAGTAGAGACATTCTCTTTGCACCCTATTTTTCTATGCTCAATGGGGGGTCATGCTCTATAAACTCAGCCCAAGCTGATCTGGTGTCTCTTGAAGCAAGGTAATTTTCACCATCAGCAAGTAACCCTGTGACCTTCGCAATTCTTTCCTTTCTTTCCGCAACTTCCAACCATTTTACTGTGGCTTTTCCTTATGAAAATGTCTAGGAAAATTCAAGGGCAATGCTTTCATCAAAGCTATCTAGCTTCAAGAAGTAATCTAACCATCCATAGTTTCTAAATTCTGCTAGGCATTGTGCATCCTATAGTAAAATATCATGCACCATGGGTTCATTTCAAATTAACCCACCTCCCATTGTTTGTAATCAAATAAATGCTCTACAACTTCTTTCTTGCAATTCTTGTCTGAAAATCAAATGCACTTTCCTACAATATCTACTAAATTCTAGTACCAACCTGCTAAATTTCTAGTGCCAATGTCGACTGAATTTCCTTTCTTTTTTTTCCTTTTTGCTTACAACTCAAGATTATGATAGGGTCAATAATGGAAAGAAAGGAGTGATAAAGGGGAATTATGATAGGACAAAATGGCAGCTACAGTTATTATTACTTCACACATGCAAGCCATCCTTTCACTCGGATTTCAAATCAGCTCATTTTAAATTTTCTGACATAGCCTAATATGATTTGACACATGGGCAATAAATTCACAAAATATTTGCATCTTTTTCTTTCCCCTCCCTACAACCCAAATTTGGACATGTTTCTGCACATTGTGAGATGGGAGTGGTGATTGACAGGTAATAATGGAATTTATGTGAATATCTTATACTAATGTACATTGATTAAATGAGCACACTTAAAATATGATTAAAGATAGCAATTAATGTGCACATACCTGAATGTGTGGAAGATTTGTTTTAAAGATCGTGAATAAAGTAACACTCGCCTTTTTGGAGAATAAATTGAGCAATAAATGAAGTGAAATGAGCTGAGGTGGAATGAAGTGATGGAAGAGAGAGAAAGGTGGTAATGGATGGGGGGGATGATGAAGAAATGGACTTCCATGTAAGTGAAAGTATTTATTATGAAAAGTGCGTACCTTAATTAGGCTAAAGCAGGGACACTAGGTCCACTGCCTTCAGCTGTAGGAAGCTTTGAGTGCTGGGTGAATTGTTGTAGGAACTCTTCTTTGGAAGATGGCTTGTGGTATAATATGAGGTGATGACCATTCACAAGTAATTTAATCCCGATAGGGTCAATGGTGGTAAGTTGAACAGCTCCATTAGGAAAGACCTCAACAACTTCATATGGTCCTAGCCACCTTGTATGCAATTTTCTTGCATTGTCCTAGTATCTTGAATCATAGAGCAAGGTCCAATCTCTAGGTTTGAATTTCTTATCCTTGATAAAAATTTCATGCCACTTGATTCTCTGATTCTACTCTACTTCTATATGTTGCAGGGTTGCTCTTCTTATCTCATCCAAAGCATTTAGTTGCACGATTCTCTCTCTGTGCATTAGAAATATCCATCCCCAAATCTACTGTAGTTCACAGAGTATTATATTCAAATTTGACTGGCCAAGTGAGAAGGAACTCTACTTGTGACTAGGTAATTGGCTAACATAGGCTATGTTAGCTATGACTCTTTTCCTTATAGTTGTTTTCCGTAGCCTAACATAGGCTAAGTGAGAAGGAACTCTACTTGTGACCAAGTAATTGGCTATGTCATCATACTAGGGTGTTTGTACACTGAGGGAGAATAGATACTCATAAGGAAAAGAGTCATATATAGGTTGATTGTCTTCTGATGTAGTTAGTCTTAAAAGAAAATCTGCAACAACATTGGCCTTCCCTAGCTTATCCATAATGGTTCTATCAAACTCCTGCATCAACAATAACCATCTTTCCAATCTACCTATGATCAAAGGTTTATTCATGAGATACCCAATGGTTGCATGATTAGTGTGCACAAAGATTCGATAGCCTATTATGTAATGTCTGAATTTGTTCAGTGCATAGATTATTGTCAACATCTCTTTCTCTGTCACTGTATAATTGAATTCAGCTCCTTGCAAATTTTTGCTGACGTAGTAAATAGCATTTCCAACAGCTCTCTCTTTCTATCCTAAGACCACTCCTATGGCATAATCTAATGCATCAGTGTGGATGTGGAAAGGAAGCTCCCAATTAGGTCCCTTGAGTATAAGAGCATGAGTCAAAGCTGCCTTCAAGTGAGAAAATTCCTTGTCACAAGCTTTAGTCCATTGAAATTCAACATCCTTAGTGAGAAGGGTATACAATAGTGTTGCTACTTTGTTGAAATCTTTGATGAATCACCTATAATATCCTACATGACCCAATAAACTCCTAACATCCTTCTATTTTGTAGGTGTAGGAAGATTTGTGATTACCTCATTTTTTGCATGATCTACTTGAATTCCCTTATGGGAGATGTAGTGGCCAATAACTACACCCTCTTCCATCATGATGAAGCACTTTTCACTATTTAAGAATAAGTTTTGGTCTTCACATCTCCATAGTACTCTCTTAATATTTTCCAATGCTTGATCAAAATCAACACCATAAGTGGTGAAGTCATCCATATAGATTTCCATGCAATCATGAGAAATGTTTGAGAATATGCTAATGACTACCCTTTGGAAAGTTGTAGGTGCATTGCACAAGCCAAATGGGAGTTCTAAATAGGCATAGGTACCCCATGGATAGGTAAATGTGGTCTTATCTTGGTGTTTTGGTGTGATTTGGATATGGTTGTAGCCATTGAATCCATCTAGAAAAGAGAAGTATTGCTTTCCTACAAGTGTGTCCAAAACTTGATCAATAAAGGGTAAAGGATAGTGATCCTTCTTGGTGGCAGCATTAAGTTCCCTATAATCAACACAAACTCTCCATTTCCCTCCTTTATTGGGTACAATCACTAATGGAGACACCCACTGACTGTCTGAAATGGGATAGATAAATCTTACATCTAGTAATTTTTGCAGTTCTCCTTTCACAATTTCTCTTAGTGCAGGGTTAATTCCTCTTTGTGGTTGTCTTACTAGAGTGCAATCATCTCTAATATAAATTTTGTGTGTACAAATTTTAGGATCCAGTCCCTTCATATCATGATAATCCCATGCAAATGCATGTCGATGGGTCCTTAATAGGTTCGCCAATAACAATTGTTTCTCTTCATTCAATTTACTATTAACATTCATATATTTTCCCTCTGACACCTGGACTTGTGTAGTTAACTCTATCATGGTTGCTTCATTAATACATGGTACCTTTAGTTCATATGGCAGCAATGTATGGGACATGCCTGTTGGTGCAGGAAGAGTGGTTACAGGAAGATTGTTTGCAGGAAGAACGTTTGCAAGAATAGTGGTTGCAGGAAGAGCAAGCAGAAGTGTCCTAACCGAAGTAGAAGATGATGCTTCCTCTACTTCATAATGGTTCTGAATGATGTTAGCTAACACTTCATCCTCATCTTGGAGCAGCATGAAAGAGCTTCTACCTAGCATCATAAGTTGTGCCACAGAATTAACTTCCTCGGCCTCTTCACCAACTTGTGGCCATACGGGGTCATCTTCATCATGAGATGGCTGAGCAGGTGGATAAAGAACAAACTTTTTAGTACTCCTCTCATCTAAAATGGTCATGTCTCCTGACCGACATCCAATGTATGCATCTGTAATTGCTAACCAAGGCCTTCTAAGAATGATGGGATACTCACCTAGTGTAGCCTTAGGAGAAAGAATCATAAAATATGTTGGCTATTCCTAGGAGTCTAGAACTACCAAAAGATCCTCCACTACACCATCAGGCTTAATAGTAGAGCTATCAACAAGCTACATGATAGTAGGAGTAGATCTCATACTTGCAATGTTTAGTTATTGTAGGATGTCCTTGGTCATTACATTTATTGCTGCCCCTAAATCAATCAGAGCATTCTTTACTTGGATCTCGTTTATGACGACTACTCCATAGGACTGCCTAGGTCATTATACTTGGGAATAGTCACTTTTCCCAACATGATGTCAACCAACTGGCCCACCACATGAACTATAGTTAGGTCTTTCTTTTTCTTACCTGGCTTCTTAAGACAGGCTTCTTTGATTGCTTTGCCATAGATTGGAACATCCTTTATGGCCTGAAATAGGGGTATCTGAACACATATATGATTCATCTGATCCAATATATCAAAGGTGGTATCCTCCTTTTCTGCTTTCTTCTTGGCAACTTCCAATCTCTAAGGAAATGGTGGTTCTTTTTTGGTCTGCTTGACTTGGACTAGTTCGGGATTTTTAGGTACATTTGGCTTAATGGAATCATTTAGAGGCTCCCCCTCCTCTTCCATAGGAAGATCAGTGATAATGGGCTTGGAAGGGGTTGGTAGAATGGTTCCTGAATGCAAGTGGATATCACTTACACTCACAACATATGCAAGGAATTAATTTGAATCAATAGAGTATGCAGGTTGTTGTTGTGGTTTGTTATTTGGATTAGGTGTGGGTTGAGCTAGTAGCTAAGTTGGTTTGGGTGCATTTGATCTTGTATTAGCAAGTGGAGGCATTATAGTAGGTTGTTGGGGTTGAGAAGGTGGTTGCATGTAACTGGTTGTCTGAGTAGGCCATTGCTATCCTCCTCTCCTTTGATTTTTTTGTTGCCAATTTCTTGGAGGTGGTTGTCAGTGCCCTTGAAATTTCTCCCAATTCCCCTGAGGTTGTTGCCACTGGGGTGGAGAACTCTGATGACTAGGCCAAGGATTTGGAGGGTTACTCTAAGGTTGTGGTGGATATCCTCCATAACTGGGTGGATATGGGGGCTGACATTGGTTACTAGATGAATAGGAGTTAAAATATGGTCCACCATAGGATAGTGGATCTAGTGGCATACCTTGTCTTGGATCCCAAGGCTTCCTTTGTGCAACATAGTAGACTTGGTCTTCTTCAATCTGAATTGGCTTGAACTCAGGTAGAATCTGCTTGCTCTCGAGGTTATCTACCATCTTGCATTTGCATTCCTTCTTCTTTTATCTACAGTGGGGGAAATACTCTGTCAATATTGCCTATGCCTCCTCTTGCTTCTTCTTGGCCTGAAGTGTATCTAGTTGAGTAGCTAGATTATTGATAATGTCTTGCTTGAAGTTTGCTAGCAAATGAATGATCTCCAATTTTGAAACTCCACTGGTAGTTGTCTTACCCATGGAAGATTGATAGGCTCTCCCTTTCTTTGAAGCTGCCCTAGAGTAATTCTACCATATTTTCTTGATATCCTCCCAAGGAACTTGGGAGATATTTCCTCCTACCATGAGGTCCAAGGAAGCAATGCAACTATCATTAATTCCTCTCAGGAAAAGAAAATTTTGTGATTCCTCATTGAGTGCATGGTGTGGAGAAGTTTTTAGGAAAAACAAGAACCTTGCAATGTAATCTTCTAGGATCTCATCTTCTTTTTGCTACATCCTGAAAATGTCACCTCCTCTCATGTCACTGCCCTTGCAGTATTCCTTGTATTTCTCAAGGAATTTTGTCTTCATGTCTTCCCAAGTTTCCACAGTATCTCTACCTAGGCTCATGAACCATCTTAATGCAACCTCTTTTAAAGTGGTAGGAAATAGCTTAAGCCTATGGGCATCAGTAGTATAATCATAACTCCTGCAGAGTATGTCAAACTCAAATAAGAAGGTATCAAGATCTTCTATCACAAGTCCATAAAACTTGTGGAGTGTTGAGACAAGAATGTTCTTGATGTTGTCAACTTCATTTTGATGGGAAATGGGGAAAGGAAAAGTTGGTTGGATTTGTCTATTCCTATTTGTATCACCCATTCTTGTTTGATGTGGTTCCAAGACAAAGGGGTTCTCAAGCTAATTTTGTTCTTCAGAGGAGATTTTAGAGCTAGTTAGATCAGGATATGCATCAGCAAAGTGGTGTGAATCTTCTTCTTCTTCTTCTGGTAGGTTTTGATATTCAACTAGCTAGAATGGATGAGGATCTTGTTAGGAAGGAATCTCCCATAAGCATCCCTTCTCCTTCCTCTATGAATGCAATATCACTCACTATCAGTCAGCTCACACAAAGAATGGGTAAAAAATAACGGGGATCATTACTTCCTAAATGGTGATATACTAAGAACAACTCCCATAAACACTACAACAAGAAAAACTATCACTGACTCCAAAAGACTCCCTAGCTTGACACCATCCTCGACAATGGTGCCAAAAATGTTGGCCTCCTACAATGATTTGATAATTAAGCCCTTACAGTCATGATTCAGAGATTGGACATCTAACTTGAATAGTTATTTCAATCATCATGAAGGTGCATTTAACTTGCCAACACAAGGATGTGAACTTGAAATGGGTCAGCACAGTATGTGCACTAGGAACTCAAAGTAGCCATTGCATTCTATAGCTAAGAAACACAATACTGAAAGTAAATTGCTTGAAAGGGAAAGAGACAAATGCTTAACATCAATCAATGACTATGCCAAGTTGAAATGCATAATAGGAATAAAAATCTGAGCAACAAACATGACACTACTCTGTCTACTTCGGCTAGAGGAACAGTCACAGAATGGAATTCTAGTGGCTGCAGGAATAGTCACTACCAGATTTCTAACTAAGTACTAAACAAGTAATACTAAACTAATGCTAACCTAAGAAGATAGATTACTCACTGAGTGGGCCCCCTTGGATAAGTATCCTCTAAACTAATAAGAACTCAAGTGCTTGAACTCATAACTTTATTTCATTCACTATAATCATGCATACAAGAGAGTAATGTATTTGTATCACTGAAACTAGAGGATGAGAGTACAATATCAAATTGTGAAACCTCATGAAGGAGCATCAAATCATTATTTATACTACAACTAAACAAGGAAGTCAACTCCACGACTAGGAGGACGCCATTTAGGGAAAACAGGGGAAAGTGGAGTGATGGCGATTACGCATGCATGGAATTTGGTCAGACATGCAATTCCAAACACATATCTAGCACAATAGTAATGCCCATGCATGATCAATCATTAAGGTCTACTGTAAGGTAGTTACATTCAGTTGCATGAAGAATCTTTTGCCGTCAGTTGCCTTTGACTTGGAGCAATTCCTCAGCTGGATGTTATGGTGCATGCCCAACTGGCGATGTCTTCCTCAACTTAGCACATTAAATCTACATGGCAAAGTCAGTACACATAATAACTACACATCTATAACCACTCTAAGAATCATTCATTAATCACATGCAAAATCAATATAGATAACCCCTGGTATGTAATATGCCAAATGTCATTAAAGCTTGCAGAGATAGGATAATTTCAAATGTCAATGGTTTGAGGGAAACATTATGCAAATACCAACATTTAATCATCAAAGTTCATGACATCAACCAACAAATAGACTATGAATTCTACCCAAAACTAGACCAAAAACTAGGCTCATCACATTTGTTTAATATAAGTTTCTCTTTCAAAAAATAGGAATAATAAGGCTTAGGAATGCATAATTTAGGTAGTCCAATTTAATTAAGGGGCCCAAACATAGTGTGAAAATGTAAAGGAGTACATTTTTCTACACTACATGTGTAATGGGACATCCTCATGAAAGGATAAAATTTGAACTCCCATTGATGGCTTCATGTTTATACACTGCTTCATCATCTTGCTGACTTGTGAGGACCATTTCTCATGACTCCTTTGATATCTAAACAAATTTTTCTACACTATGATCCTATTGTTCATAATTTTCTTCTTTAAGAGATGATGGATTGATATCTAAGTTTGAACAAAATACCACTAAATCATCCTAAAATAGGTCTTCTTCAACCTCTTTTCTTTTATGTATGAGATGATTGATTTTTAATTTGTAGCATATCTCTTGAGGAATCATCAAAACATCAAGACCTCATATTTATGAAGCAAAGGTTTTGATTTGATACCACATTCATTTTGACCAACAACCTTGTGTGTGTCAAGTTATCTATTTTGCAATCCAAGATTGTCTTTATTTTCCTCCTCATAGGACAACATCTTTTCATGCTCAATTTTTTCTTCACTCCAAAACTTGTGATGATATTAAAATTTATATGATTTCTTCATCTTTCTTAATAAAAGAAGGGATTTCATCAAATAAGACTATGAAATCTTGGTTTTCATTACCCCCTTCAAGTTTTGCACCTTGATATCCCAACTAATATGTTGACATAAGTATTGATACCTTTTCTTTACCTTCAACAAAAAATGGGAGCTCATCAAATAAATCAGTTAAAACTTCATGTTCAACACCTTTTAATTTATTTTCAACCTGTTTCCCTAGTTGATCATGCTCATCAACCTCTTGAAACGAGTTTAAATTTTTATTCTTTACATCATGTGCTAGTGTGAACAACAAAAAGCTCTTTTTTTTTCCTTCCCCAAACACCTCTTTTTTCTGTTCACTAAACCAACTATGT
Organism: Sequoia sempervirens; assembly: GCA_007258455.2. Classification (NCBI taxonomy): domain Eukaryota; kingdom Viridiplantae; phylum Streptophyta; class Pinopsida; order Cupressales; family Cupressaceae; genus Sequoia; species Sequoia sempervirens. The sequence goes on along the minus strand of VDFB02105785.1, from coordinate 163,203,735 downwards.
TGATAAACAATGGGTCCAATTTTGTAAAGGAAAATGGTGCTAGGACAAGAAGGTTGATTATAGAGGCCATGTTGAGATTGTTGAGGATGTATAAGTTTTGGAGAAGGCTACTCTTGCTTAGGTTTAGGGTCTTGCAAAGGATGAAGACTCCTAAAACTTGGAATTTCAAGCTCAAGAGACTGATTTGAAGACTTAGGAGGTTTACCTTGCTTGAAGCTTGAAATTTTGCACTTGGGAAACTCTTCTTTTACATGCTAGTCTACAATGTAAGAATTTGATTGGGCTTCCAACCTTTGTACTCGAGCAAGCAATCACCTCATTTTCTCTTTTTGGTAGAAATATCTTTTGTAAGAGACTCATCATATTGCTTCCCTTATATCTCCACCTATTTTTGGTACTGGTATGTTGGGTAAGCAACTCTTCTAGTTGCAAGTTATACTCTTGGTCTTCTTTAATCTCATTAGCCGCTTTTAAAAATCCAACATTATATCTCTAATGCTCATGTTGTCCACATTTTGAGGCTAAATATGAGAGTATCTATGTTGGTTGGAAATAAAATGGTCTTATTGGGGTTGAATTTGAGCATATGTAGGCTGTCAAGAAGATTGAGTAAGGGTGGGTGGTGGGAAATATGATAAGTATGTTGATAACCTACTATCATGGGGTCATTTGGGATGAAACTAGTAAAATGTTAGACTATTTTCACTCCTTTAGGTTCAAAATAGCCTTCTAAATAAGCTGATAATAAATTTCTTAAAAGAGTGTAGTCATGGCTTGTTAATTCATTTGAATTTTTCTAGTCCATGTGCTTGTATGTTTGGAGGGAAGTTAACTTTTGATAAGTGTTTTGATTTTAATAAGAACAATTTGAGTTTTTAGGGTTTCAACTACCTCAACACTCTTTGCACAACAACTAGAAAACTACTATGGCGGCTAGGATTGTGCTAAACACCATTTTGGAGCATTTTAGGGAGTTGGAAAGTAGGGATAATAGTTTTGGATTTCCAAGAAGGTTTGACCCAAGAAGCTTATGTGAACACTTGTCTTTCCTTTCTCAAAACATGTTCATATTATCTAGCAAGTTGTTAAGAAGCTTAAAAGGAAGCCTAAGGGAAGATTTTCACTCAGTTCTTGCTCATTTTGGGTTTTGTATTGTATCCTTTGGAGGTTCTTTCCAGCAAGAATAAGCATTGTAACTCATTTCTAAACTTGTATGTAATTTATAAAACATATTTTGATCAATAAAGATAATCTTTTACCTTCTTAGAGTTATTTCATTTTACAAATTTCTTCAAGAAGGTTGATGCAATCTTGTGGTGATGTCTTTTCTCCTTTAATTTATGTCCCATTTTCATTGCCTTTGTGCAAAAAATATGTGTTTTTTAGGTCATAACTTGTGTTTAACTAGTTAAGGAAAGAGTTTAAGTTGTGACAACATTTCTAATTCCTTCTAAACACTATCCTTGACATACTAAACCTAGTTATGAAGTACTTTTGCAAATACATATAAAATTATGAGTTGTGTATGTTGTGGTTTAAAATATTGATTATATTGTGTGTCCAAATATCAGTATATGTTCTTGATTTAATCAATTTGGTTCATCACCTTTTTAGTCTTAGGTATCATTTCATGTTTCCTTCATCCCTTTTCTCAGCATGCAACAATAGTATAAGTATAAATTAGGAGAAGTACCAAAGGAAACCAATCTTCTCTAGAGGTTGATCTCTATTACATAAGCCCTCACTCAAGGAGATCACCCCATGTTTGATGGGGTGGTTGAGTGATTTTATCAGCTTAGCAAAGGTGCACACTTCCATGACAACAATACCCACACCTACAAATGAAAAAAATGGCATTGGTGTTGAAAAACATCATTCAAACCTACTAACTATGGTGTGGAAATGTCCTAACTTCCTCTTTAAGCCTTGGTCAAAACCTTTTTTATTGATTCAACAATTTATAAAGACTTGGAAGAGACACCAAGTGGCATATGCAATAGTGTCATAAATAGTCATCAATAATGCAGAACAATGAAGATGAGAGCTTGAGACTAGATGCAATGAAGTTAGAATGACCTAATGTAAGAACTAGTGGGGCTTTGTTATTTGCTGATGTAATAGCTAATGTAATCACAATAACTAATTCAAACATAACTATGACAGGTATGTGGATGATTCTCAATATTCAAATTTATGAGGGATGATGATCTTCTTATGATGATAGATGGATTGATTTCTTGATGAAAATAACTTAGGAGTGACATCCTTTTAATCACATCTTAAATACACAATTTTGAACTTTTAATTAAAAAATTCAACAAATAATAATCAATTTTTTAAATTGATTCAACTTGAAATCATAATTAATTTTGAAATTAAATAAAATATGTGAGTCCTACATAATCTTAAATTAGATAAAAATAATAGTCTCTTAAAATTTGAAAAAATAAAAAAATAAAAAAAAATCTAAGTGTAGGTCAATGAAGACACTAATTAAGTTAAAATGGTGTGTTAGAATCACAACTTAAAATCATGTCTAAAATTTAGAACCATAAGTTAGGATACCCAAGCAAAAAGGTATATACTGATCCACTTGCACCTTTCCCGCTATTATCATTCGTTAAGTTTTAATCTTGAGGCTATAGGCAACGATCGAAGTTTCTAGTCGTGCGCTCTAGAAGGTCGGGTATTCTTCTGGATCATACGCCCACACTCCTTATATTATAACCAACTACTCATTCAGCCTGCAAATTGTCCTTTGCTTGTATGGAGCGCACGGGTATTCTTTTCCTTTCGCAGGTATTCCTTTTCCTTCAATTTAATTTAATCGATAGCTATGGTGCATTTACAGAGATTTTAAATATGGTTTACGCATTTCACTTTTAGTCTGTCATGGGTCTATCCCTTTCTTGTCTCTCAGTTAAATCTTCTCATTGTTTATGTTTGTCGGAATCCTCTGTGAAAATTGTTCAATGCTTTGATTCCTTGACTTCCCCAAACATAAATTTGGGTAAAATTGTATGTATCCAAGGCTCTGTTTGAAGACTGTAGTTTCTCCGTATACGATTTTCCTACCTTGTCTCTTCCAAATCTTTATGCTCTGGAGATTCAGAATGTTGATTGAATTTAGTCAATCAAATTAACTCCTAGTGCTTTGGGTCTAGCTTCTTCAACTTTAGCTCTACAGTTTACAATGTCTAATTCTTGAGCCTTCCTGAACTCTGTCAAATAATTTACCTGTTTACACTTCATGACACAGTAGGTTGGTTAAACCGTTAAACATCCCTAAAGTTTTGTCATACTGAACCTTGTATTTTAGTTTTACCAGTGTTTCAATACTCGAATCTAACTGGAAGTTTATAAATTCAGGCCTGCACGAATTCTCTGCCTGCAAACGTAACAGAGCTATAGTAGAACCATGTTTACATACCATTCTGTGACGCCAACAATTCAGTCACCAATGCCATTTTACCCCACTAGTACCTGCTTATGTTCCGTGCATCTATGAGCTTTTGACTGAATTTATATTATTTGCATCAGAAATAATATGCAACCCAGCGATTCTTGTAAGTCAGCGGTTAGTTCTTGCAACTATGAAGGCAGGGTAGACTGCTAGGCGACTCTCACCTACTGATTATAGCCAATATAAGCCTCTATTGGCTTGAGCCAATGACATGACAAAGGTCAATCGTTCTTTCATGCAAAACCCTCCTCAAAACTTCATATAGTTTCTCAACACATATTTCCCAATGCCCATTATAACATTGATGAAATTCTTACATGTTGATTCCATAATGCCATGCCAGGTAACATTCAGTTTGAGAATCTCCGGTATCTCTTAGCCACTTTTTATCTTGGTAGCCTCCACTACATCAACATGGTTATTTTAGCTAGAGGAATTTTGCAGCCAAAGGAGTTTTCTCAAACCTCAAGCCCCTGGGGTTTCGCACATTACGAGAATAGACAGGATTTACAAAGCAACTTGACAAAGTATGCCTTAATCTTCAAATGGTTAATGTTATATAATAAATGAAGTTGAAGGTGGAATGGGAATAAATCTTAGTATCATGGCACATATTACCTTCAATTTTGTTTCACTCAAATGTGATTGAATTCTCTTAAATGTGATTGAATTCTCTTTGTTTTTTATTTTTTCTGTTGAGATTCATGGGCATTGAATACTTTCCTTTTTAAAATCAAATCCCTGATGAAACATTCTGGATTAATTGAGAATGATATGATATATGGATTACATTAACACCTTAATGTACTTGTGTATTGCATTGAACTAAGTTCATTCAACTTCTTGTTCACAAGATAATGACGAGTTCAGCTCATTTTTCGCTGCCTGCAGCTTTACTTTTCCTACAGGGAATCTTATTGCAAGTATGCAGATTGATTCTTCTAATGGCTTTTAATGGTTGCATAACTGTCTTGCAGACTAGAGTGACAACAAAGTTTTGTATATTGCATTTTATTAGATTGGTTCAGTTGGTTGAATCTTGGGAAGCTTTATGATAATGGCCGAGAGTGGACTCTGTGGCATCTCTTCTTATAACACATTTAGCAGATTGAGGATATGTTCAATTCACACAAGGAAGACAGGGTCGCTATTTATCATTCTTCTGGCCGTGTGCCCACTGCATACTTATTTCCTTCATTCAGGCATGACCGCAAGGCAAATGAAAGGTCCTCTAAAGTTAGGACATTCCTCTTCTAAAGGTGATCATGTGTTTCAGTATTTTGGTTCTATATCTTATTTTAGCAAATTTGAGCATTAATTATTCACTTAGTGGGTCATTTTCACCATTTTTTATTGATGAAAAACTATTGAATTTGTCTTCGAGGAAATGATTTGAACAATAAAAATTCACAATAAGTAAGAGATCTTATTCATGTGTAGAATGTGCTTTTACTAAGTTGCAATATACTGGTTTAAGGTATTTTCATAAACACATAGCCATGGTACTTTCAGTGATGTACTTGACATATCTTGTTAAGCATATTTCTGTCTGTAAGTTGATCAAACTTCAAAGTAATATGAATGGGATATTGAATAAGTGGTGTGAAGAGTGGAAAGAACCCTTTCAAATTATACTCAGATTTGTTTTATATGGCCAGACACATTTAAGACTATGTGGTTAGTTTTTACCTCAGATCCATTAAAACGGATAACATATAATGCTAAAGAAAATATCAACAATGGAAAAATTGGTGGCCACGATGCAAATATCTGTAATGAAATAGTTTTCTCTGTTCTCGCTTTCACTGAGATAGCCTTCAGCTCTATTCAGGTATGCTTATTTATTTCAAGCCTGAAGGGCCTGAATGGTAGTTCATTGTTTTTCTTTCTTCTACAGGGTGGAAGTACTCCTATCTGTATGCCTCTGCACCATTATTTGCAGGGGAATGTGGAAGCTCAAGAATTTTTTTACCAACCATTGTAAAACCTTGCAGGATAGTTATGAGCCAACAAGCAGCAAAAGATGACAAGATCGTATATACAGGGTACCCTCCAATGCAAAAGAAACCAAGATGGTGGTGGAGAGTGTTGTCATGCTTTCCTTATCTTATATCTTTTCATGTGAGTTGGGTGTTTGCGGAAACAGTATATAATATGCACCCATTTCTGGAGGATTTTGAATTTTTTACATATCCCTTCATAGTGAATGGTCTTGGCAGATTACCTGGCTGGTTCTTTACAGCATACTTCATTGGTGGTTACATGGGTATTGTGCGAAATAATAAATTTCCCCATTTCTTGAGATTTCACGTGCTGAATGGGATGTTGTTAGAGATACTTTTCTCCATTTGTGGGCAAACATATGACTGGTTACCCAAATCATTTTACTGGGGGAAGTTAGGACAGTTTTATTGGTTTTTTGTGAGCTTTTCACTTCTCTTTACAGCCACGCTCTGCATCATTTGTGCCCTCAGAGGATGGTATGCTGACGTACCATTTATATCTAATGCTGCTTACATGCAAATTCCTTATTGATTGAATGGAGACAGAGGTAATCACATGTTAGACTCTTCCAAGAGATGGTCTGTAGAACAAAAAAATTATTTGTACAAAATCAAAATGTAGTAGTTGATTGGAATTTAATTTTTCAAGGATAGGAATAAGCCCATGCCGAAGTCTTCTGTATCTCTATAACTCGTGAATACATTGTGGCCAATGTGGTAGCATTGCTAAAGATACTGGCTATGTAAAAAAACCTAGGATTTTAAATGGACTGGTAAAAATTATGTTTCACAGTTGCTTGCTTGTTTTTTTAAAAAAAGTAATTGTAACGTTTTTTGGTAGCCTATTTTGCATAACCTTTACTACAAGAATTTGAATTAGACAATGTTGACTAGGTGAAGTTGACTACTTTTTGTGGCCATCGGTCCTAATTAACAATCCCAAAGCTTTATACAGCTTTCAACCAGCCTATTTCTTCCAAATAGGTTGTCTTCTATTTTTATTTATTTTTTACTACAAGAATTGGGTAGCACAACCTCCTATAAACTGCAATGTGTCTGGTAAATTTTTTAACGTGATCGGCAGCACTGGTGCGACATGCTTTCTAGCACTACGGAAGTGGGAGAGACTAGTCCTTGTGACCAACCTCCTGCAATAGGAAAGATTTAGCCAACCGAATTAAGGCCCCAACCCCTAGGTTGTTCTTTATCTTACCTATTTAGTGAGGGAAAGTGAAGTGGAGATTTAAATATTAATCTTTATGGGCTAATCTTGTGGTTTAACACATTCAGTTTTAGCTAATTTTATTTTTTGTGGCAATTTAACTTCTTCACTCCCCTATAAATAAAACTTGTTAAAGTGTTCATTTCAAATAACAGCAAATTTACTATTCTGCTCTGCTTTTTTAATTCTATTTTTTCAATCCTTGGTATTAGCACATGCAATTCAAGTTATACAACCACCATTCAAAAAGTGCAGCAGTGAATTCTAAAAGAAACGAAGTCAATGGAGTTTCCTATAAAAAAAATAAAAAATTGGCGCACAGCAGCAGACAATAACGGTATGAAATTTGGCTCAAATAAGAGCAAAAAATTCAAGCCATATATTTTAACTAGTTTCGCCGCTAAAATGTAAAGGTCCATTTCTGCATCTTTAGACACTAAGTATCTTCAAAATCACCAATTACAAAAGAATATATATGTCTACAACCTTGCTTTCATTTAATATCCAAGTAGTTTTAACTACATTTTTGGTTTTATTACAAAGAAAGTAGTAGAAGATATCTTCATAATTTTAAAATCCTCTGCTTTTTAATATTTGAGAAATTAAAATGATAAAATTAAATAAATTTGTTATACAAAGTATCAAAGTATAAAATGCAAACTATTGTGACAACGGTTAGTGAAATTCTAATTAGAAAAAGATGTATGGATAGATTGATAAAGAAGTAGAAAATACTCTATTGTTAATGATATGTTGTAATATTTGTGAAAAAGATACTCTACCTATATAATCAATTGCTATAAAAAAAACAAAGTTGAGAAATACACAGATTGTAATGGGTTTCACATAAGAGATCTATATGATTCACATTAAAATTTGACTTAATTCAATAGCATTTGAAACTGGTCAACCTTGAATAGAAAAATAGCGGTGTCATATGTTTGGCTTCTCAAATTTGAACCATAAAACAAAATGTTGTTGGTGGAAAAGTTGATACATATCTTATAGGATTTATAAAGGCATTCTTTTGAACTCATTTAATCTATTTGAAGTCTCTACAAACAAGTAATCAATTGTACACAAATACTTTTGATTAATTAGTTGATAAGTTTGTGAAATGATACTTTTTTTTTGGAAGAAATATAATGATAGATAAAATTTGTATTGCAAATAATATGGTCATGAAACCCATGATTGCAAAATATCATCATATATAATAAAAAATTCCACCTGACAAAAAGATGCAGCCCACTATGATGAAAAAGCATTAAGAGCAACCCAATTTGCATGTCGTAATGATTATGATGACTTTATGTTTTTTGTATTAAATTTTTCCTATTAAAGTTGAATGGATGAGTCATGGTATGATGCATGAGTATAACGAGAGCCACATAACATATGGATTTTTAACGTAATTATTTTGAAGAGTTTCATGAAGGTGTTTGTGGTCATATATTTGGTAGATAAAACAAGTCTCAAGTTTGTTGGAAACAAAACTATTCAACTCAAGTTACTTTAACTTCTAAGTTTTGTACTTCACATTTTAAAATGTATATTCCTCAATTATAACATATTTTTTTATCACTAGTGTTGATTGAACAGGGTCACTTCCATTTTATTGGAAGATGGACAAGTGTTAGATTGAAGGAGGTTAAATAATCAAGTCACATGTATATGTTGGGAAGTTAAAATGTATTAAAAAAGTCCATTTTCCACTATTTCAAAGAATTTTTCCTACACTATTGAAGAAAGTAGGCTTTCTAAATTATTATTTTATAACATACAAGATTTGGACATGTTAATTATAACAATATTCAAATCATACAAAATAATTGTGTTCTAGGTTTACTCACTTTTCCCAAGACAATTGAAAAATGTGAAGCTTATAGCATGGCAAAACAACATAGAGAGGCCCTTTCTTTAGTTAAACTTGGTAAGCACAAAGAAAATTGTAACTCATTTATTTTGATTTGTGTGGGTCCTTATCTATTAGAGGATGGTAGTATTTTATGTTGTTTATTAATGATCACAGTCGAATAAAAAACTTATTTCTTATAGGAAAAAATTGAATCTTAAAAGAAACATTTAAGAAATTTAACACCGATTCAAAATGAATATTAAACCCAAATTGGAACTCTTCAAGTGAACAATGATTGAGATTTTATATCAAATTCTTTAGGATTAACTTCATCAAAATGAGATTAAACATAATCTCATTGTTCTAGGTGTTCACCAACAAAATGGTGTAGTTGAAAAATGAAGAGAACTATAATGAATATGGCAAGAGAAATATTATATCTCAAAGGAGTAAAGTTACCATTTTGGACAAACTTAGTAGATAAACAACTATTTATCTTTGCAATAGATCTCCTTCAACTACTCTTCACCAGGCAACTCAAATGAAGTCTAGTTTGGTTATCCTCCATCTATCTGACATCTTAATAGGATTTTTGAATCCACTTGTTATGCTTTAATTCTAAAGGAGAAAAGAAGTAAATCGGATCATCGAAGCCATTAATGTCTTTTTAAGATATTCTAGTTCCTCAAAGACATATAGATTGTATAATGAAGCTAATAAGAAATTTATTATTACTCATGATGTATTTATTAGACATTCAAAAATATTTTCATTGTTGAATGCTAGTTACAACACTTTAAAAATGAATTTTATCCCTTGGAAAGAACATTCTTGTGGGGTCCTATAGCACTTGTGACCCTAACTATATCTTCCTGATTAATTACTTTAATATCAATCTTTATTAGTAAAAGCATTAGATACATTTGTTTTTTAATTCATCGATTTTGCTAAATTGGTTTATTCTACATGCTTGGGAAGTAGTAGTTTCTTTGGATAGAATTAGTATAGAGAAAGTGTTTAATAATATTATGGATCATTCATGAATTATATTGTATATAGCATTGTTGCCCCTCAATTTTTGTTATCGCCATACCTTGTATTATGGTGATAACAAAAAATGTTATGGTATAACATAAAAAGGTATTAAATTATAATCAAACAAGAATTGAGACTTATGGATTTAGAATACCTCCCACCATAATTATCATATTTTCCAATAGTATAAACTAAATGATAATTAGGGCTTAACAAATTATCAGAGTAAGCATATGAATACAAATATATTTAAAAACCCCTTTGCCTAGTCTATTAAGTAGAAGAGTAAGACAAATATTAGGCTTGTGGAGTCTCTAGATACCATGGATAGTCCCCTAAAATCCCATGTATCAAGATGGCTAATTCTTGGGTGGGCCTTATATATGTGTAGACACCTAAAATTGTCCTAGCTTGTGAACTAGCATTTTAACACTAATATTCATCATTTACTTCAAAAAACCTAATTTCCTCTATTAATTGAATAATATTACATTATTAAATTAATTCATTTTTTCATCATTTTTGACTAATTAAACAAATTTCATTTATTTAATTATGACGTTAATTCACTTTATTCCTCCTGATTAATTAGATAATGTCAATTATTTAATGAAGTCTTAATTTAACTTTATTTCTCTCGATTAATTAAATAACATCAATTATTTAATTATGTTGCTAATTTACTTTATTCCCTAAATTTTTGAAAAAAAGGGGTAAAAACTTTATTGAAAATAAAAAACTAGCATTACAACCACATCAAGGGTAGATGCCCAAAAAGAATAAAGACAAAAACAAAACCAAGAACCAAGTCATTGAACACCCCCATTGTCCTCATCGAGAACCCTCTTCAAATCCGGCCTAAGCTCTTGAGGGATCTGAGCCCAATCATCAATCTTCCAATCCTCCAGACGCTCTGAAGCCCACTTGGCTAGACAATCAGTAGTCTTGTTTCATACACGCGGAATATGGAAAAATGACACACTTTCCATAAAGAGTACCAATCTGCAAAATCTATTGCACCAGAACTGCCATCTACCAATTCACATCCAACATCCTCCCTTGATTGAGTAAATTAATCAGAACCTGTGAATCAAATTCACAAATAACCCTACGCTGATAGGCCTTCTCTAAGGCATAAAGAATCACCCAGTCTTCCATAAGGTTGATAGTTTACATCCCCTTATGAATAGAAAAGAGGAAAACCACTGAGCCAGAAGAATCCTGGCCTACCCCACCAACTCTAGTGGGGCCAGGATTTGCCCTAGAAGAACCGTCAGTATTAACCTTCAAGGTTCCTACAGGGGGAGGTTGCCAATTCCCCTACCACTGGACATGCTGCCCCACCTGCCTACCTTTCTTGGCATAAGATGCAGTAGGGGTTGACTCTTGGATGCCCAACTGGGCTACCAACTCCGCATATTTCTTCTCCAGTAGTAGCTCCACATCCCCCTTAGCTTGAATAGTCTCCTGAATCATCCCAAGAACTCTAAACCACACCTGTTGAACCTGCAACAAATCCCCTCTGAAAATCCTCCTATTCCTTTCTAGCCAAATCTGCCACAAAAAGAAAATAGGTCTTGCCTGCCATGCATCCTGCAAAAAGGAGGCCCTCGAGGGAGGTCTTCCCAAGCTAGATCAAAAATCCACTAAGAAGGAAGCATGAACACAAGGACTGTTCCAAACACTCAACCAAGAATGTCAGAGCTGCAAGGCGAAAGGACACCGAAAGAAAAGATGTGAAGAGTCCTCTTCACCTTTCCCACATAGCACACACTTAGACGGGCCCTGAAACCCGCGCTTCTGGATATTGTCCCAAGTCAGACACTTGTTCCAAGCCAAAATTCAGGCAAATCAGTTACACTTCGGCCAAGAAAACTTATTCCATACCTTCTTCCACTAAGGAACTTTTTCCCCCACAAACCTTTGAGAAAACAACCTCCGATAACCCGATGCAACTGTGTAGTGACCTTTCGGATTATGAGACCAAGCAAGGATATCCCTGTCCCTGAGGGGATTGCACTGCCTGCCCAAGAGAATATTATGCAGAATCCTACATTCTTCCACCAGACCAATCACCAGCCACTCCTCAGGAGTCTTCCACCTAGCACCCACAAGCTGACCTTGAAGAGAAAGCACCTTAAAATCACTTACCCTCGTTCAACCAGCATCACTAAAATTCCTACTCAGGGCCCCTAAGTCAGGGAACTAAGTGAGGATGGGAGGATGACCATCCCAAGAGTCATAGCAAAACTGAACCTCTGTCCCATTCCTATAGAACCAAAATAAGCCATCCTTGACGAGCGCAACTCCCTTCTTGAGAGTAGCCCAAATAGTCGAACCCTTACCTAACAAGGGGTAGCGGGGTATATCTTCCCCAAGAATATTCTGAAAGTACTAATAGGAAAGAGTCCTAGCCCAAATCCTATCCTTCTCTGTGCACCATCTCCAATAAATTTTTGTCGCCAACGCCATCCCTGCTAGTGAGGAATGCCTCAACCCCAAACCACCAAGCTGCTTAGAACAACAAACTGTATCCCATCCAACCAGACTCCACTTGGAAGACATCAAACTGCCAGGCCATAAAAATTATCTTGACAAAGTCCAATTCCATAACAAAGCCTTTCGGGGCCACCTGAAGCATACACCGATAAATGCAAAGATCTTGGACCACAAACTTCAGCAACTTAACCCGCCCAACAAAGGACAACCATCAGTTGGTCCAGTGAGTAACCTTCAATCAAAATTTATCCAAGATAGGCAGCCACGACTCCCTCGTTAATCTACCCACCGCAACAGGAACCCCAAGGTAAGATAGAGGAAGAGTTCCAATCTGAAATCATAGAAGCTAAGCAATTCTCCTTTGGATAGGATCTGGAGTATTAAAGAAATAGATGGAAGACTTGTCCTCATTAATTGATTGACCTGAAGCTTTAAGATACATATCCAACACCCTGCGAATATTTGTTGCCTCCCGAATAGTGGCCACTCCCATCAAGGTAGTACCACCACCACCCTTGAGTAAGGCCCAGCTCCACCTAATGTCTCAGAAGGCGTCCCAAGCCTTCCACCAGCAGAATAAACAGGTAAGGGGAAAGAGGGTCCCCTTGCCTTATCCCGCGAGAGGCTTAAAACAACTCTGAATGCTCCGCAATAGTTAAAACAAAAAAAGAAACCGGCATGATGCAACTCATGACCCATTGAATCCAATCATCTCCAAATCCAAAAGTAGCTAGGACCTTCTGAAGAAAAGACCATCGGACTCTGTCATATGCCTTTTCTTTATCCAGCTTGGTAAACATAGCCTTTTCTCTAGAAATAGCCATAGAATGGATGGTCTCAGTAGCTATAACAATACCATCTAGAATTTGTCTACCCTCCACAAAACCACTTTGCTCCTCTGAAATGAGTACCTGCAACCACTTTTTCAACCTATTAGCAATTAGCTTCAAAATAATCTTATACACCACATTGCAAAGGGATATAGGCCGAAATCGGCTTAGCCTATCTACTCCATCACACTTGAGAATAAGCGCTAGAAAGGTGGAATTCATGGCCTTTAACATTTTCTTATTCCGCTGTGACTCTTTGACCACCTCTAATAAATCAAGTTTGATGATCTCCCAAAAATCTTGGAAGAATTCAATTGGGAAACCATTAGGGTCAGGGGCTTTTCCTTTCTTCATCTGAAACATCGTCCCCTCCAACTCTTCAAGAGTGATCTCACCCATAAGATCCTCCCTCATCTCCCTAGACATCAAATGAGGGATGCACGAGAGGACCTGAGCTTCCTCCACCAAGTTCCCCTACAAATCCTCCCTGAAAAGGGAAGAAAATTAATGAACAACTTCATCAGAAATACTTTGAAAGGATTTTAGAGTCTCTCCCCTATCTGTGATCAAAATAGGAATAGAATTACCATGCCTTCGCACCTTTACCGAATTAAAGAAGAAAGAAATTTTTTTATCCCCCTCTTGAAGCAAATCAATCCGAGCTTTTTGTTTCCAAAAGATCTCCTCCCTCAATTCCCATTCCTCCAAAACTTTCAAAGTCCTAGATTCCTCCTGCATCAAAGACTGAGACACCCCATTCTCCCTCATCACCCTCGTAATACAATACAGCTTAGCTTGTGCATCTAACTTGGCTTTAAAAACATTCCCAATACATTGCTTATTCCAATGCTTAAGCTTATACTTAACAAACTGAAGCAGCTTAGTAAAAACATACATTGCCCTACCAAAAGCTGGTCCACCCTCCCGCCACCACTGAGCCACATAATCATGGAGATCAGGATCATGTAACCACATAAGCTAGAATTTGAAGGAGGGCTTGTAGGGCTGCCCAACTGAGATGACCAAAAGCTTTATAGGCCAATGGTTTGAGCCCCTCCAGTCCAAAATCTTCGAGCTAAAGGACCACCTATCACCCACCCAAAAGAAAGAAACCATAAACTGATCCAGCTGCTTTGCAATGTAGTTTTCACCAATCTTCCGATTGTTCTAGGTAAAAAGACCATTTCTGGGCTTGATATCAACAAGATTCAAAGCAGAAATATTATCCTGGAATAGGAGAGCTGAAGCCTCCAACCTCATGGTACCACCCCGCTTCTCAGTAATCTCAATGATAGCATTGAAGTCACCCCCAATAATCCACGGAAAGTAAGGATCCATACTTCGTACATAACGAATATTCGATCACAACAGATGCTTGCCCTGCATATCCATAGGTGCATGTATGTTGGAAAAAAGAACCAACTCCCCTGATTCATAACAAGAGGCCACCATAGAGATAGAGGACTTGAAGGACATCCACCACTTGGGGAAAATCTTCTGAGGGTTTCATAAGCAAGCCACCCCTCCAGAGGATCCCTGAGCACCAATGCATTGGCATTCACCGTTCATCCATAGCTTGGGAATTATACCCATCATACCATCCATATAAAGCTTGGTCTCCTACAAAAAAAGAATATCAGGAGACTGACATCTAACCAATTTTGAACAACTTTTTTTCTAGGGCCACCGTTCAAGCCCCTAACATTCCATGATAGAACAATCATTTCAAAGGGCTTAAGAAGTGAGAATCCAAAGTCTTGACTGACCCTGATTCCACCAAATTTTTCCCTATCAATTTAATCTTCTCCATATCCTTTTTCCTGCCCAACTTAGCGACTTTCTTTGCCCCTCCTTTCTTAAGATCTTTTTGCAAGATACCCAAATGAGGAGATGGCTTATTGTTTTTTCCCCCCTCCAGACCTATTCTCCGCATGGGATGAGACAAAGCCTCACTGTCCTTCACCACTACACCGCCTAATTCTTTTTGAGCCTCCATCTTTAGATATGATTCCAAATGCAAGGTTCCATCCTCCTGTGGAGTAGGAGAGACCCTGGGGTTGATCCCCTCTTGTCCATAGCCTCCCCCATCTAGCTTAGCACCCTGTAAGCCCAAACCCACCACCTGATGGTATTCCTGCTCCAGCACAACCTCTTACCCCTGTTGTTCTGAACCCAAAATTCCTTTATCCAAATCAACCAAACTTGGATTCACTTCTTGCTGTCTAAGACCCTCCAAAACCTCAAATCTATTAAAAGTATCCTCATCCTGCCTCTCTTTCATAGTCCTTTTTTTCCCCTTATTTTTGTTTTGAGATCTAACGGGAGTAAAGCCATCCTCCCCAGTACCACCACCCTGAATAGGACCCTTGCCCTTTTCCACCCTAGGCGGATTGCTGGGGGGCTATGAAGAGTTAGTCTCCAAAGGCTTAGCCCTTGGGCATCTACGTTGTAAGTGGCCATACTCATGTCACAAATGACATCTAAAAGGTAAGGTCTCATAGTCAAGCTGTTGAACCCATGAGTAAGAACCTGCACACACTTCTAAAGAGTTTGGCAAAGGTTTACTTAAATCAATTTCCACACAAAACTAGGCAAATGTCATTACCTTTTTGAACTGCATCTGCTGCGAAGAACTCACAGGTTTACCAAGCATTGAAGCTAGTAAATGCAAAACATCATCATGCCAACACTCGACTGGGAGCCTCGGCAATCGAACCCAGACTAGAACCCAACTAGGAATCTCCTCAGCCGGATTGAAGCCCGCATGCCATGGCTTGATAAACAAGCTCACCTGATTGTAAAAATAAGGGCCTCCTTCAAAAATATTGATCCTATCTGCCATGTAGTCAAACATAACCATAGTTATTTGTCAGGAGCCTAGTCTCCATCTCTCCCTCCGGCAACCAAGTCCTTTGGGCCCAGGCCTCCAAAAATTGCAGCGAAATCTTCAATCCCAAAAATTTGCAATATAGAGAGTGACGAGAGTAGTACTCAATATCTTCCACAAGCATCTTGATCGGGATCACAACATTCGGTCTCTCTTTGCACCTTTCTAGGCATCCGTTAATCTTTGGAAACCAAAACCCTCCTGTCGGTCCCATCTCATTCTTATCCAAATTCTGAGAAAATAAATTATTATCATAAAGTCGTGACCCATGTGGCAAGGGTTTCAAACCAAAAGTAGAGCAAAAATCCAACTTGGTTCCAAATCTCGACGACTCCCCATGCTCCATTGAAGAAAAGAAAAGAAACTCCACTAAACAACCAATCCCTCAAAAAACTTAGGGTCATTAAACCCCACACCAGGGTTAGCACCCCACACACCCCCACCAACAAGGATAAGCATGCAAGAAAAGAACCCCCACAGCTCCACCCTATGCCAACCACGAAACCCAACACACAATGGCTCAAACACCACTCCCCCCAACACCACAGCACCCTAAACCCCAACTCGCAACCCTGGCGAAGCAAAGGAGAGCGCCAAGAGACACCCCGTCCACCCTACCACAACACCCCTTAAGCACTTAAAATACCCCTCCCCATGCTTGCAAATGCACCCCACGCACCAATCCAGAGACCACGCTTCACATGCAACAGACGACTACAACATGCAGGCCGTGATCTATTGGTCACGGACCTTCAGAAACACAGCCCGCAAAGCATCCATCCTACACTTTATTCCCATAAATCAATTAAATTATTAAAACATAATAATTTAATTAAATCACTTTCCCCTAAACATGAATAATTGAATAAATTATTCAAAACATCATCAAAAAGGTCAAATCAAACAAATACAAATTTGTTTGCAAAATTCAAACATTATTTGCAAATTCTTGACTCAAAAGGATTAATTAATTAAATCAATTAATTAATTATCCTCACCCACTTTCATGATTGAGCAAATTATGATCCCTCGATTGCTCGATCTGATTGGCTGAATAATCCATCTATTTCTGATTGATTCATCTATTCTTCAATCCCACTAAAAGCTCCATTTATTTACTCAATCCCACTGAACACTCAAAATGATTTCTTCAATCACATCGATTACATAATAACAATACATTGATTATTTCCATCTAAATCCTCTCAATGTTTTTCAACCGTTAATCAAGATATTCTACTACGCGATCTCAAGCATTCATTTTGAAACAGAAAATATATATAACAACCATCTTCTTCCTAAAAACTGATGGAAGAATCAACATTTTTGCACAACAAAGTAATGCAAAAATCATAATCGACCTTTTGAAGCTTTTACATACATCTTTGATCAAACACGTCACATCTTTGAATCTTTTGGCTGCACAAAATGGAGGCTTTGCATTGATATAACTAACAATCCAACATATTTGTGAACACACTTTGACACAAGATGGTAAACCTACATTGTATTAAATTCATTGTTATTATTTTGTTTCAATCGCTTTTGTCAATTTATTATTCTTCGTAGTTTCATTTCGTGAGTAATGGGTATGAATCTTAGCTTTTGTTTGGATTAGATTAGTGTCAACTCAAGCATGTTATGATCTCTTAACATCATATAGATTTCCCCCTTACACATTCTAGCATACCCAATGGGACCAAGCGATCCTTAGCACTAATATTTTTTGTGAGTTCATTGGAGCAATTATAGGTTCTGAAACATGGTTACACTTTTCTAGAAATGTTGTTGACATTTTTTTCCATATAGAAGCTACAAGATTTTGACAGGGTCGCTATTGCACCTTTTTCAACCGCTTCTACACTTTTTTCAACTCCTTTTGCACTTTTTCTGGGTCACTTTTGACATAATAGGGTTGCTATTGACTGGCAGTCAGGGCTTTTATACCCTATTTTCAAACGACCATATCTTGGTCATACAGAAGTATTTTTTAGTGCTTTTTTTGAAAATGGGGTAGAATTTCATGATCTTTGCAATGGTGTAGGTTGTTTTCAATTTTTCTACAATTAAATTTTCTATTGGTGCACCTAAAGTTAACTTACATCGCAATTTGGTCTAGGTTGTAGGGTTTTGATGGTTAATCAATTGTCTAACCCTAATGTTTGATTGTGTGTTGTGTTTTGAAAATTTCTAACATCTCTTGTGCAACTCTTGCAAGATTTATGACACCTTTTTTATGAAAATAAATTAATGATTGTGTTACAGAGAAGGAAAACGGTGCAAGTCAAGATTTTCTTAGAAGCTTTCATAGTTAGGAAAATTTTAATTTGGTGCTTAAAATGAACACCACAAATCACATGCTTTTCAATTTAGTGCTTAAAAAGAATCTTTCAAAATATTTTTAGCTTAAGAAAAATTATGAATTGGTGCTTAAAAAGAATGTTCAATAAGCTTTCTAGATTAGAATAAACTTCTTAAATTGGGGCTTAAAAAGAATTTTCATAAGCTTTCTAGGTTAGGAATTTTTTTTTTCAATTGGTGTTATAAAAAGAACCCCACAAATCCACAGGCCTTTGGTTTGATGCTCTAAAAAGAATTTTCCAAATTTTTTTAGATTAGAAAAAACAATTCTTTTTGGTGCTCTAAAAAAAAATTATTTCCTGACCAATGATTTCAATATGTTGACGAAATGAGCGATTTCCTTTTGTTGACCAATTAAGATGTAAGGCTTTACAAACACTTCAATTGGTGATTAAAAATGAACAAAACTATTTTGGTTGTACATTGCAATACTTCTTGAAGTCTTAAAACATTTTGAAATTTTTGCACATAAAACACAAATTGATCTATTAAACACATTTCAAGTTTGGGTTTAAAATTAAATTGCTATGAATTGTATTGCATGCTTTGCGTGAGTGGTGGGTCAAGTGTGTATCCTCTCCCCTTGTGTCTTTGGTTGATCTTGGGTGAAGAGAAACACTTTGGACTTTTGCATCTTTTTTTTAGCCAAAACAATTAATATTGAGGCATTGTTGCTACTGAGACACATCTCATAATGGAGAACTCATCGAAGCATCCCTCAAGCATGTTCACCAATGCTTTATAAATAGTTGTGAAATTGAGAGATAGTAGCTTTAATCCAGGGTAGAATAACATGCAATGCCTAATCTAAACTCAAGAGTCTTTAGAGGCCCAAGATGGAACAATTGAAGAGCCTTAAGTGGCCAACTGGTGAATTGTATATTAGGGTGTTCATTGGTTGTCATTAAAAAATATTTGTAGAGCCCTATCCAGTTTTTATCATAACGTTCTTTGAAAATGGTGCATTAGAATTTATTTGTGAGATGTTACCTACCAAGTTTGACTTGTAATTGAGTTGTAGAGCTTAAAATCTCATTCTTAACATACTTCTACACTCTTCTGTAAAGTCGCATGTAAAATCATCCCTTCACGGCATTAGGTAGGCCCATTGACAAAAAGTGTACCTATTTTAGGAATGATTGTCTTTTATAAATGGTACAAAGGATCTTCACCAAACATTGACATCAAACATTTTCTTGAAGTAAAAATGAACATATCAAAATAAGTATTGAACATGGTTATGAAACACCAAACACTTTGAACTTGGTGTGAATACCTTGAAAGAGCCCTATGTTTGCACTCCCTAAAAGATATCTTAAACAAGTATCTTTGAAGGTTTTTGAATGTTTAGGCTTACATTTCAAGTCACATTAAGAACAAAGAAACCTTGGAAACTATAGCTTTAGTACTTTTACTTTCACTAACTTTGAGCTTTTGTGAAAGGAAAATTGCTTAAGTTATAGACATTTAGGGTTAAATAGTTTTTGATTGTTGTGTTGCATTTTATCACTTGCCAAAATTTCAAATCGGATCAAATAAAGTCATTCAAAACTACAAAATTATTCAAAGCTACTATCAAAATGAAAAACTGGGTAAAAACTAGAAATAGAGCCACTATTGCCATTTTTGTCACTTTTTCATGAGATTTGGTTGCAATTGCACATTTTCGTACTGTAGTTGCACTAAACATTGCCGCTTTTGACAAAATAGTCGCTATTGCACTATATTTTACCAAATTTTCCTAAAACAATTGGTTTTGACAAAAAAATCGCTATTACTCAAAGCAGTAGCTATTGTTCAAAATAGTAGCTATTGTTCAAAATAGTAGCTATTGTTCAAAATAGTAGCTATTGTTCAAAATAGTAGCTATTTCTCAAAATAGTAGCTATTGCTAAAAACAATTGCTATTGCTTAAAAAAGTCGCTTTTGCACTCATTTTTTACCAGTCATAAAACTTGCAATAGAGGCCAATTTTGAGAAATATTTCCAAACTTTTCCTTCAGAATTGGCCACAGTTGACATAATTTTATGTGTTTTCTTCAAACTTACCACTATTGCTTTGTTTTATGATGAAAATTAGAAAACCAATTTGAAACTGGTTACAAATTCTTTAAAGAATGAAACAACTAATGTCATAATTTACATCAGTACATCATCCATTTTCAAAATAAAACACCTCATCCTACTTTTAGAATTCAAAATAAAAACAAACAACTTGGATCATTCCTTCACTCAAACTTCTAAGATATCAACATTTGCTTGAACCTCAAGGCTAGTTCAAGTAAATTTCCTGCAACATATCCTATAGAAAAAGAAGTGAAATATTAGTTTAGGTTTTTCAACATTTTGAATCCCAAAAGTTAGCATCATTTCCAAAAAAAATTCACCAAATCAACACATCAAACATCAAACCTAGTTTTAGGATACTTGTCAAATTATAATACTTTTGGATCATTCCACTTGCGATCACTATTGTTAGGATATTGAACCTTGAACTTTGCTTGTCACCTCACAACTAGTGTAAGCAGAAGAAAAAAAATATCCCTCAAAAATGAAATAGAATATCAGTCCAAGTATTGTGCCACATTTGCATCCAAAAGATTAGTATCATCCTTCAAAATATCACTCATAATCTTAGGGTCTTTAGCATCAAAAAAACAAAGCATAGCCAACACCAAACAAACATTTTTCAAAAAGGCTTACACATCCCAACAACATGTTAACATCAATCTATTACGCAAATCACTCTTATCAAGGGTCACAACATCAAGTAGGGAAAATAAGTATACAACATCAAATTGACCTAAATGCACTTGAAAGAGAAGTTGAAAAAAAATATCAACAACACTTTAGACAGCATCACAAGAGTGAGTTACAATATCAAAAAGATAATGAAACTCATCAAAACAAAAATTCATATCATTAGTTCAACATGTTCAACATCTAGAAACCTCATACCAACAACTCCCATACTATGACCCTTCATACAATGCACAATATCAACAAGGGTAACAACAACAAAATCGGGATCCTAATGTTATGCCAAATGAATATGGATCTTCCTTCATTCCAACCCCCCAACAACAAAAAAACACACACCCACAAATGAACATCATTCCACAAACACCTCAAGATCCACATCAACAACACTTCCAATATCATCAAAAAGGTATGTGCAAGATCATGATGGGCCAAAAAGTGGCAATATGATGGTATGTGGCTGACGACCCTTTTTTTACCCAAAATTGGTGAAATGAAAAATGTTTTTAAAGGATATTATCAGTTTCCACCAATATAAATTATGCTTTACTTTGAATTTAATAAGTAATTATTATTGATTTTCTATTCAAATTATGATTAAAGTCCCGATTGATAGACTGATTGAAAAACATCTATAACTTTCAAACAGTATCACATTTATTGAATCCAAAACATGTGTCACATTCTATGCTTCACATACTATAAGATTAAAAAAAGAAAAAAATGAATTTCCCATGGTTTTGACCAAGTTAAGATGGTATCAAACGACGATTTTTTTTTTTTTTAACTTAATAAAATTACAATTAAATTATTTACTTGAAAAAATCACAAAAAATATGTACCACCTGGACATGAGTCCTCATTTATATCTAAATATTATAAAAATATTATCATTTTATTGTGGTTTTTTAGGGTGTCGAAATGTGAATTTACTTATTTTCTTTTAAATTTAAG
Source organism: Sequoia sempervirens (assembly GCA_007258455.2). Lineage (NCBI taxonomy): Eukaryota > Viridiplantae > Streptophyta > Pinopsida > Cupressales > Cupressaceae > Sequoia > Sequoia sempervirens. The sequence goes on along the minus strand of VDFB02105785.1, from coordinate 163,181,863 downwards.
TACTACCCATTGAAATTTCAAATTTCACCAAATATATATATATATATTTTTAAAAACCTAGTAGTTTAGAAACTACATTCAATTTTCTACAGATTCTATTCTTACATATTTTTGAAATAATATAGATAACTTATTCAAATTTTTACGTCAGGTTGCTTAACTCTGATTTTTCTATTTTTTTTACCACTTAAGGGCCTATTTTTTCCATGATGATCCTGCACATACCCAAAACATTGATTCATATCAACAACAAAGTCTATTTCCACAAAATCAAGTGAATCAACAACATCAATGGTCACAAAATCAAAATCAAATCACCCAACACCAAAATCAAATCCAGCAACACTATCAAACCCCAAATCAACAATATCCACACCAAAATCATCAAGTACAACATCATCAAGACCATCAATATCAAAACCAACAAGAAATTTCATCTCAAATACAATAATCATCTCGACCACAACAAGCCTCACAATCCAACCACACTAATAATCCTAAATACAATCCTTTAGGGGAGCCAATTGAGGTTGTGTTAAACCAATTAGGCGATTCCAAACTTATCACACTTCCAAAACCGTGATGAAGTAGTGAACCTACCATCAAACTCCCATGGTACGATCACAAGGCCTATGCTAAATACCATGGAGTAAAAG